>CM060656.1:4345516-4393016 GCA_030686955.1 Odontamblyopus rebecca | reverse complement strand
GTGTGTTCTGTCATGAAAATTATCCTTTTTTTCTTTTTTTTTTTTACAATATTTTCAGAATGTGATGCCATAATTCAACCCCAAAGACATGATTCTTGTCAGTTGAAAGGATTTTAGAGCAGACTTCTTATGCAAATTTGACTTTCCAGAGTTTTTAACCATGTTTAGGTTGTTTTCCTTTCACCATTTACTCACCCGAAGTTGCTTTTGGAGTGATTCATGCACGTTTGAGTTATACAGGCCCCTGCTCCATCTAACATCATAAAAGTGAAGAAAGTGAACTTAGACTGGTGCAAAATAAGGCACAATTAAACAAAAGTACATGTACAATTCAAGATAAAACGTAGAAATATAGAAATACAAAAACATCAAAGATGAGATAATAATTGACAAAACTTAGGGTTTTCTATCACAAAAGGGTGAGTAAAGTTGTTGTACAGTTGTTTGGAGTATGGTATGAAGTGGTTTTGTATCTCTCTCATGCTTTCTGAGTTCTGCTTTAAAATGAAATGGTGTTGAGAAGAACGGTCGCCAGGTTTTGGGATCTTAAAGCAGTACAAACACGGGGACAAAGTGCACAAAATGAACTGAAAATCTGCACCTGCCCCTTGAACTTCGTCTGAACAGCAGATCTGCGACGGCTCCGTCTGCTGTAAATGTTACTGGCCAATGGAGTTTATTTTTCAACTATTTTAATGTATTAAAGTTGCGTTGTGTAAATTTTCTGGAGGGAACGTCGCCCGCATGTCCCAGTGGAGAGGTTATAGCCTGGCCTGGAATGTTCCACAGTATGACGTAATAGTATTTATCTTGTATTTATTTAATTATGGGTGTTTTTAATGCTCAAAAACGTTCATACTGCAAGCTAAGTATAAAAAAATCAGATGCTAATTGATTCTAAAACTAATATCGAAACTAGACACCCCACAACTACAATTCAAGTACTTTAGAGCTGGTTTGACCCCCACTGTCCGAGTTTAGACCTGACTTTCTTGGACCAAATGTAGTCCTGCCTTAGTCCTGGTTTAGTGCACATTCAGATGGCCGATGTCCAAAAGATTTTCATTTTTAAGCAATGTTTCAGCAAAAACGCCTTCATCCGATCATTTTTCTTGCTTGGGACCCCAGTATGCAGCAAGAAAAATGCCCAGACGAAGGCTTTTTTTACTGAAACGTTATTTAAAGTTGAAAAAAGCTTTCGGACATCGGCCATCTGAGTGTGCTATGCATTTTTTCACTTTTCTTTTATTACCTCCACAAGAACCTTGGTGTGTGTTTTCTGTTTCATTTGTTTAGTCTGGAGTGACATGGGTTGGATCTAGCTTGAATCTGGTTTAGTCCTGGGTCGATTTCATGGTTTTGTCCTTCCCAATCTAGTGCTGGTTTAGTCCTGTTTGAGTCCTAGTTTGGAACCTACTTGGACCTCTGAGGATTACACAGATACTATAAAACCACATGGCAATAGAAAAGAAAGTACTGCAATTTAATTTTGAAAATCACATTCTACACTGCAAATTTTACTGATATGGCCAAGATTTTAAAATTTATATCAGGGTATTCATCTTTAGATTTAGATTTATTATCTACTTACTAGTTTTGAGACTGCTTAATTCCAGTCTAGAGGTTTATTTTAAGACAACTTGTCAAATAAAATTATCTTGCTGCATGTACAGATAATTTGACTACATTTAATTCATTTTCTGATAGATTTGAGTGTTTAAATCTTAAATTTTGTCTAAGCTTTTTTGCATTGTACTGTTTAAAGGAAGAGTATCGGAATCAGTATTGAGTGTATTCCTTAGTATTGAAATTTTAGTACCGCGTCGACATTAATTGAAAGTACTGATTTCTAACAACGCACCAGTGAACTTCCTGCTTCTTTTGTTTACGCTTTACAATTAGATTCACCGTGGTATCTGAATCGGTATCAGTTTTGGTGTTGCCTTACCACAGGTCTGACCTGCACCACCTGTTTGTTATTGTGTCAGATTATCTGTTTATACTGCAGAACATTCCAGGCAAACCAATGGCATTTTCATGTAACCGCCTCCAGAAAAGTTACGCAATGCACCTTTAACAAGTGAATGCAGTTTTTACATGGAGGAGGAGCGTTAGGGTTTTAGGCTTAAGTTCAGGACCTGTCTATATGTACATAGATATTTTCTGTACACAATTTCTAATTCAAAAAGTTGTATTTCAAGTCCTAGTCCTGGTCCAACTCGTGTACTATTTTTAAAGGGCCCGTATTACGTTGTTTTCTGATTTATGTTATAATGGCGTTGTTTTCTTGTCACAAACATGCCTGGAGTTGTGTTTTGTTTCATTCGCACATGTTTAACACACAAACTCTGCAAATTTAGGCTTTTTCTGAAACTGTTCCAACTTGTGATATGTGGTGATACAGGCAGCACTCTAAACGCCTTCACTAGAATCATTTGGATGGTTTCAGCTATGGAATTGACATTTTTACTTAACTAAAGATCATAGAGAAAAATCCTACATGCCGTCTTACTTGCAAAGTGTGAGATTTATTAGGGCATACAACATTTCGGCACGTTTTTTGCCTGATGTCTTAAGAAATCTCACATTTTGCAAGTAAGACAGTATAGGAATTTTTCTCTCTGACCTTAAGTTCCTCCCTTTCTTCTAATGCGTCCATTAAGAAGGAGAAAATTGATGTGCGAAGGTCTCATTCTTTTATACTGAACTAAAGGTAAAAGGAGCTGTTGACTTAAACTACCGTTTCATGACATCACAAGGGGGAACAAAGCATTTTGAGCTTTGGAGATGTAAACAGACTAATATAATGTGTTACTCAAACATGTGAAGAAAACAAAACAACTCTAGGTCTGTTTTTGAGGGGGTAACAGTATTATTACATGACTCGCGTAATATTGGACCTTTAATTTTTGCAACATGAAGACTATTGGTTTGTAAAAGTATCTATGCTCATGTTTTTAGGTCCTCAAAATCTAAAATTTGTTTCGAATTTTGTTCTTTTTGAGGGGATTTCTGTTTTTGTTTCTCAGTTTTATTTAAAAATGTGGGTTATTTTTGTAGAAATTGTGTGAAGATTGCACTCAAGAGATAATACATGTTTGAAGATGATCGGTTTAACATGTCAAGGTTTGATCAGACTGTGACTTAACCAAGATTTGTTTTAAATAAATGGAAATAAATGAAATAGTGCATGTTTCATTAATTTACTGTATATCCAGAGGTGGTAGAGTAGCCAAATATTGTACTAAAGTAAGAGTAACATTACTTTAAAATTATATTACTCAAGTAGTCAGATACAAAGTAGTGGTCCAACAAATTACTCAATTACAAATTAAGAGTAAAAATATTTGGGAAAAGTACTGAAATAATAGTAATTCAACAGTTGCACCTTACATTTATTCAATTACAGGGGATTTTATAGCAAAAATAGTCAAAAATTCTGACTTGTAACTTGGTCTGGGTTGGTCTCCATAAAGAGAGAAAGGTTTAATGCCATACTGTGAAAAGGAGCAGAACAAGAAACACTTATTTGAGGGGCCCATATTTCGCCATGGCTCTTTCCCCCTCTCTCTCTTTTCTTTTTTTAAACTTTGAACAAAGAATTTACTTCTTTTTTTTTAGGAGTAGCTTACTACTTTTTCTCATTTTGAGTTGTGAACAGAAGGCTAACAATAACGATTAATACAACAACAACAATGTATGTAAGTTATAATTTTCACTACATTTTCACTACATGTCACGTACATTAAAAAAATAAAGAAATATAAATAAATATATCAAACAGAAAGGCGGAACGTTCACTGTCAAGAACCACTTTCCCAGTCGGCTCTATTTCCCCATCGGACCGCTTTACAATCGGCTTGTGTTCAGATTTTTTTTTTTTCTTTTACTACAAAATGCGTCTATTTCTCGTGTATTTATTTTATTATCGTAATAATTTGACATCGACATAACAGCAGCGGTAGCGGAGGTGTATCGGAGCAAGATGTCACCGTAAAACGTCAAATTGGAACTCGTAAATAGTGTTTATTAGGCGGACCTGTGCATCTTTCTCACCGCTTCATGCTACGTGTACAGCGGCCAAGAGGGGCTCATCCTACGGACCTCCTGATGGCTCCTAACGTGGTTTTTATGGTTTTGTTGTCAGTTTAAAACCGTACAATGGACGGCAGACGTATTGTTTCTGTAACGGGCGGATTACGTTATATTTGTGCAAAAAATACAATTAATTACGGCCAATTAGGCACATTTAAATGCCTTTGAAACGTGAAAGATCCGCGTCCAGACTGCTCCACACCCTTCTACCTTAACCAATATGATGTATTCGTCCAGAAGAAAACCAGTGCTGTATTTCAAAGAGGAGAAAAGGTGAGGTTGCTTTTTACTTTACTTTTGAAAATGTCACTAATTAATTTTGCTTGTTTGAATGTGTGAGACCAAAACTTTTACTCAACTTCAATAAAAAATAATAGTGATAAAGCTCCAGCCCCTTCCAAGGAGCTCACCAAGGGAGATCTGAATTATACGTATTATGGTGAATAACTCAAAATTGATTAATGACATGACTATTACCAGAGGTGGAAAAAGTACTGAAAATTATAATTAAGTATCTTTACTTTGCTTAATTCCTAATCACACGTATGAATTAAGCAATTCTTACTTGTGAGGAAGTAGGAATTGCTACTTCCTTTAAAAATCTAATGGTAAAGGGGTTTTAAAAAAAGTACTTCATTTAAAATGTAATTTTAGTAAAAAAAAAAAAAAAAAACTTAGTTTCAATTCCTTGATGTAAAAAAGGGTGAGTCATAAATCTAATCCAGCACAAGTTGTTTTAAGCAACTTTTAGGTGATACATGTACACAAACTTTGTACATTGTAAAGACAACTGAGCCACTAACACTAACACTGAGCTCTTCCTTATTTTTACAGAACTTTTATAGAACTTAGAACTTTAACTCCATAACAAATTTAACAGATTAACAGTTTAACAAATTCTGAATGATATGGTCCAACTCACAACACTACAATAAAAAAGAAAGAAAATTAAACCAAAATCAATCAGTGTGTAAAATGAAAATGTTGCACACAGACTTTCAGTGACACTGACATTTCATCTTTTTTCTCTGTCAATCTGATTTTACTCAGTAACGAGGGTGGGTTCCAATGTAATGAAGCAAAATACTTGGGTCAAATGTACTCAAGTAAAAGTAAAATTACCTATTTCAAAAATGACAAAAAAAATTACAAATTTTTACTCATTTACAAACTACTCAGTTACAGTAATGTGAGCAAATATACTTATTATAATGGTTTATGTTTTATGGGCATCTAACTGTACTGCCCTTTTTCTTATATCAATGTCTTGCAACTGCTAAAATGAGTAGCTCTGTGGCATTTTCACTTTGTAAAATCAGCTCACTGGAGGAAAGAGTTTGGAGACCACTGTAATAGACGAATAGCAGAAGTAAAAGTAAGTTGCATGGGGAAAAAAAGTCATAAAAATCATGGGCTAATATCTAAATGGGATAAGATTTCAAGAGTTACAATTGAAAGTAAAATATTAAATAATATTCACTAATTCATTGTGCTTGTGTAAATGTGTGAAATGTATTTTCTTTCATAATCTTTGAAGGAGTGAAATGTCAAAAATGCACAAGAAGTGAGTAAACAGAAAGAAATAGACTGGAGTGGAGAGTGAAAGTGCATGAAAATGTGTGGCTCTAAAACATAACTTAAAGGTGTATTGTGTAGCTTTTCTGTTGAATATCCTTTGCCTGAAATGTCCTACAGTATGGCATTAAAGTGAGCTGTCTTGCATTTATTCGATTACTGCTGTTTTTATTCCTCAAAAATGCGTTGGTCAAAATAGGGTGACCACAATCAAAAACTGGAAATCTCTCAGTTTGTGGTGGTTGGTAATAATAAAATTGTGAAACAAGTGTGTAATTAAGGACAATTATTATACAGAGACCATTCATGATTAACCTGTGAATCAGTATAGTCACATTTTCTTTGTGTTTTGGTCATTTTTAAGCAGCTTTTCAGTATTTTATCTAAGCAAATAACAATGTATGAAGTTGAAAAAGCAGAGGCACTCAAAAAGTACAACATAATTAAAAGATTATAACTTTATCTGCCATGTGATATAAATGCTTTTAATTATGTTGTACTTTTTGAGTGCCTCTGCTTATTCAACTTTGTATTTGAGACGGTTCCCTTCACTGAACAGCACCAAAAGGACAATTTTCCACAATCTCTGTACCTCCAAGTAACACTCCTGCCCCCTAAAGTTTTGCAAATGACAATGTATGTCTCGCTTTATTGGTAGCAGGTTTAAAATTGGTCAAAATAGGGGCACCAGGGACTTTTCTTGTGTAAAACTGGGACTAATCACTGGTTTTGGATAAATTTGCTGGGACAGGGCTCAAAACTCTGCATTATGCTGTCTACCCAAAGAACACTGGACTTTTTCATTTATTATTTAAAACACAATTTCGATTCTTTGTATGTTTTCTGTATGAAGAATTGACAAATAAAGTCTCTGAACTTTGATTAAAGAACCATAAGATTTTGTTTTGAAATTCCCCAGATATGATGTAAACACATTCAAATCAAGTCTAACTTTTACTGAGAACAGTTTACAGTGTGTGCAGAATTATTAGGCAAGTTGTATTTTTGAGGATTAATTTTATTATTGAACAACTACTATATTCTCAATCAACCCAAAAGACTCACAAATATCAAAGCTGAATATTTTTGGAAGTTGGAGAGGGGCTTTTTTAGTTTTGGCGATCTTAGGAGGATATCTGTGTGTGCAGGTAACTATTGCTGTGCAGAATTATTAGGCAAATTCATAAAAAGCAAATGTATACCCGTGTCATTCATTTTTGCAAGGCAAACCAATATAACAACTCAAAATTTACAAATAAACATTTGACATTCAAAAACAAATCAGTGACCAATATAGCCACCTTTCTTCTCAAAAGCCTTCCATCCATGGATTCTGTCAGCTTCTTGATCTGTTCATCAACATTGCAGCAGCAGCAACCACAGCCTCCCAGACACTGTTCAGAGAGGTGTACTGTTTTCGCTCCTTGTAGATCTTAAGTTTCATGAGGGACCACAGGTTCTCTCAGGTTCAGACCAGGTGAACAAGGGGCCATGTCATTATTTTTTCATCTTTTAGACCTTTACTGGCCAGCCACGCTGTGGAGTATTTGGAGGCATGTGATGGAGCATTGTCCTGCATGAAAATCATGTTTTTCTTGAAAGATGGTGACTTCTTGTACCACTGCTTGAAGAAGGTGTCTTCCAGCAACTGGCAGTAGGACTGGGAGTTGAGTTTGACTCCATCCTCAACCCGAAAAGGTCCCACAAGCTCATCTTTGATGATACCAGCCCAGACCAGTACCCCTCCTCCACCTTGCTGGCATCTGAGTGGAGCTTTCTGCCCTCTACTGATCCAGCCACAGGCCCATCCATCTGGCCCATCAAGACTCACTCTCATTTCATGAGACCATAAAACCTTAGAAAAATCAGTCTTGAGATATTTCTTGGCCCAGTCTTGACATTTTATCTTGTGGTCATTTTTCAGCCTTCCTCACCTTGGCCATGTCCCTGAGTATTGCACACCTTGTGCTTTTGGACAGTCCAGTAACGCTGGAGCTCTGAAATATGGCAGAACTGGTGGCAAATGGCATCTTGGTAGCTTCATGCTTGATTTTCCTCAAAACTTGGGAAGTTACTTTGCACCTTCTTTTTTCAACATGCTTCTTGCGACCTGTTTGGCTCTTTGCCATGAAACGCTTGATTGTTCTGTGATCCCGCTTCAAAAGCTTGGCAGTTTCAAGGCTGCTGCATCCCTGTGCAAGACAACTTACAATTTTAGACTTTTCAGAGTCTGTCAAATCTCTCTTCTGACCCATTTTGCCAAAGGAAAGGAAGTTGGCTAATAATTATGCACACCTAATATAGGGTGTTGATGTCATTAGACCACAGCCCTTCTCATTACCCAGATGCACATCAGCTGATAGACTTAATTGGTAGTAGGCTTTTAAGCCTATACAGCTTGGAGTACGACAACATGCATAAAAAGGATGATGTGGTCAAAATACTTATTTGCCTAATAATTCTGCACATAGTGTAGTGCTGATTTATTCTTAAATACAAAAACACTGAACACAAAGGACAAGTTGTGTATGGTATCATTTGTTTTGGTTCAAGACGATTCTCTAATCAGAGAGCAGAAAGAGCCTCATGTGACTCTCTCGTTGCGTTGCCAGTTTCAACTCTGAAATCCAGTCCAGTGTGTTTAAACCTAAAAGGACACTTGGTATTCCCAGAGCTCTCCCATCCGTAATGCCATACTGTGGAACATTCCAGGCGAGCAGATAACACCTCATGGAGGCGAGCAGGTGACCATCTTTCCAACAGAAAATTACATCATGTACCTTAAGAGATTTGAGATTAAATCTTTTATTGACAATGTTTAATGTATTTTATACTGATTGTTACTGATTTCAACTTCTAACTTAGACGAATGGTGTGGGACAGAAATATTTGTTTTGGAAGAGAAATAATGGAATTTATGTCTTGTTTTTTGTGTTAAAGTTGAGAATTCCTCGATATGAAAGAGTAATATTTGGTTTTATAGTTGGTTTTGACTCATTTTTATCTGCAAAGCTTGAAATTTCTTAGTGTTGTAGTCATTACTGTAGAGGAATCTGGGGTGTTTTGGTGCCTGACGATGTGTAAGTTATTTTACATAAATTAAGCAATAATCTTTTATGCTTTTGAGCCTTTAACTTTGACTTAAACTAATTTGGTGTGGTAGAAATGCACTTTAACACAAATAACTGAGATTGCACTGGTGTGTTTTGAATCCTGCCCTTGCCTGGTTATCTTCACTGATTTGCAACAAAATCTCACCTTGACCTTGAAAGAAGCTTCACAAACTCCGGTTCATATTGGTTTATTTTTCAGTCAAGGCCCAAAGCAAATCCCAAAGAGGGTCAGAACCAAGGACTAAAACCAGTCTAGTCTAGTCAAGTCTAGAATTAAACTAGAAGAAGAAGAAGACAAAAACAGGACTAAAGCCGGACTAAAGCCGGACTAAAGCCGGACTAAAGCCGGACTAAGGCAGGACTAAAGCAGGACAAAAACAGGACAAAAACAGGACAAAAACAGGACAAAAGCCGGACTAAGGCAGGACTAAAGCAGGACTAAAGCAGGTTTAAAAGAGGACTAAAGCAGGACTAAAGCAGGACAAAAACAGGACTAAAGCAGGACTAAAGCAGGTTTAAAACAGGACTAAAGCAGAACTAAAGGGGGACTAAAGCGGGACTAAGACGGGACTAAAACAGGACTAAAACAGGACAAGCAGGACTAAAGCAGGACTGAAGCAAGACTAAAGCGGGACTAAAACAGGACTAAAGCAGGACTGAAGCAAGACTAAAGCGGGACTAAAACAGGACTAAAGCAGGACTGAAGCAAGACTAAAACAGGACTGAAGCAGGTCAAAAGCAGGACTCAACCAGGACTCAACCAGGACTCAACCAGGACTTAACCAGGACTTAACCAGGACTAAAGCAGGGCGTCTTTAAGTCAAGTCTTTTTTTTTTCCATTTCAAAAGGAGTTAAACCAGTCCAGGACTAAACCAAGCACCAAACTCGATTGAAAAACATTAGAAGTAGACAGGACTAGACTCGGACTAGGCCAAGACTAAACTGCAGGTTTTTTTCTGTTACAGTTATGTGCAGAATGAGCCAAGACTAAACCAGATCCCACTCTCTCCTGTTTCTTTCTCTTCTTCTCTTTCTCCTTTCCCTCTCTCTCTCCCTCTCTCTCCCTTCCCCTCTCCTCCCTCTTTCTCTCTCTCCTCCCTCTGTCTCTCTCTCCTCCCTCTGTCTCTCTCCCTCTCTCTCCTCCCCCCTCTCCTCCCTCTGTCTCTCTCTCCCTCTCTCCTCTGCCTCTCTCTCCTCTCTCTCCTCCCTCTGCCTCTCTCTCCCTCCTCCCCCCTCTCCTCCCTCTGTCTCTCTCTCCTCTCCCTCCTCCCCCTCTCCTCCCTCTGTCTCTCTCTCCTCTCCCTCTTTCTCGCTCCCTCTCTCTCCTCCCTCTGTCTCTCCCCCTCTCTCTCCCTCTCTCCCCATCTCCTTTCTCTCTCTCCTCCCTCTCTCTCCCCCTTTCCTTTCTGTCTCCTCTCTCCCTTTTCTCTCCCTCTCTCCTCTTTCTCTCCCCTCTCTCTCCCTCTGTCTCTCTCCCTCCCTCTCCTCTCTCCCCCTCTCTCTCCTCCCTCTATGTCTCTCTCCCCTCTCTCTCCTCCCTCTGTGTCTCTCTCCCTCTCTCTCCTCCCTCCCTCTCTCTCTCTCTCTCCTCTCTCACTCCCTCTCTCTCCCCTCTCCTTTCTCTCTCCTCTCTCCCCCTTTCTCTCTCTCCTCCCTCTGTCTCTCTCTCCCTCTCTCCTCTGCCTCTCTCTCCTCTCTCTCCTCCCTCTGCCTCTCTCTCCTCCCGCTGCCTCTCTCTCCTCCCTCTGCCTCTCTCTCCTCCACTCTCCCTCTCTCTCCTCCCTCTGCCTCTCTCTCCTCCACTCTCCCTCTCTCTCCCCTCTCTGCCTCTCTCCTCCACTCTCCCTCCCTCTCTCCTCCTCAGATTCCCCTGGAGTTTGTGGCGCTGTTCTCGCTGTAGTGTTTTCCAGCTCTTCGGTCTCTGCGTCCTCCTCGTCCTGGTGTCTCTCCTCTGGCTCCAGCTCACTTGTTCTGGAGACATGTCGTCCTCCCAGCACTCCTCTGCTCCGTGCCCGCCCCCGGCCCCCTGCTCTCACAGGGACCAGGGTCCGGAGCCAGACCAGAGCAGCTGGGGCCCGCACAAACTGACTCTGATCGTGCCCTTCAGGGAGAGGTTTGAGGAGCTGCTGGTCTTTGTGCCGTTCATGCACAGTTTCCTCAACAAGAAGAAGATCAGACACAAGATCCTCATCATCAACCAGATCGACCACTACAGGTGAGGACCAGGACTGGACCAGATCGACCACTACAGGTGAGGACCGGGACTGGACCAGATTCACCACTACAGGTGAGGACCAGGACTGGACTGGGACTGGACCAGATCGACCACTACAGGTGAGGACCAGGACTGGACCGGGACTGGACCAGGATTAAAGCAGGACTGGACCAGATTGACCAATACAGGTGAGGGCCGGGACTGAACCAGGATTGGACCAGGACTAAAGCAGGACTGGGAGTGAACCATGACTAAAACAGAACTAAAGCAGCAATTCACCAGATAAACCAAATACAGGTGAGGACCAGGACTGACCCAGGGTCTGAATTAGGACCTAAACCGGGGACTAAACCAAGTATTAAACCAGTTACTGAACCAGGAATAAAAATAGGGACTAAACTAGTTGCTAAACGAGGGACTGAATCAGGGACTAAACAGGAACGATAAGAGCCACTGAACCAGGTACTAAACCAGGAACTGAACCACGGACTGAACCATGGACTGAACCAGTGACTGAACCAGTGACTGAACCAGGGACTGAACCAGGGACTGAACCAGGGACTGAACCAGGGACAGAACCAGGGACTGAACTATGAAGTAAACCAGGAACGAAAACAGGGACTGAATCGGGGACTGAATCGGGGACTGAATCGGGGACTGAATTGGGGACTGAATCGGGGACTGAATCGGGGACTGAATCGGGGACTGAATCGGGGACTGAGCCAGGACTGAGCCAGGACTGAGCCAGGACTGAGCCAGGACTGAGCCAGGACTGAGCCAGGACTGAGCCACTCCTAAAGTATTCAGGCCTCAGTATCTTGTTCCCCACAGGTTTAATCGTGCCTCCCTCATAAACGTGGGCTACCTGGAGAGCGGTAATGACACAGATTACTTGGCTATGCACGACGTGGACCTGCTGCCCCTTAACGACGCCCTCGACTACGGTTTCCCCGCTGACGGACCCTTCCATGTCGCGTCTCCGGAGCTGCACCCTCTCTACCACTACAAGACCTACGTGGGAGGAATCCTACTGCTCACCAAGAAGCACTACAAGATGGTCAGTACTGCCAAGACTACTACTACTACTACTACTACTATTTCTACTGTGGTACTAGTAGTATCACAGTATCACTAGTACTAATTCTGACCATAGCCTGTATATATAGATGGACTTTGCTAACCCACCATGTTCCAAATAATAAGAGCATTCTATTGAACATATCTATTGAATTCTATCACTTTCTACTGAAAAAGGCCGTCTCCCTGTAAGTCTGCTGCTGTGAGCCCCGTCGTTTTGGTCTTAAAATGTTCATATTAACCCTCTACATGATCCTGGTGGGTTTTTTCTCCGTCAATTATGATAAGAACACTGGGCCTCATTCATGAATCATTCTTACTTTGTGCATTAGGTCTTCTCATGAACATTTTTGGCATTCACAACTTTTATTTTTTTGTTTTTACTGAAAATGTTCTGCAACTAATCTAAAATCCTACGAACAGTAAAGTGGGACTCGTAAGAATAAAAAGTCTACTGTTTAAGAATATTATTACTGGTGATAATGCAACATAATAGTAATTCCTCTATGAATGTAAGTTATATATTTTCTTGAATCATTTCACTGTGATCCAATAACATTTGTCTGTTGGGTCTAACAGACTTCATACAGGCTGCAGTGAGCCTCAGTCCCCAGTGTTCACCATATGGGCCTCTGTCACAGCCCTGCGCTGGACTCAACACCCCCCTCACCCCCCTGACCTCCCATGATCAAAGCACACTCTCATGTAACCCCACCCCACCCCCCCTCCTTCACTCTTCATCACAGGTCTGCCATCGCAAAAAGCACGACAAATATGATCAAAGTGTCCGTTTATTTCAATATGTTTATGACTTAAATATTCCCTCCCTGAATGTGTTCATGTGAGTTGAGCTGTTATGCAGTCATATATAGACGCACTCTCTTCATAACACCAAACTCAAATTGGCTTTATTTAGAAGTGGGCACCTTTAACTGAATCCATATTCATTTTTATGTAAATGAGAGGTAAATGAGTCTTGTGTTCGTAGCTGGACAGAGTTCTTGTGTTTTGCCTGTTTCAGTGTAATGGCATGTCCAACCGCTTCTGGGGCTGGGGGAGAGAAGATGACGAGTTCTACAGACGCCTGAAGAAAGCCGAGCTGCAGGTGACAAAAATACTCAAGTTTAAAGAGCCCATATTACTCTATTTTTTCATCTATGTTCTAATGTTGTTTCCTCAGCATAAACATACCTGGAGTTGAGTTTTTGAGTTTGTGTAGACAGATTAATAATAAAGTGTTACTCAAACAAGTGTGAATGAAACAAAACACAAGTCCAGGTCTGTTTCTGATGAGGGAACAACATTATAACATGATCTACACTCACAAGAGTCAGTTTTGTGCAATGTAGGGCCTTTCATTTTACATATTTCTTTAGTTTGTTTTTCTGTGTTTGTTCAGCTGTATCGTCCGACTGGGATCACCACAGGCTACAAGACCTTTCAGCACATCCATGACCCGGCCTGGAGGAAGAGGGACCAGAAGAGGGTAGCAGCACAGAAACAGGTACCAGATTAACCTTTATTTTATTTTATTTTTTATGGTATTGTTTTTTTATTTGGTTTGATATGATTGGTTTTATTTTATTTATTTTTATCCTTTTTATTATTATTTATTTATTCTGTTATGTATTTTTGTTTAAATTATTAGTATGATTTTTTTTTTTATATTTGTTTTATGTATATTTTTATTTGGTTATATCTGTTTACAATATTATTAAAAGTTATGAAGCTAAAATCTGTTTTAGCACAAAAGTTTATAAAAGTTTTATAAAACTTGCTGTAGATAACAAAAAAAAGATGAACCTGCACGTGACATTTATCATAACTGAAATCACTAGGACCACTGTAAATAATGCTTAAAGAGGGGGTATTCTGCGAAATGGATTTTTACCACGTTATAATGTTCCTTCATCAAAAACGTGCCTGGTGTCCAGTGGGAGCTGATGTCGCCTTAAATGTCATCAGAACAGAGCGCCGCATGCTGTCGGCTCCTCCTTTTGGTGGTCTTCAGATTTTAGAACGTGATAGTGTCTGGATGGGGGAAGCAAGATTGCGATTTTCCTGCTGATTACATTGTATTTTGAAATGTTGAAAATCGATTGATTGATTCATTCATTTTTGTTTCTAGTTTGTACCAAGAGAGAAACAATAAGCATACACATACTACATATACATTGTAAACCACAGAAAAGCACAAGAAGAAAAACTTGTATTAACCCACCCACCCCTCTTCATGACATGGTATAAAAATGATGTGGTTGCTTATGTACATTGATCACGAAACAAAACAAGAGGTGTGCCCAAACATGAGGGCATGTGGCACATTACCAGATTACCAAATCAATCATTAAAATAAAGGTCAAACACTTGTGAGGTACTATAATATATACTATACTCTATTAGAGAATCCAATAAACTAAACAATGAAATGAATAGGAAAAAAATGACATGCTATTACTTGAAAGAACCACAAATGGGCGCTCCAGCACAATAAATTTATACTGAAACTGAATGTTTGTGAAAATGCAAAAATGGCAGAATAGGCAAACTATACAAAACAGGTAAAATACACTGTTAACAGATGGATGCAGGGCAGAATACAGGCTGTCACTTATAGGATTGACATACAGTAGCTGATGTGGTGAAAGAGGGTAATTGCACATAGAGCACGTCATCATATAACAGCGACAATCTTCAAAATGAAAACTACACATTGGTAAATAAACTGACAAAATATACATTCATCTTCCATTAAAAACAGTACTTGCATCATATGAATGTACATGGTGCTCATACGCACAAGATTACACAGGATGCCTTACACATAATAACACTGCACGGAACTCGTGGGGCACCAGCTTTCCTGAACTGCATCATGGGTAACATAGTCCCATGCACACTGGACTTTGAACAACACTGAAATATATTCATTGTAGTTTGCTCCTCCCCACTTCATGTTTGGGCACGCCTCTTATTTCCCACGCCACCACGTCTGCCTGCAGATTACCTTGTCCACATTATTTCTTTGTTGAGATTGGAATCAAACCGATGATGCTAATTGGAGGCACTGCTCTCTCTAAAGCTCTAAAGTTACTCAAATTAGAATTTACACTGAGCTTTGTTTTCACACAATCTGACCATGAAGATCTGACTTAGCTGGAACCAGGACAGGTGAGCAGATAAGTGCTGTTAAACAAGTCCCTCTCATATAAAATGAGTCACTCTCACCGTTTTGTTGAAAATCAAACTCCTAAACAGGCCCATGAATGTTCGGACTGATCACAGGCTCCTGAAAATGTGCTGTTTAAGTCAATTTTGTGTTTTTCTGGAGTAAAAACTAAAACTAAACACTTATCGGGTATATATACATTGTGCCACCATTGGAACAGCTGAATATTCCGCCATAGACACACATGAATAGAACCCACCGCAATGCAACTGCAAATTATCAACAAATCTGCAAACAAATACATAAAATGTCCCTTTTTGTGTCCAGGAGCAGTTTAAGGTGGACCCGGACGGCGGCCTCACGAACCTCATGTACTCTGTGGAGTCCCAACAGGAAATGACCATAAATGGAGCCCCGTGCACGATCATCAACACCAAACTGGAGTGTGACCAGGAGCATACACCCTGGTGCATTCTGGGATAGACTCGCATTACCTCAGCATTCTGGGTAAACTCCACAGACCTCCTCAGCCTGGCGCATGGGACGAAACTGCGGAGGGCTCAGAGCAGAGAAGATGAGAAAATAGACAGGACTGTCCAACGGTTACCTATAATACGGCGGCCATCTTGTGACTGTAGGGCGTACTTATGGATCTATACTGCTCCTATACACATGTAAGAGGAGAAACTAGAGTAAACAGTGGCCATTTTGTGACTGTAGGGCTTACTTATGGATCTATACTTCCATGATTTTACCCTTTACACATGTAAGAGGAGAAGTGAGAGTTTCCTATCCAATGATTATCTATAATACGGTGGCCATCTTGTGACTGTAAGGGTGTACTTATGGATCTATACTTCCCCTATATGCATGAAAGACACATGTAAAGCAGAGTGTACACTGCGATTTTTGGCCCTTTTTGAGACGATTTTTCACTTGTGCGACTATTTTGGGATTAGGCCGAGTTTTGGCTTAATCGTGTGTCGTGCTTCGTGTAGTATACATGGGGTAACCTGAATTTATTAAACCCTCACAACCAGCTCCCAATCGGCAATTGTAGGTCACAAGAATATCAAACCTCTCGTGAGGGTTTCACACTGTTGAAGTTCGTATAGTGTGAGAACATGAATCGTGATCTGTGAACTTTTAAAGCGATTTGGTCGTACAGTTTGAGCTGAAACAATCGAAAATATCGCACAGGGTACAGTCAGCAAAAGAGGGGAAACTAGAGTGGACTTTCCAATGTTCACTTACAGTATGGCAACCATCTTGTGACTGTAGGTCTTACTTATCGATCTATACTTCCCTGGTTTTACCGTATACACAGGCAAGAGGAGTTTACTTCCCAATAGTCGCCTACTGTACAGCGGCCATCTTGTGAATGTAGGTTTTACTCATGGATCTATACTTCCATCGTTCATTGTTGCCCAATCTATACACATTCAAGAGGAGAAACTAGAGTGGACTTTCCAATGGTTGTCTACAGTACGGTAGCCATATTGTGACTGTAGGATTTACCTCATACACATGTCAACCAAATGGGGAGCTGCTCTGTCTTTTATAATCTTTATTGCAATGGCAGTAAGAACTCTTACTCAGGGATGCAACAACTATTTTAGGCAAGATTGGAACTGGCAACCTCATGTTTTGAGGGCACATGCTTACCAACTGTGCCACTGTGGCGTGTGGAGTAATTTGATTCTAGTGATCAAAATGATGCTCAAATTTCAATTTTAAAATGTTTCAATCAGGGAAAAAAATGAAATTGTGTTCTAAAATATAAAAATATGCAAATACAAGTAAATTATAATTAGTCTATTCTTCAAATCATGATTTTGTGAAGACTCAAGAGAATTCTAATCAAGACTTATATCATTTATTTTTTACATTTTTTTTTTATTGAGGAGCTCCGATTTCTGGACTTTACCCTTTAGTTTACTGACATACGCACTTTCAGTAACTTTAAGCAACATCAAAACATAAAATCATCAAGTGATAAAGCATTAGACCTGTTACTAGAAGACTGAGCCTAATACTACTGTCACAAGATGGCGCTATAGCCACTTCGGTGTCCCCTGTAGTGCTGTACTCCTCTCTGCCACGACCCTGCTGCATTCTGGGAAGCATCCAAGGACAGTGCGACTACAGAAAACTGAACTACAGAATCTCCGCAACAGACAACATCCACAATGGACTACAAATGCAATGTGTTGTGGGTAAAAATGTCTACAATGATGGACGACAAGCGAGAACTATATCGAGCTGCCGTTGTGGATTTAAGGATCTAAAACGCAACCAGGAAATCGTTTGGAACTTAAAGGGATTTTGAACGTCAATAATTGTATTTCTAACTGGTTTTAAACTACTGGATATTATTGGAAAGTTAATTTAAGTATATGTTACAGGGCCTATATTACGCTATTTTATGATCTCTGTTATTTATAATGTTTCCTCATGACAAACAGCCCTGGAGTTGTGTTTTGTTTCATTCACACATGTTTAACTGCATATTTAGGCTATTTAGAGTTGTTCTCTCAAACAGAACACTTCGTTCCACCTTGTGATGTCATTTGTCTGTGTTTTCAAACTCCATACACCTTTACTAAAATTATTTGGGTGATTTTCGGCTCTGGAATTGCCCATCTCTACTGAACTAAAGGTAAAAGGAGCTGTTAAAAGCTGGTAAACTACAGCTTCATGACATCACAAGGTGGAACAGAGTGTTTTGAGCTTTGGAGATGTAGACAGAATAAAGAGTTACTCAAACATGTGTGAATGAAACAAAACACAACTCCACGTATGTTTTTGATGAGGAAACTACATTATAACTTGGATTAAAGCTCACAAGAGTCAATGTTTGCGTAACATAGGACCTTTAAAGTGTTTTTTTTTTTATTTTAATAATTTTTCAAAGGTTTCTGAAACATTTGTGGTCTGAATGATGGACAAGGAGCAAAACTAGACTGTTCAGGGATGGTTCAAAGACTGTCACACAACATTATTATTATTATTATTTTATTTTTGTTCAATTTTGTGTTAAAAAGCCAAAAATGTGGTAGACTTGTGGTGGATTTTTGGACAAGCGTGCAATTTTACGGTGGAAGTTTGGGTTGAGACTAGGGCTGCATGTTATGAGAAATACGATTTTCAGTACTTTAAAAAAAATGTTAATGTTAAACTTTAAAGGGCCCAAATTCTGCTATTTTCTGATCTATGTTCTAATGTTTCCTCATCACAAACAGACCTGGAGTTTTTGTTTCATTCACACGTTTAACACACAAATTATTTAGGGTTCTTCTCTCAAACTGAAAATATGAATGATCTATAGGACTAAACCAGGACTAAACATGAATGATCTATAGGACTAAACCAGGACTAAACATGAATGATCTATAGGACTAAACCAGGACTAAACATAAATGATCTATAGGACTAAACCAGGACTAAACCAGGGCTGAATGTGTTTTTTTTTTTTCATTCACACATGTTTAACACACAAACCCTGTATATTTAGTTTTTTGAGTTTTTCTCTCAAACAGAAAACACTGTTCCACCTTGTGATGTCATGTGGTAATATAGTTAGCTCCAGCTCCACTGTGTTTTTAAACTCCACACACCTTTACTAGAATCATTTGCATTCAGCCCTGGAATTGCCCATTTCTACTGAACTAAAGGGAAAAGGAGCTGTTAATTTAGAAAACTACCACTTCATGACATCACAAGGTGTGGACAGACTAATGATAAAGGGTCACTCAAACATTTGTGAGTGAAACAAAACAAAACTCCAGGTCTGTTTTTGAGAAGGTGACATTATAACATGACTTAAAGCTCAGCTTAAAGAGTCACATTAGCTTTTGACTTTATGTGTATATAAAAGTCAAACAGTTTAGACAGAATCTAAACCAAGATTGACCCAAGTCTAATGTAGGACCTAATATGGAAAATCAGGAATACCATTTGTATTTTTGTCAATTTTCCTTTTAAAAATGGCGCCTTTATGTGGAATGAAGAACCTTGACTTGTTGCGATATATTTATTTTCTCGCTATACCGATTCTAGCCTCAGTCATTGTTGCAAATTCGACATTTTTTCGATATATCGTGCAGCTCTGGTTGAGATTAAAAGTTTACGCAGATTAACTTTAGAACAAGCAGAGCTTTTTACACTTTTAACACAAATATTACAGCAATTTCTGAGTAATTCTGTGGATTTGAAAATGACAAAAGAAACATAACTTATCAGGCTTTTAATTACTATGTGCTTGTTTCCATGGAGATGTTATTGCTGGAATGTTCCCTAGTCTGGCATTAAGCCTGTCTGTGGAAAAATGACCTCTTTCACCATTAGAAAGTATGTTTGGTTAAATAGTAAAATGTTTAAAATCTCCATGGAAACAAGCAGGTGGCAAACCCTCCACTCGAAATGTTACATAGTTCTCCTTTAATACAGCTAATATATTACTTTGGATTCTCTGCCTTAAGTTTTTTATTGCAAAAGCTATCTTTGTAAGTGTTTGCTACAATCGGTTCTCTAACAGTCAATTTGATGTGGCCAAAGACTAACTCCAGCCAAAAGGGGGCAGTAAGCAGCGATTCCAGGACCTCCATTCATGTTTTTCATTAGTGAACTTGTGTTTGTTTGGATAAGCTCTATTCACGCTTATCAGAAGACGTTTGGAAACATGAAAGTGACGATTTCCGGTGTAGTTTCCGACACTGGGCATGTGATCGGTCTTCACAACCTGCCTTTCCATGGGGGGACAGGACTCTAATCAGGGCGTCAATGTCACTCACAGGCAGCTGGTTGGAACTGTTGATCTGCCAAACAGTGCTACAATGACGTCTTGTTTTTTTTAACATTTATTTCTTAAGTTAGACAATAGGGCTGGGAGTCATTAAGAACTTGCCAATACAATACATACCTCCACAAACAATATGTTTTTTTTGATACAGTGCACTTTTGATTCAGTATATGTCAAATTGATTTAATATGGTTCTGTGAAAAACAAAAGCTAAATCATGGCTGTGATATTCTAAGTCCACTAAGTTTGTGCAAAGTTAATATGAAAAACACCCATTTTACTCATCAAAACAGTGAAAATGTCAACACAATTGTAGCTCTTACACAAAATAATTCAAAATAATCAACTCGACAAACGTTTATTTTGGTCAAATACATTTAGCAGCTTATTCTTCAGTTCTGGTCAGACTCTGGAGGACACTGCCTTAAATCTGCCTGCAGGGAGGAGCTAGCTACTATGAAATTACTCTGAAACTAACACACCTGCGTGTTTACAGTTTCTGTTTGTTAGCTCAGCCTATTGAACTGCCCTGAGTGTGGGTCATCTTGGCAGAATCATTCATGGCCATAATGGAGCTTTCACACCTCTGGACCTGCCCAGGCTACACCTACTGTTTCTTTGTTTATTTTGATTTAGGATTGAGGATGGAGTAAGAAATGGAACTGAAGAAGCAGCTTGGATGAGCTGCAAAACGTATTCGACCAAAATAAACTTTTATTCATTTCACAATTTGAATTTCTCCTTTTGCTGTAGATTATACCTGGATGACTGAGGCGACTTACACACATACCTAAAAATACTCTTGACGATATATAGAGGCCACGATATCGATACTGAATTATCAAATTGAACAATACGATATATCGATATTTCAGTATTTTTTCACACCCCAATTAGTCAAATTACATACAATACAATGACATGTAGATGAAGAAAACCAGGCCGTTTCTCATTTTTCACAGATTTTGTTAGAATTTCTTCCTCCAACAGAGCCTAAAGGAAGACGTCACCCACGTGTTTCCAAGCCTCTGTTGGTTTTGTGACATAAGTGTGAATAGAGCCTGTTAGTGAACTTGTATTGTGAGGTTAAACACTGTCTGAGCCATGAATCACTCACACCCTCTGCTCCTGTGTCTGAAAAAAGCAGCAATCACCAGTGTGAATAAATAGAAAATGGCCGTCACTGATGTTGTTTTAAAGTTAGAATAGGGGACCAGATTTTCAAAATCAAAAACTGGGACATCCTCAGTTGGGGCGAATGGCAATAATAAAATTCTGAAACAAGCGCGTAATTAAGGAAAACCGTTCTGCACTCAGCCCGTTCATGACTAACATATGTCAGCATTGTCACATTTGTGTTTTGGTCATTTTTAAGCAGCTTTTCTGTATTTACCTAAACAAAGGACAATTTATGCCTCTTCTTACTGTTGGCAGGGATCAGACTTGGTTTAGACCTGGTTTAAACCTGGTTTTGTCCTGGTTTAGTCCTGGTTTAGACCTGGCTTGCTCCTGGTTTAGATGGTTTAGACCTGATTTAGATCTGGCTTTAGACCTGGTTTGGAACTGGTTTAGTCCTGGTTTAAACCTGGTTTAGTCCTAGCTTAGTCCTGGTTTAGCAATGGTTTAGTCCTTTGTTTAGACCTGGTTCAGTCCTGTCTTAGTCCTGGTTTAGACCTGGTTTTGACCTGACTTAATCCTGGTTTAGGACTGGTTTAGACTTGGCTTAGATCTAGTTTAGTCCTGGTTTAGACCTAGTTTAGTTTCGGTTTATACCTGTTTAGTCCTGGTTTAGACCTGGTTTTGTCCTGATTTAGTCCTGTTTAGTCCTGGTTTAGACCTGGTTTTGTCCTGATTTAGTCCTGTTTAGACCTGGTTTAGAGCTGGATTAGTCCTGGTTTAGACCTTGTTTAGTCCTGGTTTAGTCCTGGTTTAGACCTGGTTTAGTCCTGATTTAGTCCTGTTTAGACCTGGTTTAGTCCTGGTTTAGACCTGGTTTAGTCCTGGGTTAGACCTGGTTTAGACCTGGTTTAGTCCTGGTTTAGTCCTGGTTTAGTCCTGTTTAGTCCTGGTTTAGACCTGGTTTAGACCTGGTTTAGTCCTGAATAAGACGTGTTATGAAATGGAACACTGAGATGTTTTACTGTTGATCCTGTTCAAAGTGCCCATGACCGGTTGAACTATTCATTTAAAGGTGTATTGTGTAACTTTTCTTGTGGAGGGTCCATCAGCTGCTTGCTGCTATGGAGATGTCATTGATCTGCCTGGAATGTTCCACAGGATGACATCAAACATCTCTACCTTACATTTATTATGCTTTATAATTTTATACCTCAAAAATACCCAGAAAAACAGGCATGACTGTGAGCAGGGTCGCCTCTCCACAGATCTGACCTGTAACTTGCTCTGGTTTGGTCTCCGTGCAGATAGAAAGGTTTAATTTAATGGAGAAGAGCATCTGAAGCATCTCCACCAGAAAAGTTACACAATGCACCTCATTATATTTAAGCTTTTACTAAAAATTAACACATTTTGTTTCCCAATTAGGCAATTTTTTTAGGTTTCAGGTTCTACTTCCTGACATCGCACTAGGGAATTCCAGCTGCGATGTCGTACACTGGGCCAAAACTCCTCAGTAATTAATAACTTTGATAACTAAAAATGTAAGAAAACACCTTTATTTAGTTGAAAAAATGTGTAAAATACTGGGAAAAAATGTGTTTCTTTTGTGTAAATTGTGCCGAGCTTTTGGACAGAATTCTCCCAGTGTTTCGCTCAAACAGAACTGCTTCTTTTTCTACTACCTGCAATTTTCAACGCATTTTTAAACTTTTATTCACAAATTGCTTCTTGATTTGCGTTAAACTATAATTTATACTTACAGCAGGTATTAGGCCACCAAATTAAATCAGAATTGAAAATCATCAGAACTTGTCATATGCACTTTAAGTTGTATTTTCATCAATAGTTTTGCTGTTGTTTTTATTTAAGAAACTCACTAAATGTGTGTGTGTGTGTGTGTGTGTGTGTGTGTGTGTGTGTGTGTGTGTGTGTGTGTGTGTGTGTGGACAGAGCCAAACGAGACAAGCTTTGGAGTGAGACTGGAGCATCGGGTTTGAGAACAAATAAATGTTTTTTCTTTTGTTGTTTTTTTAATTCTGCTGATTTGAAATTTTTACAAAGATTTACCAGATTTCCCCCCTGGTTTTGAGGAGGTAACAGCATTCTAAGATGGCTTAAAGTTGCATTGTGTAACTTTTTCAGTGCTATGGTCCGTCATCTACTTATTTGTATGGATATGTCATTAACCCTCAGCCTCTGCCTGGAATGTTCCACAGTATGACATTAAACAGCTCTACTTTACATTTATTCATTTACAGGTGTTTTTTATATTTTTAGGTGGTTTTATACCTAGAAAAACAGACATTCTGACTGTGAGCGGGGTCGCCTCTCCACAGATCTGACCTGGAACTTGGTCTGGTTTGGTCTCCATGAAGATAGACAGACGTACCCTCTACCAGAAAAGTTACGCAATGCAACTTTAAAGCTCACAAGAGGTAAGGCAAGTTTATTTGTAAAGCACAATTTGTACACAAAGTAATTCAAAGTGCTTTACAGAATAAGAAATACATTAAAATTATAATACAAACAAATCAAAACATAACATTTTAAAATAGGGAGAGAGACATTAAATTAGAGAGAATCCGAGAGAAGAGAGCAGAATGAGAAATGAAAACCTTTCAGTCAGACGCAGATAAACAGATGTTTTTACCCTGGATTTAAACAGAGTCAGAGTCTGTCTCACATGTTCAGACTGTTCCAGGTTTTAGCTGCATGAATCTGAAACTCTGACTCCCCGAGTTTAGTCCTGACTCTGGGACCAGCAGGAGTTGGTCCCTGAGCTCCTCAGATGCAGATGCTTCATGTGGCACTAACATGTCACAGATGGACTTTGGAGCTCGGCCCTGGAGAGACTTGTGCACAAGCAGAGCTGCTTTAAAGCCTCTGAGCCACAGGGGGCAGTGCAGAGACCTGAGCACAGTATGTGCTCGGACTTCATGGTTGGAGTCAGAACCCGAGCTGCAGCGTTCTGGATGTTCTGGATGTTCTGGATGTTGTGCAGCTCTCACAGCTCGTTTGGAGAGGCCAGTGAGAGGCTGTTACAGGATCTAACCTCCTGGAGACAAACGCATGGATAAGTGTCTCCAGGTCTGCTTTAGACAGTAGAACTTTGATTTTTGCTCTGTTTTTTAGATGGTAAAAGGTGCAGATGTTATTGATTTAATGTGGCTGTTAAAGTTCAAGTCTGAGTCCATTATTACCACTAGATTTCTAGCCTGATTTGAAGGTTTTAGAGAAAGAGACTGGAGGTAACTGCTGACACTGATCATCTCCATCTCTTGTTCTTCATCTTCTGGAGACACAGTTCTTCTCGTCAGATTCATCACATCACCTCTGCTCCTCTCCATCTCTTGTTCTTCATCTTCTGGAAACAGGTTTTTTTCTGGTCAGCTTCATCAAATCACTTCTGCTCATCATCTCTTGTTCATCTTCAAGAGACACTGTTCTTCTCTGTCAGCCTCATCACATCACTTCTGATCAGCTCCATCTCTTGTTCATCATCCTCTGGTTCTGGTTCTTCTGGTAAGCTTCATTAGTTCTCAGGACAAAGTAAGATGTACTATACAGGTATTTGTCAAAACTGTAATACTGTAATTAATTACAGTTTCATTAGTGAAAAAAAAGTGAAATGCTTTATTATATCCCTATATCCCTTGCTACTAATAAGGGCCCTTTAATGATGACAGTTTATGTCTGTGACGTTTATGGCCCCTTTAGCGTGAGCCCTCATTAGCAGTATTAGCGTTAGCCTGTGTGTTTGAGCAGAATGTATAGAACAGTGTGCAGTGGTCCCTTGGTTTGCTTCATTTGCACCTTCTTCACCTGTGTTTAAAGGTGCCAGGTCAGGCCTAAGAATAGACATGTGATGCTCTGCACATTCACCACCAGGGGGCAACACTTCATTTACAGCTCTACGTGCTCCCAGGGGCCCAGCCTCACCACACGCAGCCATTATCCACATGGGGAGATAATGGGGAGGGGAATATGTGGGGGTTAAGTCAGCACCACTACAGGTCTTTAAAGGGTCCGTATGACAATAGTTTCTGCTCCATGTTATAATGTTTGATCTAAACCAGGACTAAACCAGGACTAAACATGGCTGACAGGTGATTAAACCAGAATTAAATCAGGACAAACCAGGACTAAATGTGGCTGATACAGGAATAAACCAGTACTAAACCAGGGCTAAAACAGCACTAAATGTGACTGAGCTATAGGACCAACGCAGGACTAAACAAAAACTACTATAGGACTAAACTTTGACTAAATCAGGACTAAATGTGACTGATCCACAGGACTAAACATGGACTAAACGTGGCTGATTCAGGACTTAACTAGAACTAAATCAGGATTAAACCAGGTTTAAATGTGACTGATCTAAAGGACTAAACCAGGACCAAACGTGGCTGATACAGGACTGAACCAGAACTAAACCAGGACTAAACCAAGACTAAATGTGACTGATCAATAGGACCAAACCAGGACTAAACAAAAACTAATATAGGACTAAACTCTGACTAAACCAGGACTAAACCAGCTCTAAACCAGGACCAAACCAGATCTAAACCAGGACTATCCATCCATCCATCCATCTTCTCCCGCTTAATCCAGCTGGGTCGCGGGGGCACGGTTTAGTCCTGGTTTAGTTCACCCTGAACACGCCCGATCTCGTCTGATCTCGGAAGCTAAGCAGGGTCGGGCCTGGTTAGTACTTGGAAATTTTCCCTCCTGTGGCCTCACCACCTGCAGAGGGGTTCATAGGGGGGTCAGGTGCTATGAGTATTGGGCAGTAAACCAGGACTAAACAGGACTAAATAGGACTAAACCAGGGAGGGTGTAATTTCCTTATCAGACACTAGATGGGGATGTTGTCTTCTGAATAAACGTGTTCTTAAAAACTGATTTGAAAATTAATTATTGTGTTGATGTTTTATTTTCTTTATGTGTCACATAAACACATTTACTTTAGTAATATTTATGAGTATTATTTTATTGACAAATCAAACTTTACGGTCTTAAAAACGTGAAAAACAAAAACAAAGTTCTTCTTCACTTGCCTCACGCTTTTCACAACTCTCAGGAGCAGGTTCGGAGTTTTGCTGTGTAAAGGTAACAGCAACTAGCATGCTAACAGTGCACTTCCTGACTATCAGGAAACAAAATAAGTTATAATCACATGCAGTAAACAGCGCTCTAAACTTGACCTTAAACCAGGACTAAACAAGAACTTTACAAGAACTAGACCAGGACTAAACCATGACTAAACTGGATCTTAAACCAGGACTAAACAAGGACTACACAAGAACTAGGCCAGGACTAAACTAAACCAGGACTAAACTGGGACTAAACTAGGATTAAACTGGATCTTAAACCAGGACTAAAGCTGATCTTAAACCAGGACTAAACTAGGACTAAAACAGAACGAAACTAAAATAGGACTGAACCAGGACTAAACTGGATTTTAAACCTGGACTAAACTGGGACTAACCCAGGACTAAAGTGAATCTTAACCACGACAAAATCAAGATCAAACTGGATCTTAAACAGGACTTAATCAGGACTGAACCAGGTATAAACCAGGACTACTCTAGGACTAAAACAGGACTAAATTAGGGCTAAACTGGATTTTAAACCAGGACTAAACCAGGACTAAACCAGGACTCTCTGGACCAAACCGTTTCTTTAGTGATGATTCATGTGCAGCCCTCTCGGGGGTTTGTGGGTACAGTGACAGGGGATTGTGGGTAATGATGTCCTAATGACTCCAGCGGGACTGGGCCTGGATCCAGTCTCAGGTCCGGACTCTGGGGAGGGCCCTGAACGCACCGCGGGGGGATCATTAAAGAGACGAGAGACAGTGAACGCACCATAACACACCTGTTCACTGGCCCATTAGCAAACAGACACTGTGCTTATGCACTTAATCATTACAGCGATAACAGAGACCAGACCGGAACTGGACCAGGACCAGACCGGAACTGGACCAGGACCAGACCGGAACTGGACAAGGACTAGACCAGAACTGGACCAGGACCAGACCGGAACTGGACCAGGACCAGACCGGAACTGGACAAGGACTAGACCGGAACTGGACAAGGACTAGACCGGAACTGGACCAGGACCAGACCGGAACTTGACCAGGACCAGACTGGAACTGGACCAGGACCAGACCGGAACTGGACCACGACTAGACCGGAACTGGACCAGGACTAGACCAGGACCAGACCGAAACTGGACCACGACTAGACCGGAACTAGACCAGGACCAGACTGGAACTGGGCCAGGACTAGACCGGAACTGGACCAGGACCAGACCAGAACTGGACCAGGACCAGACCGGAACTGAACCAGGACCAGACCAGGACTAGACCAGGACCAGACCCGAACTAGACCAGGACCAGACCAGGACCAGACCGGAACTGGACAAGGACTAGACCAGGGCCAGACCAGGATCAGACCGGAACTAGACCAGGAATAGACCAAGACCAGATCAGACCAGAACTAGACCAGGACCAGACCGGAACTAGACCAGGACTAGACCGGAACTGGACCAGGACTAGACCAGGACCAGACCAGGGCTAGAACGGAACTGAACCAGGACCAGACCAGGACAAAACCAGGGCTAGACCAGGACTAGGTCAGGACCAAACCAGGGCTAAACCAGGACTAGACAAGGACCAAACCAGGGCTAAACCGGAACTGAACCAGGACTAGACTGGAACTGAACCAGGACTAGACCAGGACTAAAACAGGACTAGACCAGGGCTAAACCAGCGTTAAACCAGGGCTAGATCAGGTCTAAACCAGGACTAAACCAGGACTAACCTACTAACCAAGTATGTGTAGTCATGCTCGTGTCCTCTCACCACAGGGGCACTTATGTGGTAGTCAGTCTCGTGTCTAAACTGTCTTTACCGTGAGATCCCTGAACGCAGCGTCTGTCAGCGTGAGGCGTTTACGGGCCACGGTGGATCCGTCACTTTGAGCCTTCACTCGTCACACTCAGGCAAACCACCCTGACATCAGTGAACAGGCATCTGGGCTATTCCACACATGTGCAGTAAGACATCTGTCAGGGCCAACAGAACACCTGTGTGAGTCTAAACCAGGTCTGAACCAGGTCTAAACCAGGTCTAAACCAGGTCTAAACCAGGACTAAATCATGTCTGAACCAGGTCTAAACCAGGTCTAAAACAAATCTAAAACAGGTCTAAACCAGGACTAAACCAGGTTTAAAACAGGTCTAAAACAGGTCTAAACCAGGATTAAACCAGGGTGGAACCAGGACTAGACCAGGTCTGAACCAGGACTAAACCTGAAAAGTTACACAATGCACCTTTAAAGAAAGGGGCCAAATTACTTTATTTTCTCATCTCTGATATAAAGATGATTCCTCATCACAAGCAGAGCTGGAGTTTTATTTCACTCACACATGTTTAACACACAAACCCGGCATATTTATTCTCTTAAACGAAAAACACCCTGTGATGCCATGTGGTAATATAGGAAGTGCTCCACTTTGTTTTTAAAACTCCACACACCTTCACTATAATCATTTGGATCATTTCAGCCCTGGATTTGCCCATCTCTACTGAACTAAAGGTAAAAAGACACCTAACCCTAACTTGAAAACTACCACTTCATGACATCACAGGGTGGAACGGCGATGAATGATTTTATATTTTATTTTATTTTTCTATTTTTTTTTTACTTGTACATGTACATTTTATTTGACACCTGTCTCTTTCTATCTTTTTTTACCACTTATTTAGAATTTATTATATTAAATTGTGATGTGTTCAAATAAATGACTTTGTGGATCAATAAAGTTTGTCTAAGTCTATATGGGAACTTTAAGACTCAAATATTTCTGTGGAATAAGTGAGTAACGCGTTGAAATTTGGTCATTTTCTCTCTCGTCTCGGTGCAGATCTGTCTTTACTCGGGCTTGTTTACACTGTGGGCTTAAGCACGTCCTAATCGGGGATAATGGACGGCTAATGGCCAGGTGTGTGCAGGTAATGAGCGGTGTGCAGAGGGGGCGGGGCCTGTCACACCTGAGCCAGGACAGGTACAGGAAGTGCTCGGGGCCAATAACAACAACAGTCTGACGGCTCACACGCTGGAATCTCCAACATCCCCAGACCAACGCTTTATGTTTTATGTTTTATTCAGGCATGAGGAGAGGGAGGGTCTGACTACAACCCCCATGATGCATCTGTGTCTAGAAGAAATATGTTATGAGTGGGCAATGGGTTCATATAAAAGGCATGTTTACTTTTCAGGTGGAGGGTTAAACCAGGACTGAACCAGGATTAAACCAGGTCTAAAAACTAGGGCTGACTCGGGACTAAACCAGGACTAAACCAGGTCTAAACCAGGACTGAACCAGGCTTAAACCAGGTCTAAAAACTAGGACTGAAACGGGTCTAAACCAAGACTGAACCAGGATTAAATCAGGGTTAAACCTGGACTGAACACAGGACTAAACCAGGTTTAAACTAGGACTGAATCAGGCCTAAATGAGGTCTAAACCAGGACTGAACTAGGACTAAACCAGGATTAAACCAGGATTAAACCAGGACTAAACCAGGACTGAATCAGTATTAAACCAGGGTTAAACCAAGACTAAACCAGGTCTAAACTCGGACTGAATAAGGACTAAACCAGGATTGAAGCAGGACTAAACCAGGATTAAACCAGGTCTAAATGAGGAATAAACCAGGACTAAACCAGGTCTGAACCCGATCTAAACCAGGACTCATAAATACCTGCTCTCGCCTCATTGCTTCCTGACAGTTCTCACCTGAGGCCCCTTTAGCCACGCCCCCTGCTTTGGTATCACCACGGCGACCACAGGTGTTCAGGTGTGTGTGTGTGTTGCCATGGTTACCCCAGGTGTGCCTCGTTCACGCTCCATAGACACTCTGTGATCCGGTCCATATTAGATTAACCAGTCGCTCTGTGAGACAAATGATGTTTCAGGAAGTTTTTTTTGTTCATTTTTTAAACAGTTTTTTTAAAGAGTTTAAACTGTGTTATAAAGATTTTCTAAATGCCACAGACTTAAAGGAACTGTGTGTAAGATTTTAAATGACATAAACTTGACCTTTAACTGTGGTGGACCCTCTTTAAGGAAAGTTACGCAGTGCAACTTTAAGTAACAAAACTGAACACTTCATCTATCTCTGCTTTTCCTTTTAAAACAGGCTTAGCTACAATAGACATTTTAAAAAACAGAAGAAGAAGAAGAAATGAAAAAAGAAAATGAAAAAGAAAAAGGTAGAAAAAGAAGGAAAATTAAAGAAGAAAATGAAAGAAATGAAAAAAGAAGAAAAAGAAAAAAGAAAAAGACAAAAGAGGAAGAAAAGTAAGAGTAAAAGAAGAAGTTTAACAGTATGACATTAAGCCTTTCTATCTTTATGGAGACCAAACCAGACCAAGTTACAGGTCTCTGAAAAATCTATTCAATTTCAATTTTCAATTTTCAATTTGATTTCTATAGCCCAGAATCACAACAAGAGTTTCCCCAATGGGCTTCACAGTGAAAAACATGGAAACATCATCTAACATAGACATCAGCAAACACATTGTCCCATCCTCAGTCTCTCGATGAACACACGATCCCTGGTGCCTATTGAGAGCCTCTTTAAACAAGCTCTAAAAGTCTTTGACAAAAAATCATTGAACTATCATCATTGTAATTCACTGAATAGACATAATCTGTTAAACTTCGACAACATGATCCTTTTTTCTGAAATGCGATTGCTCTTTAGAATTCCCCCTCCTTTAAAAGAATTCTTTCAGCTTCGATCAGAAATGACTAGAACATCTCGATCAGCTGTAAATTCAGATTTGACCCTGTGAGAGGTTCTGTGACTGGACAGTCGGCTCCGTCCTTTACAGCAACACTGGAACTTAAAACATGTACCGACTCTCACACTTTCCCTCATGGGCTAAAACATCGGCTTCTGAGCAAACCATCCTGTCAGCGTTAAACAGCTGGTCAGTGTTTTGTGTGAACGCAGGGGTCAGTTCATATTCTGGTCAGTGTGTGGTGTGTATAATACTGGATGAATTGATATGTTTTTGGTGTGATGGGGTTGAAGACCTGAAGTGTTTGATATTTTATTTTCTAATATTAAAGTTTTAACAATTGCTTTTGCAAGTGTATATTTCTGTGCTCGCTGCAAGGTGCAGCAAGTGACCACATCCTGTCTGTTAAGAACCAGACATGAGGCCCCCCGCCTCTCGCAGCTTCCGGTGAGCTGGTGTGTTTTTTGTCAACAGAAGAACGAAGCAAGTTGGGGGAGGAGTCAGCAGCGCCACGCACATTTGCTGTATTTGCATATTCATGAATTGTGAAATGTCAAAAGTTACTGGAAGCCAGTTTTTGGGGGGTTGCTGTGTCAATGCCCCGGCAACCAGACATATCTGCTTAGAGATGATGTTAGGGAAATAAATCTTGTTAATTGGAACTTATTGAATCCTGGTAATACTTCAAAACTGGTATTTGCTAAATGCTTTTAGTGTAGATCTTGTTGCCTCAGAGAAAAGTAAATATAATTCCTTATTTCAGTTTTGAACACGCGGAAGAATTAATAACCGAGACAGGTGATTGATTATTTATTTCTTATTTGTGTTACATGGTGAGAAAGAAAATATAATTCTTCAGACCAGAGTATAGTTTTATTGTGTAAGTGCAGTATTTTAATAATGACTGAGTGACTTTATACCTCTGATGTGTTGATGGTTTGTGTGACCTGCCCAAGGACTACAGAGAGAAAATAGCTATTAGCTAAATCTGGTGCAGAGCATCTCTTCTCACTAGAGATTAATGTTTTCTGTGCACTGTCCTTGTTTAATTAATAAATAAATAAATAAAATAAGTCAGATCTGTGGAGAGGCGACCCCGCTCACAGTCAGAATGTCTGTTTTTCTAGGTATTTTTGAGCTATAAAACCACCTGTAACTGAATAAATGTAGAAGCTGTTTACTGTCATACTGTGGAACATCCCAGGTGGAGCTATGATGTATCCATAGAAACAAGCAGGTGATGGACACCCTACCAAAAGTTACACAATGCCTCTTTAACATCCTCTTAGTGCGCAGAAATTTGACATTTTCATAAACACTGCTGTACACTGACAGTAATCACTACCTGTGTAAACTGTCTGAGTCCTGCTCCTGTCTGTCGTCTCCTCTGTCATTAAAGCCACTTCCTCAAACATTTTTACGAGGAATGTGTCCAAAAATGAGACACTCCACCTGCTCAAGTATTTTACAGAACCGGGACTGAGTGAGGCCTGTGGCTGCATCTTAAAGGACCCGTGATACACTCTTTTCTGATCTGGGTTAGAATGTTTCCTCATCACAAACAGACCTGGACCAAACAGAAAAAGCGGTAATACAGGAAGAGCTCCACTGTGTTCTTAACTTCATACACCTCCAGGAGAATGATTTGGATAATTTCAGTCCAGGAATTGCCCATCTTTACCAAACTATAATGTAGCACTTGTGGTTGGATAATCTTCCATTTATCGGTGCATGCACTGAAACAAAAAAGACGCATTTAAGATCACGCTATTCACGTCCGGGCACACTTTACAATTAGGAGGCTTCTAAATTACAAAGTTATATTTATCAGAAAGAAAGATTCACTTAAGTTGTCCAGTTCTCACCTGAAACACAAGAGACACATGCTTGATCACACTATTCACGTCAGAGTCCTGTACGGGTCTGATTTTGACAAACTGCACCTGCCCATACCCGTCATACCTCAATCCACACCCAACCCGTATTCCAACAAAACTGAAATAAAATTCCAACCCGCTATAAATACATACCAACACTCGAACCACATCCGAATGAAAATTAGTCCAGAGGCTAAAAAAGAGCCACAACTTTATACTCTCCACTCGCTCATTTTCTTTTCAGCCACTCGGGAGTTAGTTTGAGCTGCAGGACGTCGCACGTGTGGTTTGAAAATGAAAGTGGCAGAGATTTGTGGGAATGTGCAGTAAACACATGTGGATTTTACATTTAATCATCTTGTAAAAACAACGGCATTTTTGCATTTCACTAAAACCCCGGCCTGTTTTTTGCTTGCACAGGATGTTCTGTAAACCGCAGATTAGAGCCGTCCTCTCCTGTGTCCAACCCGACCTGAACCTGCACCTGACACAGCACAACATTTTTCACCTGTTTTTTGTTTCTTGTAGACATTAAATATAAAAAAATAAAATGCCTCTTACAAATCTTGGTAACACTTTACATTAGGCACCACAAATCCATAGCTAGTTAATAGTAAAATGCATAATAAGTGCTTAATTCCTTCTTTGTAAGTATTTATAAAGTACTTTCAATCCATTTTAGTCTAAGGCCGTATTTTGCGACTATTAACCCATTAACTGTTTTCTTCCCGTTAAAGTAGTGGAGATTACATTAGATCAGGGGTGTCCAAACTTTTTTCTTCAAGGGCCACATATTAAAACACAGCCCAGCATGAGGGCCGATCGAGGGTCCCAGACTGGTGTTCAAAACAGTGAGGAATTAATATATTTATGCATTTATAACAGGTATGAATGACCCTCCAGACCTTTGTTCGGGCTTAGACCCTCAAAAGGACACATGTAATTTGCTTGATCAAGGTCAAAAACATGCAGTAAAAAGTACTACTATGGGTCAATTCACCTGGAAGCCTGAGGGCCAAAAGAATTTGGTCTGAGGGCCACATTTGGCCCCCGGGCCATAGTTTGGACATGCCTGCATTAGATGTTTCTGTGCATACACTGAAATCTTACAAAGCATTAATAATACCAACTAATAGCTAAGTAACAGATAATTAGCATATCAATTACCGCTTAGTTAGTGCTTAATATGTGGTCCCTAAACTAAAGTGTTACCCAAATCTTATATAAAATAATAAAAAAGTATGATGTGGGTGGTGCTTTTTAATCTATTATCATTCTTAGAGCATTTCAAACTGTGTCTGCTTAGTACTTTTGGTCACACATAAAGATAAAAAGGAGCTGTTAACTCAAAAACTACCACTTCATGACATCACAAGGTGGAGCAGAGCATTTTAAGCTTTAGAGATGTGTGAATGAATGAAACAAAACACAACTCCAGGTATGTAACAGCATTATAACATAATTTAGAGCTCACAAAAGTCCATTTTTATGTAATATAGGTCCTTTAAATTGCCTGGTTGGAGGTTCAGTTCCACCCTCAAGTGCATACTGTGTTATTGTGCTTTTGGGCAAGACACTTTACACAGAATCAGAGTCGGAAAATAGACTTTATTCACTTCTGCTTTCAAATCTCAGTTCCAGTTTAATTAAGTTGAGTAGGCAGTGTTTTCATTCTCATCTCCATAGAAATGCCTGCTTTGCTTAGAATGTTCCACAGTGTACCATTAAACTATCACCACGGAGACAGCAAGCAAGTGACAAGCAAGTTACAGGTCGGATCTGGTAGGGGCAAGTCCGCTCACGTGTGTGTTTTATAGGTATATTTTTAACAATGAAAATGTAGAATAGATACATTTAAGGCCATAATGTGGAACGTTTCAGGTAAAGCAGTAACATCTCCATGGAGACAAGCAGGTGACGGGCTCTCGCCAAAGAAGTTCCATAATGTGCCTTTATTTTAGTTTTTCGTACTATTCAAATTACACAATAAAGGCAGTGCAAGTGTGAGAAGAAGTATGAAATATTTTTGTTGCTGTACACAGTGTTGGGGAGTAACAGATTACTGTACCGGCGTTACGTAATTAGAATACTGTATTCCATTACAATTACTGTTTCAATGAGTGGTAATTGGATTACAGTTACTTTGTTGAAATAAATGGATTACACAGAGATATTTTCCTGTTTTCACATTTTGGGCTATAACCCCATTTCGGTAATTCCACTCATTGCCTGAAACCCAAACAGAACTCTCACTAAGAGCGACATAAACGTCCTGTTAACGCTCCAGGTGTGGACGAAGTGGAGGAGTCAGTAGAACAGATCCAGCAGTGCACGGGCAAAAACGCATTTGTGTCTTGGAAATTCAGCATCACTTTGCCGTGCAAACTCTGCTGCAGCAACCGAGCGGCTTTCGACGTCAAGATTTTTAAAATCTAATGTTATACTGCAACCATGTAGGTGATGCCAGTGCCACTTCAGGAACATAAATGTACTATTTCCTATGTGCTTTTATTACCTGGACGGTGCCTCCTACCATGCCCCGCGCACACCTCATCTCCTCCGGTACCCTGCGCACACCTCATCTCCTCCGCTACCCCACGCACACCTCATCTTTTCCGGTACCCCTTGCACACCTCATCTCCTCCCGTACCCCGCGCACACCTCATCTCCTCCCGTACCCCTCGCACACCTCATCTCCTCCCGTACCCCGCGCACACCTCATCTCCTCCCGTACCCCTCGCACACCTCATCTCCTCCCGTACCCCGCGCACACCTCATCTCCTCCCGTACCCCGCGCACACCTCATCTCCTCCCGTACCCCGCGCACACCTCATCTCCTCCCGTACCCCTCGCACACCTCATCTCCTCCCGTACCCCGCGCACACCTCATCTCCTCCCGTACCCCTCGCACACCTCATCTCCTCCCGTACCCCGCGCACACCTCATCTCCTCCCGTACCCCTCGCACACCTCATCTCCTCCCGTACCCCTCGCACACCTCATCTCCTCCCGTACCCCTCGCACACCTCATCTCCTCCCGTACCCCTCGCACACCTCATCTCCTCCGGTACCCCTCGCACACCTCATCTCCTCCGGTACCCCTCGCACACCTCATCTCCTCCCGTACCCCTCGCACACCTCATCTCCTCCCGTACCCCTCGCACACCTCATCTCCTCCCGTACCCCGCGCACACCTCATCTCCTCCCGTACCCCTCGCACACCTCATCTCCTCCCGTACCCCGCGCACACCTCATCTCCTCCCGTACCCCGCGCACACCTCATCTCCTCCCGTACCCCGCGCACACCTCATCTCCTCCCGTACCCCTCGCACACCTCATCTCCTCCCATACCCCGCACACACCTCATCTCCTCCCGAACCCCTCGCACACCGCATCACCACCCGACCCCCTCCCACACCTCATCGCCTCCCGTACACCTCGCACACCTCATCTCCTCCCGTACCCCTCGCACACCTCATCTCCTCCCGTACCCCTCGCACACCTCATCTCCTCCCGTACCCCTCGCACACCTCATCTCCTCCCGTACCCCGCGCACACCTCATCTCCTCCCGTACCCCTCGCACACCTCATCTCCTCCCATACCCCGCACACACCTCATCTCCTCCAGTACCCCTCGCACACCTCATCTCCTCCCGTACCCCTCGCACACCTCATCTCCTCCCGTACCCCTCGCACACCTCATCTCCTCCCGTACCCCTCGCACACCTCATCTCCTCCCGTACCCCTCGCACACCTCATCTCCTCCCGTACCCCTCGCACACCTCATCTCCTCCGGTACACCGCACACACCTCAACTCCTCCCGTACACCGCACACACCTCATCTCCTCCCGTACCCCGCACACACCTCATCTCCTCCGGTACACCGCACACACCTCATCTCCTCCCGTACACCGCACACACCTCATCTCCTCCCGTACCCCTCGCACACCTCATCTCCTCCTGTACACCGCGCACACCTCATCTCCTCCGGTACCCCTCGCACACCTCATCTCCTCCCGTACCCCTCGCACACCTCATCTCCTCCCGTACCCCTTGCACACCTCATCTCCTCCCGTACCCCTTGCACACCTCATCTCCTCCCGTACCCCGCACACACCTCATCTCCTCCAGTACACCGCGCACACCTCATCTCCTCCCGTACCCCTTGCACACCTCATCTCCTCCCGTACCCCGCACACACCTCATCTCCTCCCGTACCCCTTGCACACCTCATCTCCTCCCGTACCCCTCGCACACCTCATCTCCTCCTGTACACCGCGCACACCTCATCTCCTCCGGTACACCACACGTGGACCGTGTCTTGTATACACTGCGTGGACCAAGCTTCCTCCTGTGCACCTCTGAACCAGAACTAACACCAGGACTAAAACTAAGACTAAAACAGGTCTAAAGCAGGTCTTAACCAGGTCTAAAGCCAGGACAAAACAAGGATTAAACCAGGTCTAAACCAGGTCTAAAACCAAATAAGAATTTGCAGGAGTTGGTTGCTACATTCATGTAGGTTTAAAAATCATGACAACATCAAGTAATCCAAAGTATTTAGATTACGTTACTCACTTTAAGTAATTTAATTACATTACACACTACATTTTGGGGTATGTACTCTGTAATTTGTAGGGGATTACATTTTAAAAGTAACCTTCTCAACACTGGCTGTACAGCAGTAGTACTTATAGCAGAGGACTGTAGTAGTAGTAGTAGATGCAGTTCCAAAAGTATTTCATGCATATTTTGAGTTATGATAACCCTGCTCCCAAAGTAATGAAGTAAAAGTAAAAACTAGTAGTAGAGGTAGTAGTAGTAATAGTTATAGTAGTAGTAGTAGTCATTGTAGTAGTAGTAGTAGTAGTAGTAGTAGTAGTAGTAGTCATTGTAGTAGTAGTAGTAGTACTAGTAGCAGCAGCAGCAGCAGTAGTGGTAGTAGCAGCAGCAGCAGCAGTAGTAGTAGTAGTTGGTGTAGTAGCAGTTGTAGTAGTAGCAGTAGTAATAGTAGTGGTAGTAATACTAGTAGTAGTTGTTGTTGTAGTAAGTAGTTGTAGTGTAAAAAGAATCCACTGTGCAGTACTTTACTACTTTTACTTCTTAGTTCCACCACTGTCTTGTTGCTAATAGCCTCTAATGTTATTCTTCTGTGTACCTGTCTGCAGTATTGTGTAGTACTCAGTGTGTACTCTGTGTAGTAGTGTGAAGTACTAATCCTTGTTGAGTGAAGTTTGTTTGTACTGCGTTCTTCCTCTCTGTGTCGGATCTAAGCCCAGAGCTGACAGCAGTGTAACCCAATACTGCTCAAATGACTGCAGTACTACTACCTCTGAGTACTCACTGCTACTACAATTACTACTACAATTACTGCTACTACACAAGTGCTACAATTTAGGAAGTTTGTGTGTGTGTTTTTTGTTTGTTTGTTTGTTTTTCTTAAAATCATGTGTCCAAAATGTTAAACCATTTAATCTATTTCAGGACTAAAGTTTTGCCGTTAGTATTGAAGTAACTCCTGTCCATTTGTGTCAGATGCCCTCCCGTCCTCCTACAAATGCTGTGGTAAGGATAGATAAATCTCTCTCTTCTTTTCCATCTCTCTCACTCTCTCTCCATCTCTCTTTCTGTCTCTCTCTCCCTCTTTGTCACTCAGTCTGTCTCTTTCTTTCTCTCCTCTCTCTCTTTCCCTCTCCCTCTGTCTCTCTCTCTCCATCTCTGTCAGTCCCTCTCCCCATCTCTCTCCCTCTCTGTTGCTCTTTCTTTATTTCTTTCCTTCTCTCTCTCCCTGTCTTTCTCCCTCTCGCTTTCTCTTTCTTTCCCTCTCTCTCCTCTCTTTCCCTGTCTCTCTCCCTCTCTCTTTCCATCCCTCCTCTCTCTCTCCCTCCCTATAACTTTCTTCCTCTCTCTTCATCTATTTTTCCCTCTCTCTCCCTCTCGTTTTCTGTCTCATTCTCTCTCTCCCTCTCTATCAGTCTATCCCTCTGTTGTTCTCTCTCTCTCTCCTCTCTTTCACTGTCTCTCTCCCTCTCTTCCTTTCTCCTCTCTCTCCCTCTCTCTTTCCCTCTCTCTCTCCTCTCTTTCCCTGTCTCTCTCCCTCTCTCTTTCTGCCCCCTCTCTCTCCCCCTCTCTATCACTTTCTCTCTCTCTCTTCGTCTCTCTTTCCCTCTCTTTTTCTTTCTCGTTCTCTCTATCAGTCTCTCCCTCTGTCTTTCTCTCTCTCCTTCTCTCTCACTCTCTCTCTCCCTCTGTCTGTCTCTCTCTTTTTCTTTTATCAGGAAAAAATACATTCTATGTAAAAAGGAAAAAAAACACGGATAGAGGAGGAAGTGGCAACTACTCAAGTACACACAGAGTACACACAGAGTACACACAAAGTACACACAAAGTACTGTGATCAGTACAACAGAGGGGGCGGAGTTATCTCGCACTCTGTCTAATGAAGGCTTAATTAGAGAGATTTGGTGTAGAAGTACCTGGGGGTCATCACTAGGGGGAGTCCACAGACTTCTTGATGGAATTGTAATTGACGTCATGCTGGGGGGTTCTGTATGTATGTCTATGGTGAAATGTTTAGCTGTTACCAGAGACACAGTGCACACATTAGCCACAACAGCTAAAAAAAACCCTGAAACCTTGAGAAAAATGGATATAAACAGCACATTTGAGGAGCCTGTGATCTGTTTAGGTGTTTGATTTTCAACAAAAAGGTGAGGTTTAATTTTATTTGAGAGAAATTTGTATAACAGCACGAATCAGCTCTCCTGTAGTTCCAGCTAAGTCTGTTCTTTCTGGTCAGATTGTGTTTAAATAAAGCTCAGATTAAACTCAGGTCACATGTATGGAGAAAGTTCTTTGGCCCTGGCTCAGTCCTAGAGAAGGTTCCATTGTCCTGGTTTAGTACCTGAGAAGGTTTCATTGTCCTGGTTAAGTTCTAGAGAATGTTCCCTGGTCCTGGTTTAGTTTTGGAGAAGGTTCTTTGGTTATGTTCTAGAGAAGGTTCCTTGATTCTTCTAGAGAAGGTACTTTGGTCCTGGTTAAGTTCTAGAGAAGGTTCATTGGTCCTTGTTCAGTTCTGGAGAAGGTTCCATGGTCCTGGCTAAGTTCTAGAGAAGGTTCTTTGGTCCTGGTTCACTTCTAGAGAAGTTTTTTTTTGTCTTGTTTCAGTTCTAGAGAATGTTCCTTATTCCTCGTTTAGTTCTGGAGAAGGTTCTTTGGTTGTGTTCGAGAGAAGGTTCCTTAGTCCTGGTTTAATTCTAGAGAAGGTTCTTTGGTCCTGGTTCAGTTCTGGAGAAGGTTCTTTGGTCCTGGTTAAAAAAAAATAAAAAATTGAGAAAAATAATTTGCGAAAAATGTATTTAAGCACATTTTGAGGAGCCTGTGACCTGTTTATGTGTTTGATTTTCGACCAAAACCTCAGGTGTAATTTTATTTGAAAGAAACTTGTTTAACAGCATTTTTGTTTAACCAATTTTTGACAAAAAGAGGCATAAATGATCATATGTTTAGGTAAAGGAGGAGTGGTACAAGCTGAAGCTGGAGTTTTGTTGCTACAGCCTGGATAATCACAAGTCCGCACCATTTTTATATGTATTCTTCTATAGCTTATACACACTTATATACTTCTGGCTGTAGCTCTCACGTTAGCTCTCGCGGTGCAGCGGTCCACTTCACCTGGTACGACCAGAGAGAAAATAGTATCAAGCGATTATGAGGTCCACGTTCACGTTTTGTGACACAAATGTATGGCTCTTTTGAACACATATTGTTTTGAGAAGAAAAACGCTTTATTTTCATGACTTCAGCCAACTTGCCGGACACTTTTGTCAGTACCAAATCCAGGCAAGAACTCGACTCACCGGACGCTGTCGGGAGGTAAGTCAGTGTTGATGCACGACACTGCTGACGGGGACATACAGATTCATGTCCAAAAAACAAACTATCCCTTTAAAATGACCAAAACACAAGACAAATGTGGCTATACTGACTCATGAATGGCCAGACTGCAAAACAATTTTCCTTAATTAAGCACTTGTATCACAATTTGGTAACACTTTATAATAAGGTACCATAATAAACAGCAAACTAATCATTACCTAACCCTTCATTAATATCTATTAATTCTTACTAAAAAGTCTATTTTGCACAAGTTAATAGTTTTTTCATCATTAACTAAACATCAACTGTTTGCATGAAATTGATGTATTAATGTTTTAACAAATAGAAAATATTCTATTAACTAATATATTCATATTTATTAATAGTTAACTAAATGTTTGCTTATCTCAGTCTGAACCTCTCCTCACAGGATCCTTGTTGGTTAAGTTGGTTAAGTGTAATTAATATATTAGTATTATGTATGTATCAGTGTGGGGCAACTTATAATAAAGTTGGAACAGTAATTATTAACTATTTACAAATAATTCTACTTTACTTATAAAGTTTATTATGGCATCTTATAAAGTGTTACTCACAATTTTATTATATTAGTTATATTACCAACCCAAAATTCGGGCACCTCATATTAATAGCTACAACTACTACTTTGCCTGTGCGTGTACTACAACTGTGGTCACTACTTCTTTATTACCACTACACTGTCACTTTAAACCACTGTAATTCTGTTTCTTCTTTGAGTGTAAAAAACTCTTTGAAGAAAGGTCCCGCTCAGATCCAACATGGCCGCCTGTGGCTCTGGTCGTCTTGGCGGCGGCGCGAGCGTTTGGCCGTGTGTCCGTGGTTAATGAGTTCTAATTGTTCCACAGACTGTTCTTTAAAAACCATGCTACGCTAATTTATTCATGTATGCAGAGGGGCCTTCTGCTGCCGAGTCTGCTCGCCACAAACAACACCAAGCAAAAACTGTGCTCAGCAAATGCAGACCTGTGTTTAAAGCTCCACTCTGGAACTTTCTCATCTGGATATGTGCTTCTTTGTTTTTTATTTTACACAAATCTGGAGAAAAGAGGCAGTTCTAGTCCTGGTTTAATCCTAGTTCAGTCTCAGTTCCGACTTGGTTCAGACCTGTCTCAGTTCTAGTTCAGTCCTGGTTTAGTCCTATTTTGGTACTGGTTTAGTACTAGTCTGGTCCTGATTTAGTCCTGATTTTTTTCTTATCTGGAAGAGACAGCTGCGTTGTTCTGCACAAATCCTCACATTCACACTTATATCACAGACAGTAATCCTGGTTCAGTCCTAGTTTAGTCCTAGTTTAGTCCTGGTTTAGTTCTGGTTTAGTTCTTGCTCAGATCTGGAGGAGACAGTTCTATTATTCAACACATACGCTCACACTCATATTTATATCACAGACTGTAGTCCTGGTTTAGGTCTGGTTTAGTCCTGGTTCTATCCTCGACTCCTGTACTTTTAGCTCAGTCCTGGTTCAGACTTGGTTCAGATCTGATTCAGTCCTGGTTCAGTCTTGGTTTATTCCTTGGTTTAGTCCTGGTTCAGTCCTGGTTCAGCTCTGGTATAGTTTTAGCTCTGTCTTGATTGAGTCCCGGTTCAGATCCCTGGTTAAGTCCTAGTTTACTCCTGATTTAATCCTTTCAGTTCTAGTGCAGTATTGGTCCAGTCCTGGTCCAATCTCGGTTTATTCCTTGGTTCAGTTCTGGTTTAGGCCTGGTTCATATCTGGTTCTGATTGGGTTAGATCATCTCTCACTCCTGGTGCAGCCCTGGTGTAGTCCTAGTTTAGTCCTGGTTGAGTTCTTGCTCAGATCTGGAGGAGACAGTTCCATTGTTCTGTTCTGCACATATGCTCACGCTCACACTTATATCACAGACTGTGGTCCTGCTGAGCTGTGGAGATTTCGGGTTTTTGTGTGTGTGTGTTTTTCCTGTTTATGAACATCCTGTCCACAAATGAATAAACAAAACTACTTTGAAAACATGATTATTTAAATTAAAGGTCTAAAAACAAAAATGTTTTCACTTCTTGCATTAGGTTTCAGATGGCACCAACAATTTAATTTAATTTTAATTTACTTTAATTTGTATTTAATTTTATTTTGGAATAAAATAATCATTTGAATTAATCTCAAATGCTCCACTTTCAAGTCACATGTAAGGAGAAAGTTCTTTGTTCCTGGTGCAGTTCTAGAAAAGATTCTTTGGTGTTGGCTTAGTTCATGAGATGGTTCCGTGGTCCTGGTTTGCTGTAGTTCATGGAGAAGAGTTGTGGAGAAGGTTCCTTGGTCCTGGTTTAGGTCTGTAGATCATTCTTTGGTTCTGGTTCATTTCTAGAGAAGGTTCTTTGGTCCTGGTTCAGTTTTAGAGAAGGTTCTTTGGTCCTGATTTAGTTCTTGAGAAGGTTCCTTGATCCTGATTTAGTTCTGGTTCAGTTCCAGAGAAGATTCCATGGTCCTGGTTGAGTTCTAGAGAAGGTTTTTTGGTCTTGGTTAAGTTCTAGAGAAGGTTCCTTGGTCCTGGTTTAGGTCTGTAGAGCAATCTTTGATCCTGGTTCAGTCAATAACATCTCCATGGGGACAAGCAGAGGACAGGCCCTCCAACACGAAAAGTTCAGCAGTGCCCTTTAAATGTGCAGCTGTCTTGTTTGTCCTGTCTGTGATTATGGGGAGGTTTGAGAGAATTATTTTCATTATAAAGTCATTGTGAATAATTATAATAACTGTGACCAATCAGAGAACAGCCAGACTCCAATTAGACCTGTGCCCACAACAAAACAAGAACCAGGAAAGAGAACTTTGAAACTAAGAATGTGTGTGAAATGTGCAGGTGAACTTTCTGCTAAACCAGGACTAAAACAGGACCAAAACAGGACTGAACCAAGAGTAAACCAGGACTGACCCAGGACTAAACCAGGACTGAACCAGGACTAAACCAGGACTGACCCAGGACTAAACCAGGACTGACCCAGGACTAAACCAGGACTGAACCAGGACTAAACCAGGACTGACCCAGGACTAAACCAGGACTAAAACAGGACCAAAACAGGACTGAACCAAGAGTAAACCAGGACTGACCCAGGACTAAACCAGGACTGAACCAGGACTAAACCAGGACTGACCCAGGACTAAACCAGGATTAAAACAGGGCTAAAACAGGACTAAAACAGGACTAAATCAGTGTTAAAATAGGACATGCTAAACCAGGACTGAACAAAACCAAACTGGGTCCAAAACAGGACTACACCAGGCCTGAACCAAGACTAAACCAGGGCTAACCCAGAAGTAAACCAGGACAAAATCAGGAGTCCACGGGTGTTAAGCCAGGTGCAAAACAAGACTAACCCCAGGCTAAACCAAGACTTTATCAGGGCTGGACAAGGATTAAACCAGGACTAAACCAGAACTAAACCAGTAGTACGCCAGGCCTAAAGCAGGACTAAACTAAACCAGGACTTTGAGATCTCACTGTGCTATTAAACAGGCCTTTACCAGATCCAAACCTGGACTAAATCAGGACTTTGTCACATATAAATAGTCCCTTATGTACATGTGCTTAATAAGAGCAGTCCTGGTTGGGTCCCGAGGGAGGACTGAGTCTGGGTTTAGTCCAGGGTCCTGAGACCAGCCAGATGGACCTGTTATTTTCTCTTCAAAACCCAAACACAAGTCCCCAAGTCCATACTGTAGACCTATAATTTTTTTTTTTAAGGTAATTTTTAAAGCTTTATATCTTTATTTGTATTTTTTTGCTTGCAAGAGTCAATTTCAGGTAATATAGGACCTTTAAATGACGCTAACAGTTAAATTGACAGAGACATGCATTAAAAACTTATAAAATAGATACAGATTTACTTCATATTTTAAAGTTTTATCACAGGAAAATACCAAAAAGTGTTTAAAATGTTATACTTGCCGCACAACAATGATGCCAACAGTTAACGGTGCATTGTGTAACTTTGGAGGGTCCGTCAAATGCTTTTCTCCATGGAGATGTTATTGCTTTGCCAAGAATGTGTCACAGTATGGCATTAAATCTTTCTAACTTCATGGAAACCAAACCAGCGCAAGTTACCGGTCAGATCTGTGGAGAGGAATACACACTCAAAGTCAAAATTCCTTTATGTTAAGGTATTTTTGAGCTATAAAACCACCTGTAATTGAATAAATGTAAAGTAGAGCTGTTTAAAGTCATATTGTGGAACATACCAAGCAGATACATATGGAGCGATGATGTATCCATAGAAACAAGTAAGTGACAGAACCTTATAACCAAAAAGTTACACAGTGCACTTTCAAACTGATAGAAACGTGTATGTCTTTCCATATTAAATCGCCTTTACGTGCATATTAAAACTCGAGCTGATAGGTATGTTTTCACCCACTTGACTATTCCCAACTAACAGTCCATTTACCCCCTCCTCCCGCTAATCCTCTTGTACTTGTATATTGCAGTTCAAAGTACCGGCGCAGTACTTTCTGTGTACTTCACGCCTTCACCTATTCAGCGGTTAATCCCCCGGACAAAGGGCCTGTGCTCGGGGCCGCTCCCTACAGCTGGGAACCCTGTAATCCTCCTGTGATTGGCCGACCGCCACGCACACACCGCCAGCTCCACAAAGAGGTTAGCCGCTAATTAGGACAAAGCTAACGTGATGACTTCCTGTGTTCAGATCATTAGACATCACAGGGCGTCAAGTGGAGACCGAGAGGGAGGGGGCGCTACCAGGGACATGGGAACACGTCTGCGGCTACGGCGAGCTACTACGTACAGGGGGGCAGTACCAGATTTACTAGGTCCAGTTCTAGAGAAGGTTCTTTGGTCCTGGGTCATTTCTTGAGAAGGTTCATTGGTCCTGGTTTAAATCTTGAGAAGGTCCTTGTTCCTGGTTCAGTTCTGGAGAAGGTTCTTTGGTCTTGATTAAGTTCCAGAGAAGGTTCTGTGGTCCTTGTTCAGTTCTAAAGAAAGTTCTTTTGTCCTGGCTCAGTTCTAAAGAAGGTTCTTTGGTCCTGGTTCTTTTCTAGTGAAGGTTCCTTGTCCTTGTTCAGTTCTAGAGAAGGTTCCTTGGTCCTGGTTTAGTTCTGGAGAAGATTCCTTGGTCCTTGTTTAGCTCTAGAGAAGTTTTTTTGGTCCTGGTTCATTTCTAGAAAAGGTAAGGTAAGGTAAGGTTTATTTATATAGCGCTTTACACAGACACATGTCCCCAAAGCGCTTTACACAGCATTTTACAGAGTATTCTTCATTCACTCCATACCCGGTGGTGGTAAGGTACTGTTGTAGCCACAGTTGCCCTGGGGCAGACTGACAGAGGCGCGGCTGCCAAGCCAAGCGGCGCCAACGGTCCCTCCGACCACCACCAACACTCACTCACACATCTTTCACACCTACAGGGAATGTTTTGAGTTGAAGGAGGAAACCGGAGTGCCCGGAGGAAACCCATCCAGACACGGGGAGAACATGCAAACTCCACACAGAAAGGCCCGGGCAACCCGGGGATCGAACCCGCAACCTTCTTGCTGTGAGGCATGAGTGCTAGCCACTCAGCCACCGTGCCGCGAAAAGGTCCCTTGTTCCTGTGTCAGTTCTAGAGAAGGTTCATTGGTCCTGGTTTAGTTCTAGAGAAGATTAGTCCGTCCTGATTTAGTTCTGGAGAAGGTTCCTTGGTCCTGATTAAGTTCTAGAGAAGGTTCATTGGTCCTGGTTCAGTTCTGGAGAAGGTTCTTTGGTCCTGGTTTAGTTCTGAAGAAGGTTCCTTGGTCCTAGTTCAGTTCTAAAGAAGGTTCTTTGGTCCTAGTTTAGTTCTGATGAAGGTTTATTGGTCCTGTTCAGTTCTAGAGAAGATTCCTTGGTACTGGTTTAGTTCTAGAGAAGGGTTTTTGGTTTTGGTTAAGTTCTAGAGAAAGTTCCTTGGTGTTCTGTCCAATCTGTGTTCCAATCATTAGACATCACAGAGTGTCAAGTGGAGACCGAGAGGGAGGGGGCACTAGGCACATGGGAACATGACTGCTGCTATGGCTATCCTACATGCAGAGGTGCAGTACTACATTTACTTGAGTAACTTTTCAAAGAGGAGTTGGGGACATTTAGTTTATAGACCACATATTAATTGCTAACTAAGTGATACTTGGTATAGGGTGACCAGACGTCCCTATTTCCCCAGGACAGTCCGGTTTTGAGCCCTGTGTCCCCTGTCCCAGCAGATTTATCCAGTGATTTAGCTCAGTTTTATACAAGAAATGTCCCAGGTCTCCCTATTTTTGACCAATCTGATCCCTGCCAACAGTAAAGAGAGGCATAAACTCTAAACTAATTTGTTTAAATAAAATACAGAAAAGCTGCTTAAAAATGACCAAAACACAAAGAAAATGTACTGGCTCACATGTTAGTCATGAATGATATTTGCACAACAATTTCCTTAATTACACATTTGTTTCACAATTTTATTATTACCAGCCACCAAAAAAATGGGGATGCTCCAGTTGGTAATTTGGTCTGCTAATTATAATAATAAATCTTTATTTATAAAGCACTTTTAAAAACAATATTTACAAAGTGAGAACAAAGAACAATAAAAACTGCATCCAGAAAGCACAAAGACAGACAATGAAGCAAACAATTCAATCAATTATAATAACTAAGTTAATACAATTGAATAAAAATAAATAAGGAATAAAATCAAGCTAAAAGCAGTTAAAGGAAGGCCAGTTGGTAAAAATGAGTTTTGTGATTTAAAAGA
>CM060656.1:4308016-4340516 GCA_030686955.1 Odontamblyopus rebecca | reverse complement strand
ACTCACAGACAGAAAAGAACATGTGTGATGGGCGAGATGCGCAGAAAGACAAACTGGACAGGACAAGGCAAGTGCCTGAAGTCCCCGTCCCGACCGCAGGCCCCAAAACAAAAGCTCAAAACCGTAGCCTCCAAACTTCTTGACATGGACAAAAATGTGTCTAAATATTAGGGGTGTAATGATATCCAAGTCCCACAATACGATATTGTCACAGTATGAACCTCATGGTAGGATATTTGTTGCGATATGGTGGGAGGCTCATGCTATTATGATATTCTACAGAATAACAAGACTGACATTCTAAAACGCTTTGACCAGTCATTTGGTAGAACTGTAAGGAAACCAGGTTTTCCTTTGTGAGTTCGTTAGTTTCTGCTAAGACAAAGAAATACCCTTGAAACCAAAATAAAATTCAGAGAAGAATTTATTCAGTCAAGCAGTAAAAGACAAATACTTGTACCAGGACTCTGTGCCGACATTCCCGTGCAGAGACTCGATACTTATGCCTATACAATGACTTTTATACGTCAATTATAGTGGGCGACTGGGGTTTAGACTAGATCAGCCAGGACTCTTGGCACGCTGCACAGTCCAATCAGACTCCATCCGGGTGTTGTCTGACTGACAAGTCATGACATCATCCTTGTCAGTAGATCGTGTCCTATTTAGTTAGTTTGCTTTTAGATAGTTTGGAATATCAAACATTTGTCTTGACATACAGTGAGTCTATGAGTCTCACAGCTGTGATCAGAGCCTTTATCTTACACATATCGGCTTGTGAAAGTCTGATCCCGTCAGATCTCAGAAGCTCAGCAGGGCCTGGTTAGTACTTGGATGGGAGACACTGGGAATTCCAGGTGCCACAGGGGGGCGCCAGTCACAAAAACTGTTGTTGTGTCCTTAGGCAAGACACTTCACCCACATTGCCTAGTCTGAAAGTGGTTTAGTAATCTCAGTGAGACTTTCCTGGTTAAATAAAGGTTAAATTTAAAAAATAATCTTCACATGACCTTGGTACAATAATGAACTATAGAACTAGCTAGTTACTAGGCTAATAACTAGGCTACTAGCCTAGTTATTTATCCTAACACAACAGTTATTGTCATTAGGGATGTAACGATGGCCAAATCTCTGCGTATGATATTTTCACCATATACAGTATCGTGGGAAAGTTTTAGGCAGGTGTGAAAAAAGCTATAAACAAAGAATGCTTTAAAAATATAAATAATGATTGTTTGTTTTTGTTTTTCAATTTACAAAATGCAAAGTGAGCGAACAAAAGAAAAAGCCAAAGTTATTCAGAAGTCTCTTCAGTGTAAAGAAGAACAAGAAGTTGTGGAAGTGATGGAGCCCTGACCTCAACATCATGGAGTGTGTCTGATTCCATGAAGAGACAGAAGGATGTGAGGAAGCTCCATCCACACAAGATCTGGGCTTAGTTCTTCAACATGTTTGGAACAGCGACCAGCCCAGTTCCTTCACAAACTGTCTGCAAGTAAAACCTAGAAGAACTGATGCTCTTCTGAAGGCAAAGCTCACACCAAATATGGATCTGATTGAGATTTCTCTTTTGTTCATTCACTGCATTTTGTTGAATGATGAAAATAAATGATGAACACTTCCATTGTTGAAGCATTCTGAGTTTAGAGCATTTTTCCACACCTGCCTATAACTTTTGCACAGAACGGTACCATATTTATTGCAATATTTTGTGGAGGCACAAAACTGTGAATCTGCTCCTTTTTCCTCTAAAAATGCTTCACAAGACTTAATCCAAAGAATGAAGATGTAAAAGTGCTTAGAACAGTTATTTCTTCATGTCGTCTGCACTGAAACGGAGCAAAGGATCATGGTCTATGTAGTTCCCTGTTTTTTTAGCTATTTCTGCATCAGAACTGTTCATTTAAACAAAGAGACTCGGGATTCGATATATTGTGATGGTCCATGATATTACTGTGAGACCTTTGATGATACGATATCACCAGATTTCACTTATTGTTACATCTTTACTAAAGTGATAAAGAACAAAAAAACTGTAACTTCAACATCGACTGAAGCTGTGAAGAACGTTCTGCTGACGGAGCGCACACCCTTCACGTGCACACCCTTCACGTGCACACCCATGTCACGTGCACACTTTTATTATCATGTACATACTATATAGCCGTCCACGTGCACGTTTGATCTCACATGCACGCCCCTGTTCACGTGCACGATCGTCACTGACACCGCACTCTCTCTCTCGTGCGCGCTCCTGTCCACGTGCACACTACTCCCTCTCGTGCACGCTCCTGTCCACGTGCACACTACTCCCTCTCGTGCGCGCTCCTGTCCACGCTCACGCTCCTCACTGACACCCGTCTTGCTCTTATGCACGCTCCTGGCCACATGCATACTCTCATTGACTCCCCCTCTCGTGCACGCTCCTCACTGATACCCCTCTCGTGCACGCTCCTCACTGATACCCCTCTCGTGCACACTGCTCACTGATATCCTTCTCGTGCACACTCCTGTCCATGTGCACAATGCTCACTGATATCCTTCTCGTGCACCCCCCCCCCCCCCCCCCATCATCCCCCTCTCTCTCTCACTTGTGCACCTGCAGGTCTTTGGTCTTTGGTCTTTGGTGTTTGGAGTTTGGATTTGAGCCGGAACAGCCTCAGGGACATTCTTCAACTGCTCCTGAAAAAAACACAAACATTCAACTTTCAACACAAGACGAGGACTTCACCAGGACTGGGTCTGGGCCTGGATTAGACCAGACCAGGTCACGAGACAAGACGAGAAAATAAAGCCCAACAGTTAGACCTAAAATAAATGCACCATGGCTCATTAATCTCTCAGAAATGATAACTTTCACTTTTCTGGTCCTCTTCGTCATGTCTCGAGCCAGAACCAAGCATGTTTGTCCAATCAGATCTGTTTATTTCAGTAACTATGACGACATAAACACTCAAAGTCTGATTAATATAAGATTTTTTTTGTTATAAAATTATTAAAATGACATAATAATCTTGAAAGTCTAAAAATCTGATTCTAATCCAGTTTTGGAGCCCAGGTGCCGTATGTGTGCCCCCAATAACTGTAAGAGTGATTACTTTAATGCCATATTGTGGAACATTCCAGGGAAAACAATAACATCTTAAACAATAAAACCAGCAGGTGACGGACCCCTCACCAGAAGAGTTGTATTGTGCATCTTTAAAGGAACTGTGTGTTGGATTTGGATCTAATTTACTGAGAACTATTGTAATGCTGATTTATTCTTAATTACAAAAAGACTGGACATGATGAAAGATGCAAGTGAAACGAAAGAGCGTCGTCTTTTTTTTTTTAAGTTGTGATTTCTGTGTATATAATTTCAATGTACCAATACTGAGGCCTCGATATAATGGGAAAAACTAAAGAAATGTGTATAAATGATGGCTGAGTTAAAGGCATACTGTGTAACCTTTCTAATAGAAGGCATCTCACCTCCTCTTGTCTCCATAGAGATTTTATAGAAGAATGCCATAAACACACTCCTGTATAAGACTGATTACTTTAATGTGCATAAATCTATGTTTGGCATTTATATTAAGCATTTTTAGCGTAAAAAGTTACAGGTCAGATCTGTGGAGAGCTCACAGTCAGAATGTCTGTTTTCCAAGATATTTAATGGAAATAAATGTAAATGTAAAGTAGAGCTGTTTAATGTCATACTGTGGAACATTCCAGACAGAACAATCATATATCCATAGAAACAAGCAGGTGATGGTCCCTTAGCCAAAAGGTTACACAGTGCAATCTGTGTTTTGATTTTGTATTAGCATTGAATAAAAAGAATGAAATGTCAAATATTTTTCACTTTTATGAAGCACAGTAAATGCATATTTGTTATAACAATTTTTAAATTTAAGTCAAATTTCTGAAAAATAAGGTCAATTGTAATTTTTTTTTCTTTTTAAGTGTTGTAATCCTACTTTTTTACTTACTGTAAATTAAAAAATATGTGCAAATATCACCTAAAATCTTTAGTATCAATTCATTAAAAACTAATAATTAACGTGGAATGTACTTTTTTTCTAAAGGTAATTAAATATTTTGTGTGACTCTTTGTTTCTATATTAATTAAAAACAATAAGACTATAAACTTTAAAAAGTTAGGCAACCATTTTCCTCAAATCTTTTAATTGCTGCTTAATTGCTCGGGTTTACAGTGCAGAAATGACTCAATTGTACAGAAATATTCAGTGCTTTTAGCTCAGGTTTTTTGAGGCTAAATTGGGACAGCCAATTTTGCCAGAACACGTCTCTTGTTTCTCTTATGTAAAAAGGATTCTGGTCAAATTGTTTAGTTTTTTTTTTTTCTCGTGAATGTGAGGATGTGGGCGGAGCCACTGAAATCGCCCCGAGCAACAATCTGTGCCGACAGACACACGCCCACGTGCACGCCCCTTCATTAACAGCTTCACGTGCACACTCGAGCCCTCGTGCACGCACATACACATGTGCACGCTCGGGAACGCTGCGTGCACGCCTCATGCACGCCTCGTGCACGCCCCACACCTCCCAGGAACAGCTGAGGCGTCAATGGAAGAAATGCACAAGAAGAAAGGCAGAGGGGGAAGGGGAAACTGTCAACAAACCAGGACTAAACCAGGACTAAACCAGGACTAAACCAGGACTAAACCAGGACTGAGCCAGGACTAAACCAGGACTAAAACAGGACTGAGCCAGGACTAAACCAGGACTAAACCAGGACTAAACCAGGACTAAACCAGGACTAAACCAGGACTGAGCCAGGACTAAACCAGAACTAAAACAGGACTGAGCCAGGACTAGACCCAGGTTAACCCAGGACTAAACCAGATCTGAACAAAGAATAAACCAGGACTGAACCAGAACTGAACAAGGACCAAATAAAGACTGAACGAGAACTAAACAGGACTAAACCTGGGTTAAACCAGGACTAAATTAGGATAAAACCAGGGCTAAAGTAGGACTAAACCATTACTGAACAAAAACCTACCTGAAGTTGTTTTGTTTCATTCATACGTCTTTATCTCCAAAGCTCTAAATGCTCTCTTCCACCTTGTGATGTCATGTAGTGGTACTGTTCAAGTTAACATCTACCTTTTACCTTTAGTTCAGTAGAGATGGGCAATTCCAGGGCTGAAATTATCCAAATGATTGTAGTGAAGGTGTGTGGAGTTTTAAAACACAGTGAACCACTTCCTCTATTACATGACATCACAAGGTGGAACGGGGTGTTTTCGGTATGAAAACTCAGCCTAAATATGCAAGGCTTGTGTGTTAAACATGTGTGAATGAAACAAAACACACCAAGACTGAACCAGGTCTATATGGAACAAAATGTGACTAAACCAGGACTAAACTTGGACTAAATCAGGACTAAACCAGGACTATACCAGGATTAAACCAAGACTGAACCAGGATCAAACTAGGACTAAACCAGGACTTCAGTCTCCTTATGTACCGCAATGTTGTATTTATTTATGCTCTGAATGTGTGTCTCATTAGTAAATCATGAATCATATGTTTCCGAAGTGAAGATAACAAGTCATATTAATATCTCACCCCAAAAAAACATCTTTAAAAAAACTCGCTAATGACGGCGTCTTTGGCTGCTGCTCGCTCCCGAAGTGACAAGCTGATTGACTGTCAACAACTTTCTCTCCCTCACACAAACTCATTAACGCAAAATGTGGCGGAGTGGGAAAAAAAGAAGAAAAAACAGATAGGGGGATGGAGAGAGAGCAGAGAGGAGAGTGGAGAGACGCACAGAGCAGCCATTTCTGAAGACAAATGAAAACCAAAAGGAGGGGAAAGGGAAGCGAGGGGCAGACAGGAAGCGGAGGAGGGGACAGGTAATGGCGTGGCACCTGTTGGCATGTGGCATCGTTGTTGCTACGTGATAATGAATGCACGGCGACGATATGAGCAGCGGCGGCGCGAGGAGGCCGCGGGATTTCACAAGTGGAGATTTAAAATATGCGAGACTGTTCATTAAGTGACATCGATCTTTGGTCTTTAGTCGAGACTCCTGAACCAGACTGAAACAGGTCTAAACAAGGACTAAAACAGGTCTAAACAAGGACTAAACCAGGTCTAAACGAGGACTAAACCAGGTCTAAACAAGGACTAAATCTGGTCTAAACAAGGACTAAACCAGGTCTAAACAAGGACTAAAACAGGTCTAAACAAGGACTAAAACAGGTCTAAACAAGGACTAAACCAGGTCTAAACGAGGACTAAACCAGGTCTAAACAAGGACTAAATCAGGTCTAAACAAGGACTAAAACAGGTCTAAACAAGGACTAAAACAGGTCTAAACAAGGACTAAACCAGGTCTAAACGAGGACTAAACCAGGTCTAAACAAGGACTAAAACAGGTCTAAACAAGGACTAAACCAGGTCTAAACAAGGACTAAACCAGGTCTAAACAAGGACTAAACCAGGTCTAAACAAGGACTAAACCAGGTCTAAACAAGGACTAAAACAGGTCTAAACGAGGACTAAACCAGGTCTAAACAAGGACTAAACCAGGTCTAAACAAGGACTAAAACGGGTCTAAACCAGGTCTAAACAAGGACTAAACCTGGGGAGTATTCCATCAATGTCGATAAACATAGCTGTGTTTAAGTGATTAAGTTTGGTGTGAAGAAGCATCAGCTTTAACTTAAGGCTGAAGCTGTTCCACTAACACGTTTAACTGCACCTCATCGACGTTAAATTCAACCGGGCTTATCCAGTCTTACATTAGGTGTGTGCACGGGGGACATAAGAAGCCCAGAACAAGCGATTGTCAAAAACACAATCATGTTGAAGGTAGATTATTTCAGTGCCTCAGAACTTAGTACTTTTAGAACTGTCCAAGGAATAAAAGCACAATTACAAAGAAGAGAAATGCACTTGCAATAACCGAGGCGAGAGACACTGCAGAAGAGCCGACCACTTAAATGCATAAGTTCTCTAACAATGCTGAATGTTGAGTTTTTGAGTATGTTTTCGTCAGTGTTGTGAGGATAAGTCTGTGGGGGAGAGGAATCTCTGCAGTGTGTGGTGTGGGACACGTGTGATCGATGCTCAGATGATGTCATGACAAATGTTCATATTTGTACAGAAGTCTTGCCTTTTGTAATTTCTTTGTAATGTGTAAAAGTACTTGCACCAACTAATTGTGTGTGTCAAACTGTGTGATCTTGTCTTTGAGCTGGAGTGGTGTTAATAATGTGAGGAGGAGCGTTGCAGGTAAATTCTAAACACACAGAAGCACTGGGTGATGGGCTGTGCCTGTTAACTGCCACATTTTGTGGTTTTAAAGTAAAGCTTTACTTTTCACTATTGCTTGATGGAGATTTCACATAAAATATAAAGTGTCACTGTGGTCAAGTGTTAATGTTTGGCTAAGCTGAGATAAACTCTATGATGATATGAATAATAGGCGGTAGGTTAAATCGCATTAATTCACATTTGTGTAAATGTGTGACAAATGTAAAGGCCACTACACACTTGAGGATTTTTCGGTCTTAAATGATTTTTAAATGTGCGAGAAAAAGCACACTCCACAGACACAAGGAGAATCTTATGAGACTTCAAATCTCTGATCTCAAAGACTGCAGCAGGATATGGCTGCATAAAACAGGCTGCAAAGTTGTGAGCGTGATCACGTCAACTGTTTCCTGTCTACAGTAAAACTACTCACTCTAAGACTCTTAAGTGTTCAAAGATCAGAGCTCTGCACTACTCGTTTAGACACAAGTCAAAACTGTGTGGGACAATACTTAAAAGACTGACGAGTCCACAGGAAATAGAGTCACTATCACTAATCTGCAGCTTTACGCTCTGTGGATGTAAACAAACACATGAGAGGAACAGCTTTCAACTTTTTACTTCCAAAGAACGCCTCAAACTGGATTAATAATGCAGTTTTGTGGACTGGAGTCATTATTTGCAGAGGACAATTTCTATGGATAATGTGGATGAGACGCTGCACTTTAAATTTACCACTTTACAGTGGTGAGTAATAAAGTTTATTTTCGCTCTATCCTGAGTTTGTTTGTATCTCTGTGTCCGTTGCTCCTCTGCCCCTGACGCTCTGTTTTATCGGCTGTTACCATAGCGATGCTGATGTTTGGTGGTTACGATCTGACACTGACACCACACACACGAGGACTGTGGATCTCAGGAAATTATCATATTTGAAGATTTTCTAATGACAACAACTGTTTAAAAAAAGTTTAATTATTGGAAATTCACCAAACCTGACGAAGAACATGAGGTAAATAATTTTTTGGTGACATTGTCATCCTTGTTGTTGGACAACACAGATAATCAGGAGGGAAGTGTGGGAACTGTCTGTTTGACACTGTGTTTACTGCAGGGACATATTCTTTGTAACACCGCTTGATTAAGCGTGAGCCCCAGAGCTACTTCACAAGCATCTGTTACCCCGGTAACTCAGCGGAGATTCATGTGAGCGAGAGTCCTGGAACTGAACTCTCACTAAAACTAATGAGGCTTATCCAAGTTAGCCGGGATTTGATGGATTTGATGGATTGAATGGGTTTTAAACAAGAACTAAAACCAGGTCTAAAAAAAGACTAAACCAGGTCTAAACAAGAACTAAAACCAGGTCTAAACAAGGACTAAACCAGGTCTAAACAAGGACTAAACCAGGTCTAAACAAGAACTAAAACCAGGTCAAAACAAGGACTAAAACTAGGTCTAAACAAGAACTAAAACCAGGTCTAAACAAGGACTAAAACCAGGTCTAAACAAGGACTAAAACCAGGTCTAAACAAGGACTAAACCAGGTCTAAACAAGGACTAAACCAGGTCTAAAAAAAGACTAAACCTAAACAAGGATTAAAACTAGGTCTAATGTATTTTATTGATAATCAGGAAATGTGTGTTAGCATGCTAGTTGTTGGTTAGTTTTACCTGCACTAAAAACTCCCCTCTGGTCTCTGAAAGGAAAACTAATTGACGTGAATAATTGTGTTCAGAATGTGTCAGGTGAGAGGAATAACTTTACACCACTGCAAACCGTTCTTCTGTCACATGTTTAATCTGGGTCAGAACCAGGTCAGAACAGGACAAAATCAGATCCAATACGACTAATACATTGTGTTATATCACGTATTCAAGAGAAGTAGAATAAACTGATCTGGAATCACACATTTCTCTCAGCATTTACCTACTTCAGCTGAATGAGTTTACGAGAGTGTCAGATTGGATAAATACTCGTGTGTGTATATGAAAGTGTCCAAAAGTTTGACTGGTCGTGTAAATAAATGATGCTGAATGGCTCTTTGAAATGAACAGATCCAAAAGATTCGCATGTCATAAAAGAGCCAAAAGTCCCATTGCTAAAACTAAAAGTGGACCCAGGAGGGACTCAGACCCTCAGACCAGAACCAACAAAAACTGGACCTCAACAAAAGCTCTGAGATTCTGACAGGACTAAACTTACACTAAATCATTTGTCTCTGTCACTCCTGTCTCTCCTTCATCTTTTCTCTATCTCTTCATCTCTCTTTCCTCTCATTTCTCCTCTCTCCTTCATCTTTTCTCTGCTATCTCTTCATCTCTCTTTCCTCTCATTTCTCCTCTCTCTCCTTCATCTTTTCTCTGCTATCTCTTCATCTCTCTTTCCTCTCATTTCTCCTCTCTCTCCTTCATCTTTTCTCTGCTATCTCTTCATCTCTCTTTCCTCTCATTTCTCCTCTCTCTCCTTCATCTTTTCTCTGCTATCTCTTCATCTCTCTTTCCTCTCATTTCTCCTCTCTCTCCTTCATCTTTTCTCTGCTATCTCTTCATCTCTCTTTCCTCTCATTTCTCCTCTCTCTCCAGCTTTTCTCTGCTATCTCTTCATCTCTCTTTCCTCCCATTTCTCCTCTCTCTGCTTCATCTTTTCTCTGCTATCTCTTCATCTCTCTTTCCTCTCATTTCTCCTCTCTCTCCTTCATCTTTTCTCTGCTATCTCTTCATCTCTCTTTCCTCTCATTTCTCCTCTCTCTCCTTCATCTTTTCTCTGCTATCTCTTCATCTCTCTTTCCTCTCATTTCTCCTGTCTCTCCTTCATCTTTTCTCTGCTATCTCTTTATCTCTCTGTCCTCCCAGTTCTCCTCTCTCCGCTTCATCTTTTCTCTGCTATCTCTTCATCTCTCTTTCCTCTCATTTCTCCTCTCTCTCCTTCATCTTTTCTCTGCTATCTCTTCATCTCTCTTTCCTCCCATTTCTCCTCTCTCTCCTTCATCTTTTCTCTGCTATCTCTTCATCTCTCTTTCCTCTCATTTCTCCTCTCTCCTTCATCTTTTCTCTGCTATCTCTTTATCTCTCTTTCCTCTCATTTCTCCTCTCTCTCCTTCATCTTTTCTCTGCTATCTCTTCATCTCTCTTTCCTCTCATTTCTCCTCTCTCTCCTTCATCTTTTCTCTGCTATCTCTTCATCTCTCTTTCCTCTCATTTCTCCTCTCTCTCCTTCATCTTTTCTCTGCTATATCTTCATCTCTCTTTCCTCTCATTTCTCCTCTCTCTCCTTCATCTTTTCTGTGATATCTCTTCATCTCTCTTTCCTCTCATTTCTCCTGTCTCTCCTTCATCTTTTCTCTGCTATCTCTTTATCTCTCTTTCCTCTCATTTCTCCTCTCTCTCCTTCATCTTTTCTCTGCTATCTCTTCATCTCTCTTTCCTCTCATTTCTCTTCATCTTTTCTCTGCTATCTCTTTATCTCTCTTTCCTCTCATTTCTCCTCTCTCTCCTTCATCTTTTCTCTGCTATCTCTTCATCTCTCTTTCCTCTCATTTCTCCTCTCTCTTCTTCATCTTTTCTCTATCTCTTCATCTCTCTTTCCTCTCATTTCTCCTCTCTCTTCTTCATCTTTTCTCTATCTCTTCATCTCTCTTTCCTCTCATTTCTCCTTTCTCTCCCATCACTTCTGCCTCTCCCATCTCTCTTTCCATCTCGCCTGTCGCTTCACATCGCTCCTGCCTCTCCTGCCTCTCTTGTCTCCCGTCGTTCTGGTCTCTCCTTCCTCCCATCTCTCTTGAGGCAGGAGAGCCTCTCTCTTTTGTTGCTCCTGTCTCTCCCCTGTCTCTCTCCTGTCAGGAACGATAGGAGTAGAGACAGGAGAGAGAGACAGGAGCGACAGGAGCAACAAAAGAGAGACAGGAGTGACAGGAGTAAAAAGAGAGAGACAGGAGAGAGACAGTCTCTCTCTTGTCACTCCTGTCTCTCTCCTGTCTCTCTCTCATGGTGCTCCTGTCTCTCTATTGTCTTTCTCTTGTTTCTCCTGTCTCTCTCCTGTCTCTCTCCTGTTGCTCTTATCTCTCTCCTGTCTCTCTCATGGTGCTCCTGTCTCTCTATTGTCTTTCTCTTGTTTCTCCTGTCTCTCTCCTGACTCTCTCCTGTTGCTCTTGTCTCTCTCCTGTCTCTGTCTCTCTCTTCTCTCTTCTGTCTCTTTGTCTCTCCCCTGTCTCTCTCTCCTGTTGCTCCTGTCTCTCTCTTGTTTCCCTTGTCTCTCCTCTCTCCGACAGGAGAGAGACATTCTCCTGTCGCTCCTGTCTCTCTCTTGTCACTCCTGTTGTTCCTGTCGCTCCTGTCTCTCTCTTGTCGCTCCTGTCACCCCATCTCTCTCTCGTCTCTCCTGTCGCTCTTGTCTCTCTGCTGTCGCTCCAGTGTCTCTCTTGTCTCGCTTCTGTCTCTCTTGTCCCATCTGTCTCCCTCTTGTCTCTCTTGTCTCTCCTTTCTCTCTCTTGTCTCTTTTGTTTCTCCTGTCTCTCTCTTGTCTCTCCTGTCTCTCTCTTGTCTCTCTTATCTCATCTGTTTCTCTCTTGTCTGGTCTGTCACTCTCTTGTCTCGCTTGTCTCTACTGTCTCTCTCTTGTCTCATCTCTCTCTTGTCGCTCTTCTGTCTCTCCTGACTCTCTCTTGTCGCTCTTCTGTCTCTCTTGTCTCTCTCTTGTCGCTCTTCTGTCTCTCCTGTCTCTCTCTTGTCACTCTTCTTTCTCTCCTGTCTCTCTCTTGTCTCTCTTGTCTCTACTGTCTCTCTCTTGTCTCATCTGTTTCTCTCTTATTGTTCCTGTCACGCCTGTCTCTCTCCTGTCGCCCCTGTCTCGCTTGTCTCATCTGTCTCTCTCTTGTTGCTCCCGACACTCCTGTCTCTCTCCTGTCGCTCCTGTCTCTCTTTTGTCTCTCCCTTGTCTCGTCTGTCTCTGTCTTGTCTCTCTTGCCTATTCTGTCTCTGTTTTGTCTCATCTGTCTCTTTCTTGTCACCACTGTCTCTCTCCCGTCGCCCCTGTCTCTCTCCCATCTCTCTCCCGTCTCTCCTGTCTCTCTCCTGTCACCCTTGTTTTTCTCCCGTTGCTCCTGTCTCTCTCCTGTTGCTCCTGTCTCTCTCCTGTCGCCCCTGTCTCTCTCCCGTCTCTCCTGTCTCTCTCATTTTGCCCCTGTCTCTCTTCCATCGCCCCTGTCTCTCTCCTGTCTCTCCTGTCTCTCTCATTTTGCCCCTGTCTCTCTTCCATCGCCCCTGTCTCTCTCCTGTCTCTCTCCTGTCACCCCTGTCTTTCTTCTGTCACCCCTGTCTCTCTCCTGTTGCTTTCCTGTCACTCCTGTCTCTCTCCTGTTGCTCTTGTCTCTCTTCTGTCTCTCCTGTCTCTGTCTCTCTCTTGTCTCTTCTGTCTGTCTGTCTCTCCCCTGTCTCTCTCTTCTGTCACTCCTGTTGTTCCTGTCGCTCCTGTCTCTCTCTTGTTGCTTCTGTCACCCCGTCTCTCTTCTGTCTCTCTGCTGTCGCTCCTGTGTCTCTCTTGTCTCGCTTCTGCCTCTCTCATATCTCGTCTGTCTCTGTTTTGTCTCATCTGTCTCTTTCTTGTAGCTCTTCTGTCTCTCTTGTATTTCTCTTGTCCCTCTTCTGTCTCTCTTGTCTCTCTCTTGTCGCTCTTCTGTCTCTCCTGTCTCTTTCTTGTCCCTCTTCTGTCTCTCTTGTCTCTCTCTTGTCCCTCTTCTGTCTCTCTTGTCGCTCTTTTTCTCTCCTGTCTCTCTCTTGTCTCTACTGTCTCTCTCTTGTCTCATCTGTTTCTCTCTTGTCACTCTTCTGTCTCTCTCTTGTCTCATCTGTCTCTCTCTTGTCGTTCCTGTCATGCCTGTCTCTCTCCTGTCTCTCTCTTGTCTCTCCTGTCGCCCCTGTCTCGCTTGTCTCATCTGTCTCTCTCTTGTTGCTCCCGTCACTCCTGTCTCTCTCTTGTCGCTCCTGTCTCACTCCTGTCTCTCTTTTGTCTCTCCCGTTGCCCGTCTCTCTTGTCTCATCTGTCTCTCTCTTGTCACTGCCGTCACTCCTGTCTCTCTCCTGTCTCTCTCCTGTCTCTCTCTTGTCTCTCCTGTCGCCCCTGTCCCTCTTGTCTCATGTCTCTCTCTTGCCGCTCCTGTCTCTCTCCTGTCACCCCTGTCTCTCTCCTGTTAGTCCTGTCTCTCTCTTCTCTCTCTTGTCTCTCCTGTCTCTCTCTTGTCTCGTCTGTCTCTGTCTTGTCTCTCTTGTCTATTCTGTCTCTGTCTTGTCTCATCTGTCTCTCTCTTGTTTCTCCTGTCTCTCTCTTGTCACCCCTGTCTCTCTCCCGTCGCCCCTGTCTCTCTCCCCTCTCTCTCCCGTCTCTCCTGTCTCTCTCCTGTCGCCCCTGTCTTTCTCCCGTCGCCCCTGTCTCTCTCCTGTCGCTCCTGTCTCTCTCCTGTCTCCCCTGTCTCTCTCCCGTCTCTCCTGTCTCTCTCCTGTAACCCCGTCTCTCTCCCGTCGCCCCTGTCTCTCTCCTGTCTCGCACCTGTCTCTCTCCTGTCTCTCTCCTGTTGCCCCTGTCTATCTCCCGTCGCCCTCGTCTCTCTCCTGTCGCCCCTGTCTCTCTCTTGTCTCTCTTCATCGCCCCTGTCTCTCTCTTGTCTCTCTCCCGTCGCCCCTGTCTCTCTCTTGTCTCTCTCCCTTTGCCCCTTTCTCTCTCCTGTCACCACTGTCTCTCTCCCGTCACCCGTCTCTCTCTTGTCTCTCTCCTGTCGCCCCTGTCTCTCTCCCATCACCCCTGTCTCTCTCTTGTCTCTCTCCTGTCGCCCCTGTCTCTCTCCCGTCGCTCCTATTTCTCTCCCGTCGCCCCGTCTCTCTCCCGTCACCCTGTCTCTCTCCTGTCGCTCCTGTCTCTCTCCCATTGCCCCTGTCTCTCTCCTGTCTCTCTCCCGTCATCCCTGTCTCTCTCTTGTCTCTCTCCTGTCGCCCCTGTCTGTCTCCCATCGCCCCTGTCTGTCTCCCGTCGCCCCTGTCTCTCTCCCGTCACCCCTGTCTCTCTCCCGTCACCCCGTCTCTCTCCCGTCGCCCCGTCTCTCTCCCGTCGCCCTGTCTCTCTCCCGTCGCCCCTGTCTCTCTCCCGTCACCCCTGTCTCTCTCCCGTCGCCTCGTCTCTCTCCCGTCACTCCTGTCTCTCTCCCGTCGCTCCTGTCTCTCTCCCGTCACCCCTGTCTCTCTCCCGTCGCTCCTGTCTCTCTCCCGTCACCCCTGTCTCTCTCCCGTCGCCCCGTCTCTCTCCCGTCACCCCTGTCTCTCTCCCATCGCTCCTGTCTCTCTCCCGTCACCCCTGTCTCTCTCCCGTTGCTCCTGTCTCTCTCCCGTCGTGCTGAGCTCCAGATTTGGCGTTGGTCTCTTTGGCGTCGGCAGATCCACAGATGGGCTCTCCCTCTCGGACGCGCCGCTTCCTGGAGTCTTTCCCGGACCTCAACACAATGACGAGCGTCCACCAAAAAGAAGCTTCCGGATCCGCGTCGCGACCTTTGACCCCGCACCTGCTGCAGAATATGAACGCCTGCCGTAAAGAGCGGCGAACAGCTCCGACGCAGCTGTGGACGAAGGAGAAGAAGAGAGGGAATACAGACGGATACACCTGATGGAAAGGACCGAAAAGAGGAGAGAAAAGCTAGGGAATACAGATGGATACACCTGATGGAAAAGGCCTGGAGGAGGACAGAGAGAAAAGAGGGAATACAGATGGATACACCTGATGGAAAAGGCCTGGAGGAGGAGAGAGAGAAAAGAGGGAATACAGACGGATACACCTGATGCAAAAGGCCTGGAGGAGGAGAGAGAAAAGAGAGGGAATCCAGACGAATACACCTGATGGAAAGAGCCTAAAAGAGGAGAGAAAAGAGAGGGAATACAGATGAATACACCTGTTGGAAAGGGCTTAAAAGAGGAGAGAGAGAAAAAAGAGAGGGAATACAGACGAATACACCTGACGGAAAAGGCCTGGAGGAGGAGAGAGAGAAAAGAGGGAATACAGACGAATATACCTGATGGAAAGGACCGAAAAGAGGAGAGAAAAGAGAGGGAATACAGACGAATACACCTGACGGAAAGAACCTAAAAGAGGAGAGAGAGAAAAGCGAGGGAATCCAGACGAATACACCTGATGGAAAGAGCCTAAAAGAGGAGAGAAAAGAGAGGGAATACAGATGAATACACCTGATGGAAAGGGCTTAAAAGAGGAGAAAGAGAGAAAAGAGGGGGAATACAGACGAATACACCTGAGGGAAAAGGCCTGGAGGAGGAGAGAGAGAAAAGAGGGAATACAGACGAATATACCTGATGGAAAGGACCGAAAAGAGGAGAGAAAAGAGAGGGAATACAGACGAATACACCTGACAGAAAGGGCCTATAGGAGAGAGAGAGAGAGAGAGAGAAGAGAGAGGGAGAGAGACAGAGAAATGGGAGAGTGAGAGAAAAAGAGAGAATAGAGACAAGTACACCTGATGTAAAGGGTCTATAGGACTGTTTCTGTTATTTGATAGATTTGAAAGAGAGAATGAGGAAGAGAAAAAGAGAGAGAGACAGAGAAACAAAAAGAGTAAGAGAGGGGGAAAGAGAAAGAAAGAGAGAGAGAAAAAATAGGCAGAGAGACAGAAACAAAAATGGAAAAGGGAGAAAGAAAGAATGAGAAAGAGAGAGTGAGAGAGAAATAGGCTGAGAGAGAGAAAGAGAAAGAAAAGGGAAAGCGCGGGAGAAAGTGAGCAAAAGAAAGAATGAGAGAAAGAGAGAGAGAAATAGGCTGAGAGAGAGAAAGAGAAAGAACAAGAGAGAGGGAGAAAGAGAGAGAAAGACTGAGAGAGAAAGAGAAATGAGAGAGGGAGAAAGAAAGAGAAATAGACTGAGAGAGAAAGAGAAACAAGAGAGAGGGAGAAAGAGAGAGAGAAATAGATTGAGAGAGAGAAAGAGAAAGAACAAGAGAGAGGGAGAAAGAGAGAGAAAGATTGAGAGAGAAAGAGAAACGAGAGAGGGAGAAAGAGAGAGAAATAGACTGAGAGAGAAAGAGAAACAAGAGAGAGGGAGAAATAGAGAGAGACAAAGAAAGAGAAAGAGAAAGAGAAAAGAACAAGAGAGAGGGAGAAAGAGAGAGAAAGATTGAGAGAAAGAGAAACGAGAGAGGGAGAAAGAGAGAGAAATAGACTGAGAGAGAAAGAGAAACAAGAGAGAGGGAGAAAGAGAGAGAGAAATAGATTGAGAGAGAGAAAGAGAAAGAACAAGAGAGAGGGAGAAAGAGAGAGAAAGAAAGAGACAGAGAGAGAGAACAAATTTGAGTTCCATGTTTGTTTTGTGCTGTGATATTTGCTTGAATCGGCCTCCATCAGTTTAGACGTTAAATGAGACGATTTCTCAAACTGCATTTCCCCCAGAGGGACAAAAGAATCACACCAAAACCTTCAACTCTTGCAGTTAACAAGATTTTCATCAAACGTACAGGAGGTTTTTCATATCTAATTCCAAATTTGATTTATGAAAAAATAAAAATTGAGTTGTGAGGCATTTTTTCAGTTTGCTTTAGTTTCTCACCTAATCCTTTAACACTGGTTCAGTTCTGGATGGTGATTTTGCAGATTATTGTTGTCAAAGGCTTTTGTTTTATTTTTTTCCCCAAAAAAATCGAATAGAGCAGCTGCTGTTCTTTTATCAGTACTGAAACAGATCTAGTGTTTAGTGTCTAGTGTTTTGTTGTGATGCACGTCCGGCCCAGAGGCCCAGAAGCCCAGAAGCCAAGATCCTGACAAAAATCTGACCCCTGAAAAAGTGTTATTAAGGTGAAGTTTTCTCTGTGTAATGTTGGACTCAAAACTCAGAGACAAAGCTTCAGAAACAGTTTCAGGAACAGTTTCAGAAACAGTTTCAGGAACAGTTTCAGGAACAGTTTCAGGCAGCAGCAGTGAGACTGTGAGCTTCAGTGTGGAGCAGGAGTCTGTCGTGTTTGAGTCACATCTGAGTCACATCTGAGCTCTGGTCGTTCAGTGCTTAAACTCACAAACTAAATATAAAGACACGTAGAAATAAATAACAGACTTTTAAAGGAATGATTCATTCAAATCCATAACACGGCTGCAGTGAAGCAGACTACAGTATTCTGCATGTTCGGCCCCGTGGGAGAAAGTTATTATTAGTTTGTACGACCAGAAACGGTCAAAATTATTTTGATACAAACATAAACGATAAACTTCTTTCTCATTATTGTTAGTTTGTACAACTATAATACAGTATAATAGAAAAAAAAGACATTGGGTTAAAATTCTATTAATTTGCACAGTATGTAATTAATTTTGCTATATGCAAATATTTGTAAAGTTTCATCTTCAATGTACAGAAGCAACTACATCATTTTTGAACTTCTGAAACTGTGTCATGAACAGCGGTGGTTGTTTTATTCTGTATTCTTAGGTAGTATGTGTAAGATTATTGTTTCTCTCTTGACACAAACTCAGAATTAAAAAGTAAAGTTCCTTGACCTCAGACTGAGTGAGCAGTCCGGCCCCTGACACTTGTAAGTCTTAAACGTGATTTTCAGGAGCCCAGAGAGAGCAGGTCATAGCTGTGCGGTACTAGAAATAGATTAATATAGATTAATAGATTTTTTTATTATTTAGATCAGTGATCAGATCAGGGAGACTTAATCCAAAGAATGAAGATGTAAAAGTGCTTAGAACAGTTATTTCTTCATGTCATCTGCACTGAAACGGAGCAAAGGATCATGGTCTATGTAGTTCCCTCTGTTTTTTAGCTATTTCTGCATCAGAACTGTTCATTTAAGCAAAGAGACTTGGGATTCGATATATTGTGATGGTTCATGATATTATTGTGAGACCTTTGACGATACGATATCACCATATTTAAGTTATTCTTACATCTGTAGTAATCCTGCATTCTTAGTCTGTGTACATCTTCAGAGCTCAATATGCTGTGTTCCACCTTGTGTTCCACCTTCTGAAGTGGTCATTTTCAAGTGAACAGCTCCTTTTACCTTTAGTTCAGTAGAGATTGGCAATTCCAGGACTGCAAATATCCGAATGAATCTAGTGAAGGTGTGTGGAGGTTAAAAACACAGTGGAGCCTAAACACGCTGGGTTTGTGTGTTAAACATGCGACTAAACACAACTCCAGGTCTGTTTGTGATGAAGAAACATTATAACTTAGATCAGAAAACAATGTAACATGGACCCTTTAAACAAACAAAATATCTGATTATTTCAATTTTTATTATGGTGTAAAAAGACGGACGAGAGGATTCTTTGGCGTTTGGCAGACGTCTTTTCACTTGAACGGATTTTCTCGATTGTCCCACACCTACGTCCTGCACTGTGGAGGTGTACTACATTGTTCTCTTTGGGATGAACCTGGATCCGGGACTGGACTGGTGCTGGTCCAGATCCTGGTCTGGTTTGGATCCAGGTCTGGTTCGGTCCAGTTTGGCCCGAGTGAACAATGGGAGGGTCAGGTGGTGGGCTGTGGGTCGAGATGTGGGCGGAGATGGAATTTAAGAGACAAAATGCTGGTTATTTTCACAGTGTGTGATCTATACAGGATTTATGGTATTTGGAATGGACTTTTGAATACCTGGACTTCTGTTTCATTCACGTTATAACTAGAGACCTGAAAGTATCATAATATGGACCTTTTAAGTCCTGGTTTAGTTCTGTTCTAATCCTGATTCAGACCAAATGCCCTTAGATCTGGACTATTCTTGGTTTTATTCTCGGTTCAATTTTAGTTTTGAGCCTATAGACTTAGACCTGGATTATTTCTAGTTTTATTCTTGGGCTAGTCCTGGTTTTACCCTCCTGTGGGTTCACCACCTGCAGAGGGGTTCATAGGGGGGGTCAGGTGCTGTGAGGATTGGGCAGCAAGCGACCCAGCTGGATTAAGCGGGAGAAGATGGATGGATGGATGGATAGTCCTGGTTTTATTCTTGGTTCAAATCTAGTTTTGAGCCTAGGGACTTAGACCTGGACTATTCCTGATGTTATTCTTGGTTCAGTTCTAGTTTTGAACTTATAGATTTAGACCTGGACTAGTCCTGGCTTTATTGTTGGACTATTCCTGTTTTTATTCTTGTACTTTTTCTGGTTTTATTCTTGGTTCAGTTCTAGTTTTGAGCTTATAGACTTGACCTGGACTTTTCTTAATGAATAACAATGAAATTGTTCATTTGAAACAAGTTTTGGATATACTATAAAGTTATTTATGTTTTCCTGTTTTCATGAAAGGTGCTCTAATAAATGTGAAGCACTGTAAGTAATAAGACACCTCAGCTGTACAAGAGGTCATAAGAAAAACAACATAAACAAATGGTGTCCAAGGGTAAAGCAGAATAAATCTTATTACAATTGTTTGTTGATTTATATTTGATTTGAACATGTTTACCTCATGTCTGGGGACAAGTTTATGAAATTCACGCTCCTTTAACATTCTGCCATTTCTTTTTTTCTTTTCTTTATTTCTTTCTATTGTTCTATTGTCAACTTTACAAAATGACCCGACAGTTCCTGTGCTTCTGTTTATCTCCACACTGCGGTCACTGACTCACAACACTCTGAATGTACTTTTTTATTACATTTGTATTTGTGGTATTTAAAGTGTCGGTTAACCAAACTCAACCGCACAATCACATTATCAGGATCAGAGACCACAGACAGATTTGCCTCTGTTTAAAAGATCTTATCAGGAGCTGGATTTATGTGCGGTGCAGAGCTGTCACCGCCTCTTTCATCATTCTCATCTCACCTCTGAACACAAGAGCGCCCCCTGTGTCTGACTCTTGTGTTGATCCTCTTCGCTGCTTTGGAATTCTGCCTATTACACTGCAAATGTCTCTGATCTGGCCAAGATTTTACAACTTACATCAAGTTATTCTTGTTTTCAGATTTATTATCTACTTACTAGCTCTGAATTGGTTTTATAATCTTAAAAAGTCTAGTCAGAAAATCTTAAATGTAGGCAATAAATGTTTAAAAGGAGGAGTTACAATCCAATCCACAATTACCAGAGTTTTTCCCTGAACACTTTTTTAGGTTTAGTTTTTTGGTTCAGTGATAAAGATTTGCTTGATACAAGACTGACTACTAAAAACTATAATATAAAACTGATTTCAAGTACTTATAGCTAGAAATTAATGTCTTTGAACTTATTATCAGGCCATTTGTACTAATCTTAAACTTGTTTTAAGTATATTTATCAAGAATATAGCAGAATTTACAGCATTTTATCTAGAATTTGGCATCTGAGAACGTATTATCAGGCCATGAACACTGATCCTAAACTGGTTTTAAGTACCGTATTTTCTGGACTATAAGTCGCTCCAGAGTATAAATCACAATAAGAAAAAAACATGGGGGGGATTTACTTTATAAAATCAGAGTTCAACAACAGACATTTCATCTTGAAAGGCAAATTTCAGTAATAAAAACAGAATAGAGATCAACAGGCTGAACGTGAACAGTTATTCACCAAACTAGAGCAGAAACAACAGAACAAGTTTACCAAACTCTCCATCTCACTGCAAATCACGAATCCACTGAATTCTTCAAGTATAGGAAGTAACAACATTTTAACATGACTAAAAGATCACAAGAGTCAATTTTGCATAATACAGGACTTTTAAGAGTGATACTGCAGGTGAAAAAATCTTTGGTCACCTTTCATTTACTTGTGTGAGCAGCCAGTCTGTTCCACATTCTGTTTGAATCCAGAAGAGTTTGTAACTGGAGCACAGTGTGTGAAAATTCTGTCCAAACTTGAAATGGTCCAAACACAGTTATAAATCGGTATTACGTCTCTCAAATGCAGAAGACATCTCCTCTCCAAAATTCTCATAACATTCAGAACAAAATATAGCAGTATATAATTTTGTTTTTTAGACTTGTTTACCTTTGTGAAGCAAAGCTTCTTTGTGAAGTTGGGCCATCATCAAACGCAAAAGACTGTGTCGTTTGTGCTTCATTTGTGCTGTTTTGTGCTGCAAAAAGTTTTGTTTGTGCTGCTTTAGTTTTTGAGAAATGAATGATTCTTTCATAGGTCAAATTGGGGTCAGCCCCACAGGAAGCTTCAAAATGCTCTAAAACATCCAAAATGGTGTCAATCTTTTGTGCTGTTTTGTGCTGCAAAAAGTTTTGCTTGTGCGATTATGTTTTTTAAGATAGCGGTTTTATTTGTATATACAGAGAAACTTCTCTCTTTGACTTCAGTTTGTTTTGTTTTTTTAATCACACAATTCCCAGTGGACAGACAGAGGACACATACAGTATTAGCATTTCTCAAGTTGACTACAGGTTTAAACTAACTGGATTTCAGCATTGAACCTGGCAACCCAAATGAAAGAGTCATGTGAGGCTCATTTTGATTTCTGATTGGATAATCGTCATGAACCAAAACGACAAATTATAACATAAAGAAGTGCATATTCTGGATCTCCTTTGAAAGCAATAAGAGCACAGTATTTAGCAGGTTAGAAGCAGTTTATACATATTTTGAAACTGCTCTCTCTGACTTCAAGTTGGCTGCAAGTGCTGGAGTTTGGGTTTAAAACAGCTGGATTTCAGTATTGAATCTGGCAACCCAAATGAAAGACCCATGTGTGTCTTATTCTGCTTTCTGAATGAATGTCGTCTTGTGAACCAAAACGACAAATTAAAATGTCTAATGTTTAATATTTAATATGTAATATGTAATTAAACACCTCATTCTGCTGAAATTCTGGATTCCTTTTTTGAACAGTAAGAGCACAGGCTACACTTTTCCTTTATGTTGTAGGTTAGAAGTAGTATTTTGTTTGTTTATGTGTGTATATATATCTACAGATAATATAGAAACTGCTCTCTTTGACTTTAAAAATCATTTCACACAATTAATTTGTTGCCTCACCTCCCGTTGTAAATCCGATAAAATATTCCCATTCCGAAAGCAGAATAAACAGAAACATGGAAATAATGGGGCGCTGATTAGGAGCTGTCACCTGAAGGCAGCGCGAGGTGTGAGCGCCGAGATGTACCGGGCTTCACACGTCACCTGAACTACACACGGGCCCATACACAACAGCACCACAACACAGGGAGAGGTAAACAGGAAGCCCATCGCGACAAAGGTGTGGAGACAGGAAACTGCAGCTGCCACTTCCTGTTTGGGATCGCAGCGGGAGAGGAGGACAGGGACCAAAAAATGACAGAATACACTTAAAGGAGCATTGTGTAACTTTTCACGTGGAGGGTCCACCAGATGCTTTTTTCTTTTCAATGAAGATGTTATTGCTTTGTCTGGAATGTTTCACAGATGGTATTGAACCTTTCTATCTTCATGGAGACCAAACCAGACCAAGTTACAGGCCAGATCTATGGAGAAATGTAAAACTGGGTGTACACTGTGCGATTTGTGGCCCTTTTTGAGCGGATTTTTCACTTGTGCGACTGGTTTTGGGATTGGCCTGATCATGTTGTGCTTCGTGTAGTAAACATGGGGTAAGAAGAATCGATTAAAACCTCACAACCAGCTCCCGATCGGCCATCGTAGGCCGCAAGAATGTCAACCCTGTTTGAAATCCAGTCGCCTCTCGTGAGGGTTTGGCACTGTTGAATTAGTTCGTACAGGGAATGTTGATCTGTGAACTTTTAAACTCTGGGATTTGGTCGTACAGTTTGAGCTGGGGCTGAGTGAAATTATCGAAAATATGTACGTCCAGCTTAAAGTACAACTGTTTAATGTCATACTGTAGGACATTCCAGGCAGAGTTTCACCTTGTGATGTCAAGAGGTAATACAGGAAGTGCTCCATCTTTACCTGAAAAGTTACATAGTGGCCACATCTCCATTCTCTTTCCTCGAGCCTCCATTTTTCAGCTGTCAATCAGATACACCATATTAAAGTTTGCGTTGTATAACTTTTCTGGTGGAAGGTCAATCAAATGCTTTTCTCCATGGAGAATTTATGGCTTTGTCTGGAATGTTTCACAGTATGGCACAGGTGTCAAACATGCGGCCCGGGGGCCAGATCTGGCCCTCCAAGACCTTTAATCTGGCCCTCGGCTGATTTTTCTATTAAAATACTTAAAATTTTCAGATTTTTCTGTTAATTTTCTGCACCGTTTAGCATAGCAGCGTCTCCGGCGTTTCTGTACGTTGCGACTCCCACCAGAGCAGCACAAATGAAGACTTTCCTCTTTCCAAACGCTCTTAAAGGACGATCGTTTTGACTGTCGACCGTGACCCTCATCAGCAAAATGTCAAAAATTAAGAAAAGCAGATGCTGAGTTCAGGATTTCCCAAGAAAAATAGTCTAATTCTTATTTGTTGACAGAGGTGAATGGGAAATCTGTGCTCAGTGTGTTTGGAACAAGTGGCGTTGCTCGAGGAATATAATCTTAAACACCACTACGAGAAACGGAGAAAAATACGATAACTTGAAGAGAGAACTGAGTTTTCTGATCCGGCCCTTTTGGGATCAAAGTAGGTTGCATACGGCCCCCGGACCAAAATGAGTTTGACACCCCTGCAGTATGGCATTAAACCTTTCTATCTTCATGAAGACCAGATCAGATCAGATCAGAATGCCTGTTTTCATAGGCTTTTTGCTCTATAAAACCACCTGTAATTGAACAAATGTAGAGCTGTTTAATGTCATACTGTGGAACATTCCAGGCAGATCAATAACATATCCATGAAGAAAAGCATTTGACAGACCCTACACCAGAAAAGTTACCTATAAGTGGTGTCCCAAAGCTCAGTGGTGGTAAGAAAAAGGAAACCACAGAGGAAACTTGATTTGTCTCTGTGAGTTTATATCGTTGCAACAGCTTCAGTACAGGGACAGAGGATGTTTGACATGTAAAACTATTCTGAATTTGACATTAAAACTAAGGAACTAGGAAAGGTCCCATTCACCCTGAGCTCATGTCTCCTCCTGCCTTTCTCCTCGCTGTGTTTCCTTTGTGATCGGGACTTCCTCACCTATTTCCTGCAGAATCGAGGAGAGGAATCAAGGAAAGAGAAATGAGAAGCTTTAAAGGAGCTGTCTGTAGTCTGCGTTACACTGTTTTAAAGAGGCTCTACACTTACAATGAAACGTGTGTCTCTAGGACCTTCAGCTAGAGACACGTCCAAGTTTGTCACATTGTCAGTTTATGGACAGACCTCATGTGAAATCTCAGAACCTCCAGAATCCCATGACTTTCTGGCTGTATAACGGATAACGTCTTGAACCAAAACACCAAATTATAACATAAAAACTTTAATGCTTTTGTAATTAAGACTAAATCAGCATTACATTGTTCTTAGTAAGTTATATGGGTCCATGACATGATGCCTAAATTTTCTGTTCAACTGCAATTTCCTCAGTTAAAAGTTCAAATTTTAATTTAATTTAGCACATTTCTGTTGTACCTCTGACCTCTATGGAACCAAATCATTTTTTTTAGAAATCATTAGTATTATTAGTACCATTCTGCATGTTTTTTGTCCTTAAAGTGTTAAAATGTGGTGTGAGCCATGTGTGCATCATGTGGTCTGACTAATAACAGACAAAGTCGACTTGGGTGAACGGTTCTTTAGGCATTTTTCTTCATTTGATGCATTTTCCAGGGCAGTAGTTTGTTCATTAAACACAAGCAGGTCATACTGGAACAAAAGAAAATATCAAAACTTCATATTACTCAGAACTTAGATTAATATCCCAGCCACGTTTTAGAAAATATTAATTTTACGGTTATTCTGGGTCGCACATTTTTTAAGGTCGTAGCCCATTCATGTACATAAATAACACAAAAAATGCTTAATATAAATGTTAAACATAGATTTATGCACCTGACATTGTAAATATTTGAAAAATTTCAATAGAAACTCTTTTTTTTTTTAGAATTTAGAATTTGCCTGTTGAAAATCCTTACATTTAGATTATGTTTATGGCATTTTAAGACAAAATCCTGCGTACAGTTCTTTTAAGCTGTGAAGCCCCATCATGCATTAATTTACCTCTAACTCTAATTTAGTCCCATCTCTTCTGGCCCTGATGCCCTGGCCCTGTCTCTTATTAGACATGGTTGGCGTAGGCTTGGCGAGGGTCCAAAGCTGGCACCACCCTTCCACCTCCGCTCCCTCGCACTCCGGCTCATCAGACGTGAGAACGAGGTAAGCACTCTGCCGCCGCTAACACGCTAATATATGCAGCAGTAGCAGTGGCAGCAGCACGGCATTGTGGGTAGTGGACCGGGCTAATCCAAGGCGAGTGTGAAATGTGAAAAATGGCAGGACATTTACCAGCCATTTGAATTAGCGCCGACGCAACCACCGGAATCATTCACACCCTGACTGCGCGTGCACGTGCAACAAACAGCCAAGTGTGCACGAGGAGAGGGGCGTGCACGAGGAGAGACAGGGGTGTGCACGAGGAGAGACAGGGGTGTGCACCAGTGTTAATTTTGTCGACTTTTTTGTTAAACATTTCCATCATAATTTTTTATCAATGTCATCAATTAACTGACTAAAACAAAATAAAAACTGAATTAAAGTTATCATAATGACTAAATATGTCTAAAATGTGTGCACTGCTTCACTAATTCTGCAGAAATAAGCAATGTTTTTCATTCCTCTGTGCCTCCTGAGCTTTTTCACAACGGCCAGAAGTGCTTCACTTTAGATTTGCAGAACTTCCAGTTAATGGTTTTCTATGGCAACATATTTATGGAAATGTCTCACGTATTTTCACCAGGTTCATAAATCTGTCCCATCACCAAATCTTCAACCAACAAGGTCCACAAAGGATAAGTAACTTGTTCACTCAGACCGATTCTAGAATTAAAATTTAAAATTGATTTCATGATGAAGATATTAGACAGACAGATGTGTGCAGTTCAAATGCTACAGATGTTCACAGATTACATGTCGAGCATTCAACCTGCACAAATGTATCTATCTGGGCTAATATCGGGATCATGAAATCGATTTTTTTATTTTAATTCTAGAATCAGTCTGAGTGAACAAGTTACTTAAGTTTTATTCTGGCCCTGGGGAGGTCCTGCCCTTGGAGCCCCGACCTGTGCAGGGCTCCAGGCTCCAGGTCGCCGAGGTCCCAGCAGCCAAGATCCTAATCATGGAGCTTCTAGTTCTCTGCTCTTTCTTCTCCTTCTTCCGGATAATAACATGTTACTGTATAGTTGTCCCTGATTGGTTGATGCAGGAAACTCAACACCAAACGTTCAGCTTTTTCAACTTCTGATGCCAACACCTGAACGTTAAAGACACGCCGCCTACTCCAGATTCTTTACCTGTAAACTGGACGCCCTGCACATACCATTAGACCCCCATCCAGTATAAGGTGTTTGCCACTGCTGCCATACATAATTTAACAGTATTTCTGTTTACCAGAATGAAGAAATTTTATGTTTCTATAATTATTAATCCACCAGTTTATGCAAGATAATTTTATCAAAACAATATCTTTAGTGCTAAGATAACGTATTTTTCGGACTATTGAGCGCACCAGTATATAAGCCGCACCCACGCTATTTTTAAAAAAAATTAAGAAAAAAGTTGTACAAGCCGCAACCGGGCTATAAGCCGCTGATATCTATGTTGAAAAATTAGATATTTACTGCATATACAGAACGATTTTGTACTGTAAATGTACATTTATGTACCTGAACAGATTCTTTCTGAACAGTGCCTTTTAACACGGCAGCAACTGTGCTGATTAAAATGAGGTCAAAAACAGAAAAGAACCAGTAATTTATCAAAATTTATCAAAATCAAAATGGTTCAAAGCCTGGATAAAAAGTATTCAAATAATTTCCCTTGTGGATCAATAAAGTTTGTCTAAGTCTAAGTCTATCCATGAATGTGTGCATTTTTGGTTATTATTTGTCAACAAGGACTATTTTGTTATTCCAATTTTTAATTTTCTTAATGAATAACAATACAATTGTTAATTTGAGACAGGTTTTTGATATACTGGGAAGTTATTTATGTTTTCTTGTTTGCGTGACAGGTGCTCTAATACATTGTTAAGTCTTGTATTAAGCCTCTGTGATTGGTCAGTTTCACCTATCACCTATAGTTCTGATAGTGTAGTTCCAGTATTGTAGTTCTGATAGTGTAGTTCTGATAGTGTAGTTCCAGTATTGTAGTTCTGATAGTGTAGTTCCAGTATTGTAGTTCTGATAGTGTAGTTCTGATAGTGTAGTTCCAGTATTGTAGTTCTGATAGTGTAGTTCCAGTATTGTAGTTCTGGTAGTGTAGTTCCAGTATTGTAGTTCTGATAGTGTAGTTCCAGTATTGCAGTTGTGATAGTGTAGTTCTGATAGTGTAGTTCCAGTATTGTAGTTCTGATAGTGTAGTTCCAGTATTGTAGTTGTGATAATGTAGTTCCAGTATTGCAGTTGTGATAGTGTAGTTCCAGTATTGTAGTTGTGATAATGTAGTTCCAGTATTGTAGTTCTGATAGTGTAGTTCTGATAGTGTAGTTCTGATAGTGTAGTTCCAATAGTGTAGTTCTGATAGTGTAGTTCCAATAGTGTATTTCTCATTATACTCCTCTAATATGCCTGTGATTGACTCCACTGTTGTGTTATGTGTACAAAACAAATTGTCTATAGCACAGATAATTACTGTAAATTATGAATTATATTGACTTCAATCTCATGAACAAATATGTGATCATGTTATTTTATTTATCTTGACACCATGTGAGAGTAAACACAAAAGCATATGTATAGTCCCACTCTTCACACATGCTGTTTTACATCTATTTTTAAGAAGCAAAAATATTGAACAAGATTTATTTGTTTAAAGCCAACACCTTAACAGCACATTATATCAATATGGCATAACGTTAGCGTAGCCCTGTTGTTCTTATGGTGTTGTTCTGCAACTTTTGTTCTTAAAGTGTTGTTCTTCTGGTGTTGTTCTTATAGTGTAGTTCCGATACTGTAGTTCTGATACTGTAGTTCTGACAGTGTAGTTCTCATAGTGTTGTTCTGATAGTGTTGTTCTTATAATGTTGTTTTTATAGTGTAGTTCTGATAGTGTTGTTCTCATAGTGTTGTTCTTATAGTGTTGTTCTTATAGTGTTGTTCTCATAGTGTTGTTCTCATAGTGTTGTTCTGATAGTGTTGTTCTGATAGTGTTGTTCTTATAATGTTGTTCTTATAGTGTTGTCCTTCTGGTGTTGTTCTTATAGTGTAGTTCTGGTAGTGTTGTTCTTATGGTGTTCTTCTGATAGTGTTGTTCTGATAGTGTTGTTCTTATAATGTTGTTCTTATAGTGTTGTTCTTCTGGTGTTGTTCTTATAGTGTAGTTCTGATAGGGTTGTTCTTATGGAGTTGTTCTTATAGTGTAGTTCTGATAGTGTTGTTCTTATGGTGTTCTTCTGATAGTGTAGTTGTGATAGTGTTGTTCTTATAGTGTTGTTCTTATAGTGTTCTTATAGTGTAGTTCTGATAGTGTTGTTCTGATAGTGTTGTTCTTATAATGTTCTGGTAGTGTAGTTCTGCTAGTGTTGTTCTTATAGTGTTGTTCTGATAGTGTTGTTCTGATAATGTTCTGATAGTGTAGTTCTGATAGTGTTGTTCTTATGGTGTTGTTCTGATAGTGTTGTTCTTATAATGTTGTTCTGATAGTGTAGTTCTTATAGTGTTGTTCTTATAGTGTTGTTCTTATAATGTTGTTCTGATAGTGTAGTTCTTATAGTGTTGTTCTTATAGTGTTGTTCTTATAATGTTGTTCTTATAGTGTTGTTCTTATAGTGTTGTTCTTATAGTGTTGTTCTTATCGTGTTGTTCTTCTGGTGTAGTTCTTATAGTGTTGTTCTTGTAGTGTAGTTCTGATAGTGTAGTTCTGAGAGTAGTTCTAATTGTCTAGTTCTGTTTGTGTAGTTCTGATAGTGTTGTTCATATAGTGTTGTTCTCATAGTGTTGTTCTTATAGTGTTGTTCTTCTGGTATTTTTCTTATAGTGTAGTTCTGATAGTGTTGTTCTTATGGTGTTGTTCTGATAGTGTTGTTCTTATAGTGTAGTTCTTATAATGTTGTTCTGATAGTGTAGTTCTTATAGTATTTTTCTGATAGTGTTGTTCTTATAGAGTAGTTCTTATAGTGTAGTCCTGATAGTGTTGTTCTTATAGTGTTGTTCTGATAGTGTTGTTCTTATAGTGTTGTTCTTATAGTGTAGTTCTTATAGTGTTGTTTTGATAGTGTTGTTCTTATAGTGTTGTTTTGATAGTATTGTTCTTATAGTGTAGTTCTGATAGTGTTGTTCTTATAGTGTAGTTCTTATAGTGTTGTTCTGATAGTATTGTTCTTATAGTGTAGTTCTGATAGCGTAGTTCTGATAGTGTCATTCTGATAGTGTTGTTCTTATAGTGTTGTTCTTCTGGTGTTGTTCTTATTGTGTAGATCTGATAGAGTAGTTCTTATAGTGTAGTTCTGATAGTGTTGTTATTATAGTGTTGTTCTTGTAGTGTAGTTCTGATAGTGTAGTTTTTATAGTGTAGTTCTTATAGTGTAGTTCTTATAGTGTAGTTCTTATAGTGTAGTTCTTATAGTGTAGTTCTGATAGGGTAGTTCTTATAGTGTAGTTCTGATAGTGTTGTTCTTATACTGTTGTTCTTGTAGTGTAGTTCTGATAGTGTAGTTCTGAGAGTAGTTCTAACTGTCTAGTTCTGTTTGTGTAGTTCTGATAGTGCTGTTTCAATAGTGTAGTTCTGATAGTGTAGTTCTAATACTACTCCTCTGATTGTACTCTTCTGGTAGTACAGTTCTAATAGTGTTGTTCCAGTAGTGTAGTTCTGGTAGTGTTGTTCTTATAGTGTTGTTTTGATAGTATTGTTCTTATAGTGTAGTTCTGATAGTGTTGTTCTTATAATGTTGTTCCGATAGCGTAGTTCTGATAGTGTCATTCTGATAGTGTTGTTCTTATAATGTTGTTCTTCTGGTGTTGTTCTTATAGTGTAGTTCTGATAGAGTAGTTCTTATAGTGTAGTTCTGATAGTGTTGTTCTTATAGTGTTCTTATGTTGTTCTGATAGTGTAGTTCTGATAGTGTTGTTCTTATAGTGTTGTTCTGACAGTGTTGTTCTTATACTGTAGTTCTTATAGTGTAGTTCTGATAGAGTAGTTCTTATAGTGTAGTTCTGATGGTGTTGTTCTTATAGTGTTCTTATGTAGTTCTTATAGTGTAGTTCTGATAGTGTACTTCTTATAGTGTTGTTCTTGTAGTGTAGTTCTGAGAGTGTTCTTATAGTGTCATTCTTATAGTGTAGTTCTTATAGTGTAGTTCTTATAGTGTAGTTCTTATAGTGTAGTTCTTATAGTGTAGTTCTGATAGGGTAGTTCTTTTAGTGTAGTTCTGATAGTGTTGTTCTTATACTGTTGTTCCAGTAGTGTAGTTCTGATAGTGTAGTTCTGAGAGTAGTTCTAACTGTCTAGTTCTGATAGTGTTGTTCTAATAGTGTTGTTCCAGTAGTGTAGTTCTGGTAGTGTTCTTCTAATACTCCTCTGACTGTACACTTCTGATTGTTCTGTTCTGATAGTGTTGTTCCAGTAGTGTAGTTCTGATAGTGTAGTTTGATAGTGTTCTTCTAATACTCCTCTGGCTGTACTCTTCTGTTTGAGCTGTTCTGATAGTGTAGATCTGATAGTGTTGATCCAGTAGTGTAGTTCTGGTAGTGTTCTTCTAATACTCCTCTGACTATACTCTTCTGATTGTGCTGTTCTGCTAGCGGTGCGTGTGCTGTGTGTAATAATAGCTGACATTGTGCGATCGTCACAAACAAACAGAGCCGTGTGCCAGCTCGCTCCTGAACACTTTCTCCGAGCGCCGCTTCGCTAAAGTTGCAAAGAGAAGCATATGTGGCACAATCTGTCTACTTATTTACCACCGCGTGTGAATCTGGAAGGAGTTCACGGGTAATAATTCATGGACTAATCTCGCCGCATGACTCTCATTATCAGTTCATTAAAAGCATAATTCTGATAATTATAATTTCGCACGTTTTAAAAGGGGAGCGAGGAGAGGAGCAGAGCAAGAGAGAGCAGTGAGAGAGGAGGGGAGAGAGAGGGGAGGAGGAGGAGAGAGAGCGAAAGAGAGGGGAGCAGTGCCAAATTAAGAGATACAGAAAACGTCTAGCCTACTAGTATAAATGGGATATTTATAACTGGTACTATAGTGACTCTGGGCTCTTAGTGCTTTAAATGCAACAGTCTAAATAATGGACTCTCTCAATGTCATTTAAAGATGTACATTTTCTGTTGGGGGGTTTGCCACCTGCTTGTCTCCACAGAGATGTTTTTGCTTTGCCTTGAATGTTCACCAGTATGGCATTAACCTCATCTGTCTCCATGGAGAAAATATTCGTGAATAGATCCGAACTGTGTGAGAGAAGCAAGCAAGTAATGATATTTCTATGGTGACAAGCATACCCACCCACCAGAAAGTTACATAGTGTGTCTTGAAAATGCATTTGACAGATTCATATGTTGTGGTTTGGTGGGATGGTACCTGTAGTAAGTCTTTATTATTATTATTATTATTATTATTATTATTATTATTATTATTATTATTATTATTATTTTGCATCAGTCAAGTGGCATTTAGGAACGCAACTCTCATCAATTCCATACAAATTCAGAGACAGCCTAAACACAAGGAAAGCATTTTCAGAGAAACATTCTGACCTTAACTATTGTGTCATTTAGGCAAGTTTTGGCCGTTGTTAATATTATGGTTGCTAGATAAGAGTTATGTTACCTCTACATATATCACATCTGCTGCCCTCTCTAACCCTGCACAGAAAGATGGATTCTCACGATATTTGAGAGTTTACAAACTCACGAGGATCCATATGCAGCCATTGTACCGATAACTGGGCAGGTGACCAATCACGGCGCAACTCTGGGGTTTGTGTGGAATACAGTCAATACAGAATATTTAGTTTGTGAAAAATTTGCAGAAGGTAAAAGCTTTGTGGATTTGTGGATAGGAAAGATGTGCTTTTCTCTCTACTGAATTTAACTAAAGTTTGTTCCATAAGTTTGTAACGCTTCAACCAATCAGATTCAAATATCATCATGGTTCCAGATTGGTCCAGATTGACAATCTGAAGAACTCACTTCAGAGTGCTGTACATATCAATCTGGCATGAGCCAGATTGTCCAGCCAGGAAATAAAATAATAAACT
>CM060656.1:3920516-4290516 GCA_030686955.1 Odontamblyopus rebecca | reverse complement strand
GCTTCCTCCTCCCCAGCCACTTCCTCCAGCTCCTCCGGACGGACCCCGAGGCGTTCCCAGGGCAGTCGAGAGACATAGTCCCTCCAGCGTGTCCTGGGTCTTCCCCGGGGCCTCCTACCGGTGGGACATGCCCGGAACACCTCCCGAGGGAGGCGTCCAGGAGGCATCCGGACCAGATGCCCGAACCACCTCAGCTGGCTCCTCTCGACGTGGAGGAGCAGCGACTCTACTCCGAGCTCCTCCCGTGTGACCGAGCTCCTCACCCTATCTCTAAGGGAGCGCCCGGCCACTCTGCGGAGGAAACTCATTTCGGCCGCTTGTATCCGCGATCTCGTTCTTTCGGTCATTACCCAGAGCTCATGACCATAGGTGAGGGTAGGAACGTAGATTGACCGGTAAATCGAGAGCTTCGCCTTTCGGCTCAGCTCCCTCTTCACCGTTGTGGTGGAGAGGGAGCTGATAGTTAAAATGGTGATAGTTAAATTAAATGTCATACTGTAGAAGATTCCGGGGAAAAAACAAAACAAAACAATAATGTCTACATGGATTTGAGCAGGTGGCCCCTCTACTAGAAAAACAGGTATTCTGACTGTGAGCGGCGTCGCCTTTCCACAGATCTGACATGTAATATGTTCTGGGTCGGTCTCCATGAAGATAGAGCTGAAGGTTAGGGGTTCGAATCCCGCTCTCGACATAAATATAATTAGTTGAGCAGTCAAATCCACTGACCCACAGGTTGATAGTGTGACTCCAGCTCCCACAGATGAAGCTATTGTTGTGTCCTTGGGCAAGACACTTAACCCACCCCACTGTGTACACTGGTGTATGAATGTGTGTGTGTGAATGGGTGAGTGGTTCATTGTTGTAAAGCGTTTTGTGAGCCTTGATGGTGGAAAAAGCACTATGTAAAAATGAGACCTTTTACCATTTTTCAGACAAATCCACAGAGAAAAATATACCTCAGAAAAACCTTTAAATCATAAATGAAATAATGTTTACTGTGCTGTAGTGATGTGAGTGTTTAAGCTCTCATGTGCATGTTCTGAAGTCCCATGTCTCTGTTTGCACCTCATTACAATTCCTCTGGCACACCTTTAAGAGTCTTTAAATAAAATTCCTGCTTCAGAGCTGTTAATTGATGTAATATTGCATTTTTCTGCTCGTTCTTGTACATGTGATTAACACTCGGCTGGTTTTCCAAAGGCTTTGACACGTTGATTTCTTTAGAAAGAGACAGTTTCACCTGAGCGCGGCGGGAACCATCAAGAACGAGAGAAAAGAGGGGGGACTATTTAAATGTGACACCCGCCTCCTGCTCAAACGGATCAGACAAGAAAGGAACAGTGCGTTTTCACTGCAATCTGGGATCATTTAAACATTTAGACAAATAAATGTGTGCTAAGAAAAAAGGGATTGTGATTGTGAGTAGATTTGTGTTTATGTTTTAACTGCACACATTAAAGGTCCCGTATTATGCAAAACTGACTCTTGTGAGCTTTAAGACCTTATAATCTTGTTTCCTCACCAAAAATATTCCGGGAGTTGTGTTTTGTTTCATTCACGTAGAGTTGGGCGATATGACAAAGTGTGCAAAGTTTATATTTAATACTTCAATATTTTACTCCATTAAATATATATCCTCATTTGACAGACAGATATTTTACTGATAAAATAGCTTTCTTTTCATTTGAATCAACAACTACGATAGTTCCACCTCAGCTTGCATCTCCACAGACGTGACTCTTATTTGGTCTCTTGCTTGTTTCCATGGAAATGTAGTTCCTTTGTCTATAATCTTCCACAGTACGGAACACAACGTATACTGTAAATCTCTATGGAGAATGTTTAACTTTTTATTTCCATGAAATCATGCCAGTGACATGAAACAGACAGAAAGTTCCAGATTGTACCTTTAATGTTTAATGTTTGTGAATGCAAACAGATGTATAATGTGTGTTTGTTGAAGGAAGAAGCCATTGGCACAGATTAGCATCTTATGTATTTGTCAGTCTGTCCCAGGGCAGCTGTGGCTACAGAAGTATCTTAGATTAAAGGGACAGTTCAGAATTTCGGACATAGGGCCTCATTCCCTCATGAGTGTTGGAAACGTGTGGAGACACTTTTTTAAAATTTCCATCCAGTCCTTGTATTTGCAGAGGTGCTGGTGCTGGGCTAGTGCATGTCAATGGTCATAGTCGTCCTGCCACTAAAAACAGTCTGACCCACTCCACAGACCTGAGGAAAACTATTAGAACTCCAGACTGTCCATGTGAATGTTTGTGTTGATAGAATAATGTTTGAAATAAAACTAATCTTACAATGCATGAATCGCCGCTCGGGCCTTTCTGTGTGGAGTTTGCATGTTCTCCCCGTGTCTGGATGGGTTTCCTCCGGGCTCCGGTTTCCCCTATCAACTCAAGACATGCAGCACCTGAACTAACATCAAGGACTATGATGTCCACCCTCCTGTGGGCTCCACTCACAGAGGGGTTCAGAGGGGTTGAGGGACTATTTTCTCAACAACAGTGGTGATATCAGTCTGCTGCTGCTTTCTATCAGGAAGTACAACTCACTGCAGCTGCTCAGACATAAATCCTTCAAATGCAAGATTGCTTTTACTTCTAAAATTATTCTATCGACACAGATGTTCATGGACAGTCTGGAGGTCTAATAGTTTTCCTCAGGTCTGTGGAGTGGGTCAGACTGTTTTTAGTGGTAGGACGACTATGACCAATGACATGCACTAGCCTAGCACCAGCAACCTCTCCAAATACAAGGACTGGATGGAAGATTTTAAAAAGTGTCTCCACTCGTCTTCACCACTCTGGCTCACTGCAAAATGAGGCCCTGTGTCCAAAATTCAGAGCGGTCCCTTTACGTTTGGAATCATTCATGTTTTCAGCCGTACACCTCGAGAATGCCCCGTCTGAGGCTCACCAGGGCTGGGCCTAGTTAGTGTTTTGTTGGGAGATCTTTGAGAACACCAGGTGCCACGGTCGGAAGTAGTGGCACCATGGCTACAGTGTTACAAAGTTGTGTCCTTGGGCAACACACCTCAGGGTGAATGCAGGAGAACAAAGGTAAATTAGCTCATGGCATCCAGTGTGTTTACAGCCTGTACTTCATGCTTTCTCTTTTTTTATTATTCTGTACCTCATGTGTACTGTCCGGGGGTAAAGACTGATTGCAGATACTGTGCATGAGTCAAATAGATTAAGCATTATTAGAGTGCACATAATAGTCTAGGACGCATGAAGCATCTTATACGTACTTAAGGTTTTCTTATGAAGCAGTTTGGAAGAGAAATGATGAAGTTTTCTTTGGGAGAACATGTATTCTCCTGCCTGCTCCTTTGGCTCTGCACCTGCCTGCACCTGTCTGGTCCTGCCTGCACCTGTCTGGTCCTATTTGCTTCTGTCTGCTCCTGCCCACCCCAGACCCAACATACATTTACTCTCCCCGCGTCTCCGCTGTTTCACATTCGGAGGTGATAATTCTCCCTCAAATGATCGTCTTCTGTGTGTTCTGTGCGCCGCTAATTAAAATCACTTTCTGACAAAATTTGTGGAGCTTCGGCGCTTGGAGGTCGTTAGCCTCGTTAGCGCACCTGAGCTCCAAATTAAAAGCCCAATCGTGTAAATTTGTGCATCCGCCGCCGGTCGCTGTTAGCAAACACCAAACGTGAGCCGTGCGATAATTAATGTTAAGATAGAAGCGAAGGGAGGGGTGCAGATGGAGAGGCAGAGGGACGGGAAAATATGAACAAAAGCTGAATTCTTTGGTTTTGTAAAGATATGAGTTTGAACGTAGCTGTGGATTCCATCGGCCATAACATTTAGAGACGGTAATGTTATAAGCGTTAATCTTCTGACCTATATCACAATGAAAGCTTTACACAATATAAAGCGTTTGGTTGTAAAGACGGGGTAGTGTGCAGAATGGACCTTTTGGAGCTTTTTACTGTGTTACAATGTTCCCTTATTAAAAAGCAAGCATCAAATACCATGTTTTGTTATCACGTGTATGAGTGGACCAAACCTGAGCCAAGATCCTGTTGCATTCCAAACAGGACGTGTTCATGGGTGCGCTTCTGGCTCCATTGACCCCAATTGATTTTACATTGAAAAATTGTTGCTCTTCTCTATGCAACTGCAGTAGTGAGTCTTAAAATGTTCATATGGGATGAAGATCAGCTCTTCCATCTTTGGGTAATGACCAAAAGGACAAGATACAAGCGGTTGAAATGAGTTTCCTGCGCAGAAAGGCCGGGTGCTTCTTTACAGATGGGTGAGGAGCTCAGTCACACGGTTGGAGCTCGGAGTAGAGCCGCTGCTCCTTCACGTCAAGAGGAGCAGCTGAGGTGACTCAGGCATGTGTTCCAGGGCTTCAGGACGCCTCCTTCGGGAAGTGTTTTGGGCATGTCCCACTGGGAGGAAGCCCCAAGGAAGTCCCAAGACACACTGGAGGGACTATGTGTCGGCTGGCCTGGGAACGCCTGGACTGGAGGAAGTGTCCGGGGTGAAGGAAGTCTGGGAGTCCCTTCTTAGACTGCTGCCCCCGTGACCAGACCCCGGATAAGTGGAAGAAAATGGATGGATGTTCATATTAACCTGCTCTACATGATCCCACAGTCCACTTCTTTATACTGTTTATGGTTGGAGGATGAGAGGAACATGAGGAAACCGAAACACAGCGAGAACCTCGCTCAGGATGGAACTTAGAAGCACATGTCAGAATTATGCTTTTTGTTTGTGTCTCTTCTATCTCACAATGGTCCGTGAACACCCTAAAATAATAAAGTATTCAATGAAAGATGCACTGTGTAACTTTTTAGTTGGGGATCCATTATCTGCACATCTGAATGAGTTTGATTTTTTGTTGATTTTATTTTATTTTTCCCACACTGGTTGAAAATGAATGACCTCAATAAGTTTTATGAATGAACAGCTCCGTGGCCCCGCCCCCTCTGTGTGACGCCCGTAGCAACCATTTGTTTACTGGCAAAACTGTGCAGATTTCTGGGAACAGCGCCTTGGCGTGGGTCTGGACCTGTGCAGGCCTGACACGGTGACACAGAGCGCTGGGAGGCCCGAAGTGCACCTGAACACACCGCCAGGGGAGAGAGGGAGGAGGGAGAGGAGAGAAGGAGAAAGAGGAGAGAAGGAGAAAAGGAGAGAGAGCAGAGAGAGGGGAGAGAGAGAAAGAGAGAGAGGAGAGAGGGAGAGAAGGAGAGAGAAGAGAGGAGAGAGGAAGAGAAGAGTGAGAGGAGAGAGAAGAGAGGGGAGAGAGAGAGAGGAGAGAGGGAGAGAAGAGAGAGAGGGGAGAGAGAAAGAAAGAGAGAGGAGAGGAAGAGAAGGAGAGAGAAGAGAGGAGAGAGGGAGAGAAGAGCGAGGAGAGAGAGAGAAAGAGAGAGAGGAGAAAAGAGAGAGGAGTGAGAGGAGAGAGAGAAAGACAGAGGAGTGAGAGGAGAGAGAGAAAGGAGTGAGGGAGGAAGTGATGGGAGTGAGAGGAGAAAGGGAGGGGAGTGAGAGGAGAGATGGGGAGAGAGGGGAGTAAGAGGGGAGAGGGATGGGAGAGCGGGAGAGAGAAAGGAGAGAGGGATTGAGAGAGAGGAGTAAGAGGAGAGAGGGAGGGAAGTGAGAGAAGAGAGGGAGGAGAGTGAGGGGAGTGAGAGGAGAGAGGGATTGTGAGAGAGATGAGAGTAAAAGGAAAGAGGATGGGAGAGAGAGATAGAAAGGAGAGAGGGAAGGGGAAAGGAGGAGAGGAGAGAGGGGAGTGAGAGGAGAGAGGGATTGGTGGGAGAGGGGGGAGAGAGGGCATGAGAGGAGAGAGGGAGGGAATGGGAGAGAGAGAGCGGGGAGAGAGGGAGGGGCGAGAGAAGAGAGAAGAAGGGGGGTGAGCGAGAGAAAGAGAGAGAGATGAAAAAGGGAGAGAAGGAGGGGAGTGAGAGGAGAGAGGGATTGGAGAGAGAGAAGTGAGAGGAGAGAGGGAGGAGGGGGAGAGAAGAGAGGACAAGGGAAATGGAGCAAAGGGAGGAGAGGAGTGAGAGGGGAGAGTGAGAGAGGGATTGGAGAGAGGGGAATGAGAGGAGAGAGGGAGGGAGAAGTAGAGATGGGAGAGAGGGTGGAGGTGGATGTTGCCTTCGGGGCCGTCCGTCAGCACCAGAGCAGACGGGGAAATGCCTCATGACGTTTCATGAGAAAAGGAGCGAATCTAAAACACTGGAGTGGAAACATGGGACTTATTTGTACCTGTGTTTTTCACTTCTCCCTCAGGCTGGAGCTTTGTAAATCCTGTACACGTTTGTTCCATCTTTGATAAACGTGTCCATCCCACGACAATAACCCACAAACACTGAAACTCCCATGAAGTTTGTTCACTTTGGGAATTCTCCACCACCATTGTGCCACTGTGGGGTTTGAGGTGCATTTCCAAAGAGGCAAGGTGACGCTACAAGGCCAAGTTACAGGTCAGATCTGTGGAGAGGCGACTATGACGACGTTGAGAATGATTTTGTTTTTAAGGTATTTTTGAGTAATAAAAGACCTAGTAAGTCTTAAGTAATTCACTTAAGATAATACAGACTAAGTTTAAAGGTATACTGTGGAACATTCCAGGCAAAAAAACATCTCCATGGAGACAAATAGGTGGCAGACCCTGTATCTGAAAAGTTGCATCGTGCACGTTTAAATTGTATTTATTTTTAAGAGAGGTCTGGCCAAAGTAACAGCAACACAATCAATACAAAACAGTAAAATCACAAAAAAATCACATTATAAAATCTGAATCTCTCAAGAAAAACACACACACGTCTCAGTCTCCACATTCACAATTTTCTTGAACTTATCAAGCAACACCATAGACTCAAATTTAAGCTCTTTCTGGAAATGATTCCAGGACCATGAAGCTGTAGGAAATGGCAGATTTTCCAGCTCAGGGACAGTGAAGAGGAACAGAGAGTGAACCTGATAACTGAGCTCATAATAAGGAGATTACTAAGGTACTCATGAAGGTTCCCCATTATGGCTTTGTTAAAGGTACAGTACAAGATAGTTTTAAAAATGATGTCATTTTTCCCCCTGATAGTTTTTCTGGAATCAAAGTCTGGATCAAACTTTTACAACTTAAGCCACTATTTTTGTCCACGTTGGTCTCCAGACAAAACAGTAATTATAATAATTACTGCGTTTATAATATTTATTTTGTATACAGTACTCCACACGAAGATGAGCCACGCAGCATCAGCCAGACCTGTGTTTGGACTCAAAACCAAAGTGTGTCCGAAACTGGAGCTGAACCGCTGATGTGAGCAAAACAGCTCCTAACTGTCATCAGTGAATCCTCTGCACCATCTGCACTGCAAACGTCCGGTCTGGCCAAGATTTTCAAACTTATATCAGGTTTTTCATCTCAGGTTTATTATCTACTTACTCGTTCTGAGGCTGCTTTATTCTCGTCTAGAGGTAGTTTATTTTAAGATGACTTGTCAAGTAAAATAATGTGTCCATGCAGCCAGATCATTTTTATTACTTTAAAGTCATTTTCGGATAGAGTGAAGTGTTAATATCTTAAGCTTTTTGTAGAATGAGCCTCTCCTCTGCTCCTCTGCTCCAAAATTATTCGGCCTTTTTCAGAACCCCAACAAATGTCCTCTGGTTTTCCTGCAGCTCAGCATCCGTCTGGACCTGATACTCACCTCCCTCCTCTGGACCTGCTACTCACCTCCCTCCTCTGGACCTGATACTCACCTCCCTCCTCTGGACCTGATACTCACCTCCCTCCTCTGGACCTTATACTCACCTCCCTCCTCTGGACCTGATACTCACCTCCCTCCTCTGGACCTGATACTCACCTCCCTCCTCTGGACCTTATACTCACCTCCCTCCTCTGGACCTTATACTCACCTCCCTCCTCTGGACCTGATACTCACCTCCCTCCTCTGGACCTTATACTCACCTCCCTCCTCTGGACCTTATACTCACCTCCCTCCTCTGGACCTTATACTCACCTCCCTCCTCTGGACCTGATACTCACCTCCCTCCTCTGGACCTTATACTCACCTCCCTCCTCTGGACCTGCTACTCACCTCCCTCCTCTGGACCTGATACTCACCTCCCTCCTCTGGACCTTATACTCACCTCCCTCCTCTGGACCTGCTACTCACCTCCCTCCTCTGGACCTGATACTCACCTCCCTCCTCTGGACCTTATACTCACCTCCCTCCTCTGGACCTTATACTCACCTCCCTCCTCTGGACCTGATACTCACCTCCCTCCTCTGGACCTTATACTCACCTCCCTCCTCTGGACCTTATACTCACCTCCCTCCTCTGTACCTCTGTACCGTGAGCCGTTACCTTGCTTCTTTATAATGAAGTCACACCTAATTTTCTACTTTCACCTTTTTTACGGAAATGCAGATCTCTTTGCTGATCACACACAATTACTGCAAAAATAACAGCTTTAACTTCCTCGATAATGACTTCCCCTGCTCCTCCTCCTCCAGATCTGATCATTAGAACCCAAAGCAGACGCACACTCTGCGTTTTTGTCACAAATGTCATGAGGAAAATCACAGTACCAAACGCTATCAAAAACTATTAATTACTCCATTTCAACTTTTAACGAGCTCCCTCCTCAAAGTGCGGCGTGCAGGTGGATCTCACGCGCTCCAGACGCCAAGAGGAGTTTGGTTTCAATTGCATTTGTACTTTTCCGATATCGCTGTTCCGTGGTAATGTGATGCTAGCTGTAGGCTCTGCTCTGTCTGAGGTTTTATCAGACTTTAAACAGGACCATGGACGCTCGGACCAATCACAGACTCCTGAAAATGTGCTCTTTACATCTATTTTGTGGTATTTTCTTGAGCGTTGAGACATTCTTAAAACTTTTTTGACAGTGTCCACTAATGTGTGGGTTTTGTCACCATGGTAACTGCTGAACATTCCACCATTAGAGACACATGTACACCCCCAACGTGATTTCACTGTAAAGTATCAGGAGTCCTGAGGCCTCTACTTGATTTCTGTATGTATTTGAGCAAAATGTGTCTAAACAATTCTTTATTTTAGGGTGAACAGATTTTCAAAATTCATAATTGGGACACCCCCGGGTTGGGATGATATAAATAAAGCTGTGAAAAGAGTGTGTGAGATTGTGCATTCTCATGTAAAGGCCGCCACACACTACAGGGGAGTTTTTGGCTGAGATTTTTTCTCCAAGTTCGGGGAGGCGTGACATGACTTTTCTCCCGTCTAGATTATTGCAGCTCCCTCCATTTCGGCCTCTACTCCAAATCCATCTCCCGTCTCCAGCTGGTTCAGAGCGCAGCAGCTCGGCTCCTCACTGCTTTGAACAGACATCACCACATTTCCCCTTCACTGGCTCCTGTGTGTTTTAGAATTAACTTTAAGATTTTACTGCCCTCTTTTAAAGCTCGTTTAGGTCTTTCACCAAGTTACATTTCAGAACTTTTAATCCCGTAAGAGCCTCCTGCAGCCTCTTCCAAAGTCCAGGCTCCGGACAAAGGCGATGGAGCCTTTTCAGTCCAGGCGCATCGGCTTTGGAACGACCTGCCTGAGGAGATAAGGCTGCACCATCAGTATCATCATATAAAAATATTTTATCAGTTGGGCTTCCTGGGTTTTAGTTGTTTTTATTTTATTTTATTTTTTTTATTATTTTTTTTTTATTTTTTTATTTATTATTTATCTTATATATTTTTTATTTATTTTATTATTTATTAGAATTAATCTGATTTGTTGCATCATTGTTTTTTGGGCTTTTTTGTTTTATTTGCTACTTTTATGTGTTTTATATTGTTCTTTGCTACGTAACCACCAAACATCAGCAACCAATAAACCAGAGCGTCAGGGGACAATACAAAATAGCGAAAATAAAGACTTTATTCACCTCACCTGCAGCATGCAGCATCTCATCCACATTATCCATAGAAATTTTCCTCTGCAAATAATGACATCCAGTCCACAAAACAGCGCTATTAATCCAGTTTGCATTCTTTAAACGTAAAAAGGTGAGATACTTCCTCACATGTGTCTGTTTACATCCACACAGCGCACGGATCGAGGTGAAGCTGCAGATTCGCGATAGTGACTCTACTTCCTGTGGACTTTATCACCAATCTTTATGCTTCAAAAATCATGTATCTGAAGTATTGCACCACATTTCTAAACGAAAAGTGCAGAGCTCTGGTCAAATGAAGACTTAAGCGAGTGGTTTTACTGTAGACAGGAAAGACACATTCTGCTGGAGTCTTTGCGATCTGAGACTTTTAGCCTCATCAGATTCTCCTCTGTCTGTTGTGTGCACTTTTTCTCACACATTTAAAAATCATTTCAGACCAAAAAATCCTGTAGTGTGTGGTGGCTTTAAATCATAATCTGAAGGACTTCTGACACTGCATTTTTTTTGCTTTATGGTCATTCACAAACAGATTTCTGTAACAAATGACAATTTATGATCCTCTTTACTGTTGGCAGGGATCAGATTAGTCAACAATTGTGACCGTCCTGTTTTAATCCTTAATTTTAGACCTTATGTAGTCCTGGTTTAGATCAAATCGTTCCAAAGTAGGGACACGTGGGACATTTCTTGAATAAAACTGGGACAAATCACTGGTTTGAGATAAATCTGCTGGGACAGGGGACACAGGGCTCAAAACTGGGACTGTCCCGGGGAAATATAAGTAAATCAGTAGAGAAAATGACACCATCTTGAGTTCACCTTCCAGATTGTATTAGAGTTTTATGATGTCACCACAGAAAACCCAATTTATGCACAAAGAATTCATTTTTTAAACCTTCATTTAACAGAATAAATTTGCTGTCATTTATATTTAGTCTCATCAGAACTAGTTTTGGCTCTTGTTAACATTGCTGTTGCCAGGTAACAGTTATGGAATTATCTCTAATGAACTGCGTCCAAACAAGAAGTAGAATTATAAACTTCCCCAAAATACCAAAATGAGAAAAAACTGGGTGTTATTGGGTAGTGTGAGCGCACTTCAAGTCTTGATGTGGATTTGCTCTGGTCCTGTTCTAGTCTGACAGGTTTCATTTCAGGTTTAGTCCAGGTTTAGTTCTGCTCTGGCAAATCTGCAACTGTGAACGCACCCTAAGCCGCGCTGAGCTCATTTAAAGATGATTTAAAGCTGCACCATGTAACTTTTTAGTTAGGGGTCCATCACTTGCTTGTTTCTATGGATACGTCATTGCTCTACTTGGAATATTCCACAGTGCAACATTAAACATCTTGAACTTACAGCTGAAAAATACCTAGAAAAACAGGCATTCTGGCTGCCACTCCACAGATCTGACCTGTGACTTGGTCTGGTTTGGTCTCCATGAAGATAGAAAGGTTTAATGCCATACTGTGAAACATTCCAGACAAACACTGCAAAAAACTAAATTTATTCAAGTTAAGATGACTTGAATTAAGGAAGTTTTAATCACAATTTGAGTCAATTTCACTTGAAACGTGAAATGATTTGCCAGTGGAACAAGACTTTTTGTACTTAAAACATGAAAATACATCTTACTACACTTAAAATAAGAAAAACAACAACTTTTTGCACTTAAATTAAGAAGAACACACTTATTTCATTGGTAGTTTATTTTACTTGTCAAGTCATTTGAATTTAACTAGATTACTAGACTAGATTGTTGTTTTTTTTGTCCTAGTGACGCAATAACATCTCAATGGGAAAAGACATTCGACGTTCGCTCCACCAGAAAAGTTACACAATGCACCTTTAAAATCTATAAAGCCCATGACTCACTCTCCCTGAATCTCTTCCCTCTGACTCACACTTTGGGACGTGTCTCCTACAAACCACAATCGCACGTTTATGATTCAAATACAGAAGAATCCAGAGACTTTTTGTAAGCTACTGTCAAAAAGGCACCAGTGTGGACAGCTGTGTTCTTCAGTGGTGGAAGAAGTACTCCATTTTGTGTTACTTAAAGGGGAACTCCGGCATGTTTGAAGCTAAAGTTTGTTGCTAGAGATGGTCGAATACTGTCAGAAGGCAAAAAAATGGCACAGATCAGTCTTGCATCGGCGGCGATCTCGCTGTGGTGCCGAGTCTGTCAAGGCAACAAACTAGTGTAGTGATGGGGGCAAGTTCTTAACTTCCACGTAAAATTATTTGCACACTGAAGAGGCTTAACACCACTTTAACCCATCTGACAACAGCCACAAGTCTAACAAACAAAACGCTCTGCCTGGTTCACTCATTAGCAGGGACGTGCACAGGGGGGTTGCTCTGGTTGCCCTGGCAACTGCCCGTATGGCCTCCTCGACTGAAGTTGCCCTTCCGAGGGAAATTTGTTTTTATTTTAAATTTAATTTTTATTTTTTAAAGCATACAGGTTTTCATGTATGAAAATGCCTATGCTTAGATTTGAAAGTGAAAACAAAATTCACTTACATTAGGGCACCGCACAAGGGTGAGTCTGGAGTGAGGGGGTCAGTTCTGTTTTCAGAGCTGCAGCACCTGAGCCTGTGCGCAAAGTAAAACGAGATTACCCACAAGCCCCAGCCCCATGAGCCCTGGCCCCGCCAAAAGTTTAGTTTTTTCAACTTCAGACGCCAACACCTGAACGCTGAAAACCGCCGCCTCGACGCCAGATTCGCGCTTGGAGACGCGCTGCAAAAATGCCGGTGCCCTGGTTGCACATCCACACAGAGTTCACCCCTTTCTTCATGTCAAAACAACTGCCCCTCAAAATTCCTGTGCACGTCCCTGCTTATTAGTGTCTGGAAACATTAGAAACGTTATAAGCAGCTTTAGCCTTACCTCTGTTGATTTCCCACTGCGCGTGTGAAAGTGCAAAAGACTCGATCGCCGATGTCGTTTCTAATCCCATTTATTTACAAGTGAATTATATTTTTTTAGAAATGCTAAAAAAAACATTCCTGAACCATTTTCTTTCAACAACTTTCAGTTTCTCTTCTTCTTCACCGTCAGTAGTCGATCCTCACTTGTTGCTTCTGGAGTCGACAGTCGAGTCTTTTGGGCTTACGCATGCGCAGTGGGAAATCAGCAGAGGGAAGTGTAAGGCTGCTTGTTGTTTTCTAACGTTTCCAGACACTAGTGAGTGAACCAGGCAGAGCGTTTTGTTTGTTAGACTCGTGGCTGTTGTCAGATGGGTTTAAGTGGTGTTAAGTTTCTTCAGTGTGAAGCAAATTGGTGTTTTACGTGGAAGTTCAGAACTTGCCCCGATCACTACACTAGTTTGTTGCCTTGACAGACTCACTGCCACAGTGAGATCTCCACTGAGGCAACACTGATCTGTGCTGTTCTTTGGTTTCTGACAGTATTGGACCACCTCTTGCAATGGATTTTAGCTTCAAACAAGTTCCCCTTTAAGTAAAAGTACAGATATTGGAGCAAAAAATACTCGAAAGTCAAAGTATCACAATTTATATAAAAGTATTAAAATACCCGTTTAAAAAAGTATACATATTTTTGTGTTTTTTGTTTCATTCACAGACCCTGAGTTCTTCCCTCAAACTGAAAACACTGGTCCACCTTGTGACGTCATATGGTAATATGGGAAGTGCTCCATCCATCCATCCATCCATCTTCTCCCGCTTAATCCGGCTGGGTCGCGGGGGCAGCTTGCTGCCCAATACTCATAGCACCTGACCCCCCCTATGAACCCCTCTGCAGGTGGTGAGCCCACAGGAGGGTGGACAACATGGTCCTTGATGTTAGTTCATAGGGGTGCGGGCATGTTTTGGGTTGATGGGGGAAAACCGGAGTACCTGGAGGAAACCCATCCAGACACGGGGAGGAACATGCAAACTCCACACAGAAAGGCCCGGGCGACCCGGGGATCGAACCCGCAACCTTCTTGGTGTGAGGCCTGAGTGTTGCCAGTGTTGTCCGCCGGGAAGTGCTCCACTGTGTTATACTCCATACACCTTCACTAGAATCATTTCAGAGCTGGAAATAGGTAGTAGGTAAAAGGTTTTAACTTTTTGTTGTGGATTTCTAAATCTGAGAAGAATAAAACTGGAGAAAAGTTGTCTTAAATCAAAGAGTCTGGATTTATTAAAGCAATTGTGCCACAATTACAAAGAAATAAAGAAAACAAAACCTTCTGTCCCTCACACAAGCTCCGTCTCTCTCTGATCTGAATGACAAAACAAAAACAGGCTTCTTATACAGTCGACAAACGTCATGAAATCAACACGAGGTAAAACATACAGTACGATTGATCTAAACAGTTCTCTTGTCTGGGTCAACTGTGGCATTGATTAGATTGAACCCAAGGGCACCAAGAATTCTAAATGATGAGAATGAATAGAACAACAACCTGTTGTTTTAACAATGATGGATAAAGACTGAACATAGTGACCTGTCGTGAAGTAGCCCAGAAACAACAGGTCACACCACTGAATGTGAGCAGGAACACAGATGCTTTAGCAGGTGAGTTACTAGTTCTCTAAAACCACACAATACAATACACTCTTTAGCTTAACAAAATAAGAAATTCCCATCACACTTTATTTATTTATTTATTTATTTATTTATTTATTTGCAATTTATTCTGTGCTTTTTTTCTTCACATAAGTCACAGTATATATGCACTTTTTTCCACATAAAATGAATATCAATGTAAATGGTACAAAATTAATTATTATTATGATTATTATTCATAATCATAATAATAATAATAATAATAATAAGAAGAAGAAGAAGAAGAAGAAGAAGAAGAAGAAGAAGAATGATAATAATGAAAAAATATATATGCACACTAAATGTTCATTGAGAGACTGAGGATGGGACAATGTGTTTGCTGATGTCTGTCAGATGATGTTTCCATGTTTTTCACTGTGAAGCCCATTGGGGAAACTCTTGTTGTGATTCTGAGCTATAGAAATAAAACTGAATTGAATTAAAGGGAGGCAGTCGGGTTACACATTCATACAGTACATTTTTTCTCTTTTTTTTTCTTTTTTTAGCTGTTTACTGCTGAAAACTACCACTTCATGACATCACACGGTGGATCAGAGCATTTTGAGCTTTGGTGATGTCTAACTAATAATAAAGAGTTACTCAAACATGTGAGAATGAAACAAAACACAACTCCAGATCTGTTTGTGATGAGTAAACAACATTAGAACATGGCTTAAACCTCACAAGAGTTAGTTTATGTAATATAGGACCTTTAACTACAGTACTTTCACTTTCACTTCATTACATTCCACAATTGTCTATTATAGACACAAGTGAACAGTTAATATTGTGACAATATTGCACAGAGAAGGTGCAGAATAAAAGGGAATTTGGCTGATATGTTTTTAACACGGTCTCGCTGTTGTTGATCTGAAGTTTAGCTAAAACACTTGTCGAATTGGTCCAATCACATCGACGCTAATCACACCCGCTAACTACTAATGGCTAATGAGGCTAACGAGGCTAACGAGCGCTTGGCACAGAACCTCTAATCAACATAATTACACCAATAAACAGGCAATTATCATGAGAGGCCGATTACCCAGCGTGCACTGCAGCCGCTGACAGGGGCGACAAGAGCAGGGCCATAAAACAAAGCTCAAGATGAGGACGTAAATAAATTAGAAAGTTTAAACCAAGAAACAGACTCAAATGTCCATGAACACTGTCAACTCTTATGGCTTAAAAGTGCACTGTGTAACTTTTTGATTTGGGGTCCTTGTTTCTATGGAGATGTCATAGCTCTGCGTGAAATGTTCCACAGTGTGACATTAAACTGCTCTACTTTATATTTATCCAATAACAGGTGATTTTAGAGCTCAAAAATATCTAGAAAAACAGGCATTCTGACAGTGAGTGGGGCCTCTCCACAGATCTGACCTTGTAACTTAGTCTGGTTTGGTCTCCATGAAGGTAGAAAGGTTTAATGCCATACTGTGGAACATTCCAGACAAAGCAATAACCATGGAGAAAAGCATTTAACAAACCCTCCACCAGAAAATTTTCAACAATATTTGTCTGAAATGGCTTGATAAAAGAAACAAGTGCGCTGACTTCTGTGTTAGAAAACTGTGGTGTCCAGTGAGCTGCTGTGGGCCCCTCCTGTGGGCCCCTCCTGTTGACAGCTGCACATTACACTAGTGAGTAGTGGATTTTTTTCTTTTGTGCCAAAATGATGCAACGCTGTCAAATCCTACACGTATCATAGATTAAGAAAATAATATTGAAGAGATCGTTTTTGGTGAAGACGGTGGATTAGAGCAATGAGAGATTAAAGATTATTCAGACATGAACCACTCCAGATACAACTTGAGAGAAGAGAAACAAGATGACAACATAACATGGCTAAAAGCTTTAAAAAGTCCAATAGGATTAAGAGGATTGAAAGACAACTCAGCTGCCGCACCATTGAGGCTAAATAATGACATCACTTGATAAAGGTGCTCTGTGTGACTTTCTGGTGGAGGGTCTTCCAACTTCTGTCTCCATGGAGATGTCGGGGAGAGCAAACTCAGAGTAAGTATCTACATTTTTCAGGGTCTCATGATGGTAAATGGAAGGTTTTCAGAAGCTATGCCTCATGGGGTGTTTAGTGTTAAACTCTGTCACTCTTCTTACTTTACTCTGTCACTGTAAACCAACACTTATCTGACATGACTTCATTACAGAAACAGCTCCATTTACTGTTCAAATCTGCAGAGCTCTTGTCTCGGCCTGCAGGATAATACAGGACAAACATGTATTAATCACATTAATCCACTGGCCAATGACAGACTGATCTGTGCAGCTGAATAGAGTTCTGCACATTTATCAGTCTGAGTTGGTCCTCACTCAAAGTGAAAGTCTGTAATTAAATCCAGTTGAGAGAAATGAACATCTTTCCAGTCCACAAATGCACAAAGCACTTTCCTCTTCATGTCAAAAACTACCTGTAGTTTTGCTAAAATAGATTGAAGTAAATCTGTCCTCGTCATTATGGGCACTTTGGCTCTGTCCGAACAATAACACTGCTCTGTGATTGGTCTAAACCACTGTGGCTGGTGCCCAATCACAGTGGGACTCGCTCCAGACGGATTTTCCTGAGTTTATGAACTAACTAAATATTGTAAGTTTTCATCTTGCTGCAGATCGTGAGACAAAGTCTGTACTTAGAGAGTTTGACCATAAACCAGGTCAACCATCACTGTGGCTGCAGACACAACTTCCTCCAGCTCAGTGTTCATGTTTAGAGCCATTCTACAGTGTTGTGATATCAGAATCAAACTCTGAGACACCTGAGGCGTCTGGGGAGGGGGAGGCTGCTGCAGGAGCACATGTGGAGTTCCCCAGTTTTAAAGAGGGGCTATAAAACAGAGGGAGGGAAAAAGGTGAAGACAGAGGAGCACACAGGGGAACGCCGACCTCTGCACCAACACGGCCACAAGCAACTTTAGTTTGCTCCAAAAGTGACAATTCACTTTTCACTCAGAGAGTGAAAGGAAAACGCGCACAGAACAAACATCAGTCATCATTACAAATGAGACAAAGTTCTCAACAGACTTACCTGGTAAAATATTGAATAAATGAAATAAAAATACACTTAATTTTACCAAGCAGATCATTTTTAACAAACTCTTCCAGTGGTGGTGGTGGTGGTGGTGGTGGTGGTGGTGGTAGACCTCAGTTGTGTCCAGTGAGTCCGTATCACAGTGGAGGTACAGTAATATTTGAGGGGTCCAAAGCAGTAACAGTATGTGTGGTACTTCTCTTTGACTCCTGGTATTACTGGTTTAATCTGAGGAGGAGCCACAGACTGCAGCATCTTGTGACACACTGCAGCATTTCCACTGATGGGAACTGTATGTATGTTGAGCTGATATGCTAAAAAAAACCTAGCGCATGTTAGTAACAGCTGTTTCCTGTTTATCAAAGCACAGCACTCGCATCAAGATCCAAAATATGATATTTATAATGAATAAAGTATGAACATGAGCCAAACCCAATCATTACATAAAGACAGATTATAAAAGAGGTGAAAGAAATGCAGAAAAAACTGAGGATAAACCAGAACTATAGTTTCCTCTCTGGATCAGACGGACCTTGGACTGAAAGGTGAGATCCTTTCATTTTAAGGGGCCCAAATGTTCTGATCTATGTTCTAATGGACATAACAGACCTGGAGTTGAGTTTTGTTTCATTCACATGTTTAACACACAAACCCTGCACATTTAAGCTGAGTTCTTCTTCAAACAGAAAACTGTCATTTTGTGATCTCAAGGAAGTGCTCCATTGTGTTTTTAAAGACCATACGCTTTTACTAGAATCATTTGAATAATTTCAGCTCAGGAATAGCCCGTCTCTACTGAACAAAAGGTAAAAGGAGCTGTTAATTTGAAAACTACCTCTAAATGACATCAAATGTAGACAGACTAAATACAGTCAATTTTTAAAGGACAGCAAGATTTAGCAACAGAGAAAGTACAATGATTTTTTCTTGTTCTGGGACACCACTTGATGACATCACCAGGTTGAACAGAACATTTTGAGTGCACAAGGGGGAGACAGAGTGAAAGAAAACTCAACCCTGCGCAGATCCAAACCTCGAGGTATGATTTGTTTGCTGTGTTCTCAGAGTGTTTGCGTGAGTTTGCAGAGATGGTCGTGACACTAATGTAAACAGACGGCTTCGTTATTGTGTAATGAACCCATAATTAAGTCATCATCATCATCACAATCTGAACAGGAGGCAGTACCAGGAGAAACCTGCCATGGGACTGCAGATGAAAATTAGTCTTTACGGCTAAATCTGGCATATTTACATGTTCGTGTGTTCATGTCAATGAATATGCATTGTCCCATTTTAAATAAATGATTTTTTTTTTTTAACGGACCAATCAGAGAGCTCACGGTAAGAGTCGCCCAATCGCAGAACAACAAAGAACTCATGGGGCTAAATGGCTCAGAAACAGATCAGGGTCAAAGTTTATGAAGCTCAGAGTGTGGGGGACAGTTCTTCCAATATAAAAGGAAACAATAACACAGTTTTTGGGGTGATTGAACTGTTGAGCTTCAGGTTGGTGGACAATGCTTCATCCAAAATCAGCCACTCAATAGTTTGAGTTAATGAAGGATAACTGGGGCTTCTAAGGTTCTATATTACGCAAAATGGACTCTTGTGAGTTTTAAACCAGGACAAAAGAAAAGAGAGAAATCCAATCTGTCAACTGGGCAAAAGTTTATTTTGGTGGAGTAAGTTTCACACCTCATCCAAGCTGCTTCTTCAGATATGGTTAGACGCTGGTGGACACTGCCTGGCCAAAAAAAAAAAGTCTCCACCTGGATTTAACTAACTAAATAGGTGCGAGGTTGCTGCAGTTGGTCAGGTCCAGGTTCAGCAGCAGTGTGTGCTCAAGGAACAAGCCCAGCTGAACCTGAATATACTGAATGACCAGGTTATTCTATCAGTGGATTTTTTCTTCCCTGACAGCACAGGCAGATTTGAAGATGACAATGGCAGGATTCATCGGGCTCAAATAGTGACAGAGCGGTTCAGGGAGCAGGAGATGTCATTTCCACACATGGATCGGCCTCCACAGAGTCCAGACCTGAACCCCATTGAGAATCTTTGGGATGTGCTGGAGAAGCTTTGCACAGTGGTCAGACTTTACCATCATCAATGCAAGATCTTGATGAAAAATGAATGCAACACTGGATGGGCATTGCAGAGGTTTATCGAGACAATACCACAGCGAATGCATTCATTTTTGTCCCTGATAAATTGAATTTCTCCTTTTGTCATGGATTCTAACTGGACGACTAAGGGATTTTACACACAGCTTTAAATCATGTTATAATGTTGTTACCTCCTCAAAAACAGACCTGGAGTTGTGTTTTGTTTCATTCATGTTTGAGTAATCCTGCATTATTACCTTATTATTATCTGTTTACATCTCCAAAGCTCAAAATGCTCTGTTCCACCTTGTGATGTCATGAAGATGAATTTTTCAAGTTAACAGCTTCTTTTAACTTTAGTTCTGTAGAAATTGGCAATTCCAAGGGCTGAAATGATCCAAATGATTCTAGTGAAGGTGTATGGAGTCTACAAACACAGTGGAGCACTTCCTGTATTTCCACATGACATCACAAGGTGGAGTGTTTTGAAGAATCTGCAGGTTTGTGTGTTAAACTTGTGTGCTTTAATAAAACTAACTTGTGCTTTAATAAAATAATGAATTCAAACTGAACATTTGTCTGTTTCTTGAGTTTACAGGCTGACTCTTGTGTTGCCGTAGCGATGTGCTGATGATTTACGGTGGCCATTTTGACGTGATAATGACAGGTTGTGGTTTTACAGAGCGGTCCGTCTGGTTCAGAGCAGACACTGAGACAGCTGTGATGAGCTGGGACTGTTCAGACATTTACCGCAGGATGAGACTGTGTAAAGAGCGCGTTTAGAGAGGTTGACGTGGATATTATTTTTTATGTTCTTTTTTCATTTGCTTCTGGATCAGTAAAGGATCATTCTGTTCATTAGAGTTGAAATGATTCACTGTTTAGTTTGGTTTACTCTGGAAGATAACTTGTTTGATCATGTTTTAAATGCCGTTAAATTTCTCACTTTGGTTTTTTGATTGTGGTATCTTTACATTATCACTCTTTGTTATTATATTATATTGTATTATATTATTATGCGTGAGCTACTGTGTAAATATCATTTTCCTTGTGGCTCAATAACGTCTATCCAAGTCTATTGAATAAACAGATAAGTTTAATGCCATACTGTGAGACATTCCAGGAAAAAACATAATATCTCCAAGAAGAAAAACAGGAAGTGGATCCTAAACCAGAAAAGTTACGTAGGCTGTGTCCAAATGTTCACACTATTCCCTACTTATGGCACTATTTAGGGGTCTCCCCATTTTCAGCAGTGTCCGAATGTCCAGTTGGTGAAAAAGTAGTGCGCTCAGAATTTCCTACAATACACCTTGAAAAGTAGAGGGCATCGGTGGTCACTAGCGCGGTCAATATAGACCACAATGCACTGGGAGAGTCAGGAAAACAGCGGCGTACAGTGACAGGGGTTTAACTGGACACAACACCACTGTAAGAAGCAGATAAAAGCGCTGGTTTATTACACTGTTGATGCATGATTATGAATAAAATGCTTAAAGAAACTGTTATGGTGTAAAGACGCTTTTAAAAGAGCGAAAATTTTTACATCTCAGACAAGAAGCAAATAATACAGTTTGTTTACATGACTAAACCTTATTATTAGTCTTGATCTGATCATTATGTATAACAGAAATCAAGTTTTATCTGAGTTTAGCTGAAATTTTTTTCACCGAATGATAGGGGGCGCTAAAGAGCGTGGGCCTAGGTAGTGAATGAGGGGTTAGGGACTAGGGTATCAGATTTTTACAGTCTTAAAAATTCTGTATTCTGAGCATCCCGGTTATTCACAGTAATGAGTTTTAAAGACCAGTGTGGAGTTTTGTAAACACAGGAACGACAACTTGCATGCTAACACGTACTTCCTGATTCTCTAACAGTAAAATGCTTCATAATTTGACACACAGCTGCCCTCAAGAGTTGTTTATACAATATATCTGTACAGGGGCAAAACATGTTTTTTCTCAAATACATCATAAAAGGGGATTTAAGTTAAGTTTGTAGTAAAATCGAGGACCAAATATTCTCGAACGGTTTAAAGGTCGTGCAGACCTTTAAACCGTTCGAGAAAAGCAAAAACAACTCTAATGTCTTCCTCTTTCAGGTAAAAAAAACAGCCGCTTCTTTAAAACCTTAAATGAGCAAACGCTGTGAAAGCTCTGATCCCGCCTGTCGACGCCTGTCTGCCCGGCGTCTGTGTCTGCCGCGGTGCTGATGCGGTTGCCAGGGAGACGCCGGTGTGGTGTTACCGTCGGCGACCGCTGATGGAGGACAGATGGAGGAAAGCATGGAGGTGCGCGACCCAGAGGAAGAGCATCAGACGGAGGAGACCGAGAAGTGACAATTTTAGAGGCTCAAAACACATGGACAGTTGAGGCGGCGCGTTACATTTCGCTAACAGTGTAGTTCAAAAACAGAAACAGAAATGTATTTAAAAGTGTCGCTGTAAGCCAAGATATGTTTACGAACCGCCCTGGTCACCCTTAAAACTGTCTCAGTAACAGCGAGTGGACAGGATGATGAGCCTAAAATGATAACTGTCTGTGTAAGTTGATTGGTGGATTGTTCTCCCGTCTGGTGTTGGTTGGTTTGCTGCATTCTGGTCCCTGATTGGTGGGACACTTGTACACCTGGCCACGCCCACTTCACCTGCAGCCAACTCCCCATATAGGCTCTATTCACACTTACATCACAAACCAGGAAGACATTTGGAAACATGCAATGACAACTTCCAGCTATAGTAGGTCTGACAAAATCGAGGAAAAATTAGAAAAATGTCCCTTTTTTGTTTTCTTCATCTCCATGTCACTGTTGTGTTCCGTTGTGTTCGGGTAATCAACAATTCCAACCAGTTTTCATCATTTCCCCACTGACGCACAACTCTGAGTGCACTGGGTACATGCGATTAGAAGAGACGAGGGCACCAAATTCCAGATGATTCCAAACAGCACATACGTCTGCAGTCCTCATTTTACCATCACATTTACTTGAGTGGGTTTGATCACAGTCGCTGGAGCTCAGTGTCGGGAACTACACCGGAAGTCGTCATCACATGTTTCCAAACGTCTTCCTGCAGCTCTGGGAAAAAATAAGAGACTGCAAAATTATCATTATTTCTCTGATTTTACTACTTCACTAGCAAGGACCACACCACCAACACTTGTGCGAAGCGAAAAGAGTTTATCATATGGAGACGAGGCGGGTCGGCTGGGTTGAGACTCAGGGTGGGGGTTCAGTCTCAATCTTCACATGGCCCAGCAGGACAGGACCCACCTCGTAGGCGTCTTATGTCTGGAAGCGAACGGATCGGGGTTGGGAGGGTGGGGTCGAGTTATTCAAGACAAACTGGGTTGCCGGAATAAGCTGCTCCAAATAGGCTTCTGGGAAATTGAGGTGTGATAGAAGTGAGCTGTGATTCGCTGGAGAAGAGGTGAGGGCGGTTGGTCCTGCTCCTGAACCTAAGTGAATCATATTAACTACATTTATAGGTATGTGTTTGAGATTTGCGTTTCATTCTATAATCTGCTGACAACATTTCTCCTAAATTCCAAATAAAAATATTGTCATTTAGAGCATTTATTTGCAGAAAATGACAAATGGTCAAAATAACAAAAAAGATTAAATGTTTTCAGACCTCAAATAATGCGAAGAAAACAAGATCATATTCATTTTAAAGCAACACAATACTAATGTTTTCACTTAGGAAGAGTTCAGAAATCAATATTTGGTCACAGTGGTTTTTCTCCTTTTCCTCCTTAATAAGATCTGGTTCAGGTGATCTCCTCATCAGAGCCTCATGAAGCAGAATGAGGTGTGTTTGTGTTGAATTCAACAGACGCTGGAATGGAACGGCCGTCACACATGTAGAGACACTTATTTCAGAAAAAAAATATCTTTTTTTTTTCCAGAGCTGTGGTTTGTGACATAAGCGTGAATAGAGCCTATTTAAGATCATACTCATAAGATACCATACTCCATACAGATGTACCACAACTCACCTTTATGTAACAGATAACCCTGTGTCCTGTCAATCATCAGATTCATCAGATCATCTTTGCACTGTTTTCCTTACGACCTCTGGTATATAAGTGTGATATACTGTATTTATGTCCTGGTATTTGTTTTTTTCTTACTGTACATACATTTATATAATTTCTGTCTATTTCACACAATCTCTTGCTATTTTTATTGCTACTTATTTGTTACCATTTTTTTTTACTCTTCATTATTGTAATATAATGTGATATGTGAGCTCCTGTGTCCAGGTAATTTCCCTTGTGGATCAATAAAGTCAGATTATGTTAAAGTTCAGCCACGACTGTTCGGAGCTGCTGGCCTTTGTGATCGGCCGTTTCGTGTCTGTGTCTCATTAGTGTTGTTAGTCTAACTTTGTGTGTGAGAGACACTAGTTTAGTTTAGTTCTGTTTTGTGTCTTTTTAGTTGTCACTTGATTCCATTTGTAGGTTCATGTGACTTGTGTGTTCTGTGTCCCTTTGTTGTCACAGTTTTTTTTAGAGACCGACATGACCCGTTCTTGACACAAAACTCACACCTTGTAAATCCTGTTATTTTGTTTCTAAATTTAGGTTATTTTATGTATATATTTTAGATTCTCTTTGTTAAATTTACCTTTTACATTCCTGTTCATTAAATTATCGCTTTGTTTATATCATTTTCCATCTTGGTTTTGTTTATTTCCCCCACCCTTGGTCGCAACAATGAATGTATTTAAAAGTGTAAAAGCAGGAATGTAATGATCTCTATGACACTCAGAGTCCCGCACGGGTCTGATTTTGACGAACCGCACCTGCCTGTACCCGTCATACCTCAATCCACGCCCGACCTGTTTTCTGACAGAATTAAAATAAAGTTCCGCACCTGATCCGACCCGCTATAAATACACACTTACACCCGGACCGTACCCGAACGAACATCAGTCTGAGAGCCAAAAAATACCTACAACTTTATGCTCTACACTCGCTAATTTTCTTTTCAGATCCTTGGGAGTTGTTTTGAACTGCTGGACATCGCATGCATGGTTTGAAAATGAGAGTGGTAGAGATTTGTGGGAATGTGCATGTGCAGACAAAAAAATATGGATTTTACATTCAATCATCTTGTAAAAACAGTGGCATTTTTTTCATTTGCATTCCACTAAAATACAGCCCTGTTTTTTGTTTGCACATGATGCTTTGTAAACCGCAGATTAGACCCGCGCTCTCCTGCGTCCGACCCGCCCTGAACCCGCATCCGACACAGCACAACACCCGTTTCATTAAAATTTGCGGCTCACCCATCAGGTATCTGCGGGTACCCGAGCCTGTGCAGGACTATTTTTGGAAGGTAACAATATGTTGAATAAGCTACTTTTCTTTTGAAATGCTTTGACAAGCCTTTGGTTCTGTCATAATGCAAAGATGTAAGATTTAATAACAGTTATTTCTTCATGTAGTCTGCACTGAAACAGCAAAGGATCATGGTCTATGTAAGTCTTTGGGGTTTTTTGTTCTGTTTTTGCTGCACCAAAACGATTCGTTTAAACAGAGCGACTTGTGATTCGATATATTGTGATGACCCACGGTATTATTGTGAGACTTTAGACGATACAAAATCACAATATTTTGGGTATTGTTACATCACTACAAAATAGTGAAATCAAAACACCTTGATCACGTAGAGCAGGTTCATACAAACGTTTCAAGGCCAAAATTGAGGAGCCTGACTGCAGCAGTTACAGAGAGATGGGCAATGTTTTGTTTTGTTTTTTTCAATAGAAAGTGAATTGGAGGCAGAGTCCATGGAGCATTTCCAACTTCATGGACTCTGCCTCCAATTCACTTCCTATTTGGAGCACGGCAGCTAGCAGGTTATCTATGTTCATTTGTATGTGTGTGGTTCTGAATATTATCCACTGTGTTCAGTGAGTTCTGGTTATTACTAGCAACTTGTTAATGAAGCACAGTTGCCACATTTACATGAGAGCTTTAATTCTGAATAAAAATCATTAAATTCTGAATAAAAATGTATTCTGCTTTAAAAATACCCTGTTAACCAGGCACATCCAAACTACGGCCCGGGGACAAAATGTGGCCCTGAGGCCAGATGTTTTGGCCCTCAGGCTTCCAGGTGAATTGGCCCGTGCTACCGCAAGTCGTACTTTTTACTGCATGTTTTTGAAATCTACCTTGATCAAGCAAATGTAGTGTGTCCTTCTGAGGGTCTGAGCCTGAACACAGGTCTGGAGAATCATTCAAACCTGTTATAAATCAACAGATTTGAATTACTCAGTGTTTTGAGCACCAGTCTGTGACCCTCGATCGGTCCTCACACTAGTCTGTGTTTTAATATGAGGCCCTTTATGAAAAAGTTTGGACACCCCTGATGTAAACAATTAATTCCTGATGAAAATGATTATTCGGAATTAAACTTAATTCCCAAGTAAGTGGGTATAATGAATCTATTCCTGCCGCTTAATTATCATGGGCGTGTCTGTGGCGTAACGACAAACCAAGATGACAGAAAAGCCGGTAGCAGCTGAAGTGTGTGTTGTCAACATAAATACGTAAATACTTAGAGCCCTTCCCCACCCCCACACACTGAGCAGAATTGAATAAAGGTGATTTAAAGTGATTTCCCTGTAAACCTTAATTCGGAAGTATTTTTTCCATGTAAACTCGAAGGAGAATATTTTAATTCTGAACTATTTAATTCAGAATAATGAATTTGTAATTTAAAAACATCATGTAAATGTGGCCAGTGAGTCTAGTCAGGTGGGCTGGTTCGTTACCTGTGAGTTACAGTTGGTGCTTTTCAGAATGTTGAATGTTCTGAACAATTTTGTTCCTTTTTCTCTTTGTTTAAACTGCATAACCCATGGCTCCTGTTGTTTAATGCTTGCATAATGTGATGTCTGAGCTACTGTGTCCAAGTAATTTCACTTGTGGATCAATAGTCTGTCTAAGTCTAAGGAAAAACTACCAAAACCAAAATATTTTACAAATCCTTTTTATTCAACATCATTTTAATATTATTTTTTTTCCAAAACACAGAAACCAATGAAGCTTTAAATCAATGGTACAGTTAGTGCAATGAAAAAATGAAAAAATATCTCTAATAAACAAGTGCTACATAAGGAAATACAGTGAGGTAAGTGTGTCAGGAAGAAACATCCAAACCAAGAGACAAGCAATGCACACGATAGGATTATAATTATCATATTATTATTAATATGTACACGGCAATGCATAGAATACTTTTTACATCACACATTTATTTAAAAACAAATCAAAACAGGCCACACGTAACCGAGTCCTTTCAACGAGATCGTGATGTAAAAGAATAGTTCCCCGAGTGTCTGCAAGAGAGTCCTATTGCAATGTTTAAACCAGAAAGAAACACATCTAATATTACAAAAAATGAATCTTATGAGCTTTTAACCATGTTTTAATGCTGTTACCGCCTTAAAAACACACCTGGAGTTGTGTTTTGCTTCATTCACACGTCTGAGAAATCCTTTATCTTCAGTCTGTTTACATCTGCGTAGATCAAAATGCTCTGTTCCACAAAATGATGTCATGAAACTGTAGTTTTCGTCGACCTTTTGTTCAGTAGAGATGGGCGGTTGCAGGGCTGAAATTATCCACATGATTCTAGTGAAGGTGTGTGGTGTGGAAGATCATTTGTTTCTTCAGATTTTGAATTTTAAATGCAGTTGGATTTCTTATATAGACTTTTTTAACTTTGAAAAAACATGTTTGAATGAATTATTTTGATTCTGAATTTTAGTTGCTGAAATTTTCCATGTACATTTTCAAACATTTAAAATTCAGTATAAATTTAAAAAAAATCACTATTCCATTAGATTTTGAATTTTGAATCCCACTGAATTTCTCACTTGGATTTTTTAACTCTGAAAAAAGTATTTGGAAAGGATGTTTGAATTATTTTTATTATGAATTTTCGTTGCTGGAATAGTGCACTTTTTCAGTATGCTTCAAATTCAACATGAAAATTTCACCTTTTAAATATTCAGCTCAAATATTTTTAAGCCCTCAAATTCAACAGTCAAAATTCAGAGTGTAAAATTCGCAGTGAAAAAAATTGGCAACAAAGATCCAAGATGCCAAGGCAGAAGCAATCGATCCAAAGTGAACCGATCGGAAATGGTGCAGTGAAGCGATTGGATTGGTCCGAATTAGCCTCGTCAAAACCTCCTCTCTTTTATTCTTTAAGTGTAAACCACAGATCACTCACACAGGATCGAATGCTTTTGCCTTGGCGTCTCCAATCTTTGCTGCAAAATTTTACACTCTGAATTTTGACTGTTATTACTGCTATTTCATGTTGAATTTGAACCATATTGAAAAAGTCCACTATTTCAGCAAATCAAATTCAGAATAAAAATAATTCAAACATCTTTTCCAAACACTAAAAAAAGTTAAAAAGTCCAAGTGAGAAAGCAGGATTCAAAATTCAAAATCTAATGGAACAAATAATCTTCCATATATGGAGTTTAATACACAGTGGAGCACATCCTGTGTTACCACAGGACATCAAAAGGTGGAAGTGTTTTCTGTGCAGGGTTTGTGTGTTAAACATGTGTGAATGAATCAAATGAAGCAGCAAACACACACTAAAGTTCTTGTAGAGGTGCAAATGCAAGAAACAGCTATTTAAAAGTGAAAAAATGCATAGCACACTCTGACAGCCTCTGTCAAAAAGCTTTTTTTTTTTTTTTTTTACACAAAATTTTAGCAAAAAGTCTTCATCAGATCATTTTTCTCACTTTGGACCACAGTGCACCTTTTCGCCGAAATGCTGTTGAAATTTTAAAAAGCTTTTTCGACATTGGCCATCTTTTTTCACTTTTAAAACATGTGTGAATGAAACACAACTCCAGGGTCCGTGTACCTTTCGTTCTTTTGAATTTCAATTATGAACGAAAAACAATAAAATGGAAAACAGTTTGTTATTTCATTTTTCCGTTTTAGTGTCAAACAAAGAAACAGATTTTGACCTCAGTTTCCAATATTTAATTTAAAATGTATCTCAAATAACACCAACCAAAAAACAGTCTTGTGCCAATTTCAATTTTGATATTTTATTCTCTCTGGTTTATATACATTGGAAGTTATACACTTGGAAAAACAATAGGTTAAAAGGACTTAAATTAAGAACATTTGACTTTATTTGACTAGATTCAACTTGACAAGTGAAATGATCTGCCAGTGGAATAAGTGTATTTTTCTTAATTCAAGCAACATTCAGCTTTGTTTCTAATTTTAAGTGCAAAAAAGTTGTAATTTTTCTTATTTTAAGTGTAGTAAGATGTATTTTCATATTTTAAGTACAAAAAGTCTTGTTCCACTGGCAGATTATTTTACTTGTTAAGTGAAATTTACTCAAATCGAGATAAAACTTTCTTAATTCAAGTCATCTTAACGAACGGTACACAGACCCCCCAGGTCTGTTTGTGATGAGGAAACAACATTATAACATGGATCAAAGAACAGCAGAATATAGGATCTTTAAGGTAATCATCAGATGGAGGACAGGGGTCTTTATAACTCTACGGGAGAGATTTTGATTGAAATATGTGGACTAAATTTAGAAATGCTGAACGTTAATGACGTTACAGTATTTCAAATGCCAACTCCCAGGCCGTTGTGTTTGAATGGCAGCGCTCTATAGTAAGAAGGTATTACATTTCTATGGGGTATTAACTGTAACACGTATTTAGAGCACTATGGGAGCTTTTATTGTAATTTGAAAATGCTGTGTTCTCCGAAAACAATGTATAAAAATGTTTATAGGGTCCTGGAGAGATTGCTAGATTACTCATACATGCACAGATGACATCTCAAACCACTTCAGATGTGTTTTTGATGAGGAAACAACGTTATAACATGGTAGAATGCTAAAAAATATATATATTTGAATTGAGCTGATATGTTAGAAATGGCATCTTCTTTTTGATAATTAGTTTGTGTTTTCCTGTTTTGGGAGGAAATTGAAATCAGGAAACAGAGCACATGGACCATCAACCGAGACAAGGGGCCATATTCACTGACTCACGCCTGTGCACCCATTTGTCTCATTAGAGGAAAACACAAACTAATCAGATTAACACAACCAATAAATGACTCTGGGTGCAGCCTAACCAAAGGGTTTGTGGTTCAGTTCCCTCTCTGTCGATGTCCATGCTGTCATTGGGACATCAGCTGGTGTGAACTCAGATCTGGGGGAACTATTCTCGTACATTAGAATCCAACGCGACTTGACTTTATGTTGAATATTAAGTTGTTTTCGGTCCATTTCCTTGTCAGGGTTCAGTTTGGCACCAGGTATCAGGAAGTGACTTGGTTAAGCCCCTCCCACTTGACCATATTTGACCAGTTGTTGTTGTGTCCAGTCCTTATTAAATAAATATGTTTCTGAATGTTGCAAGATTCCAGGAATATTTTGACAACAGGCAGAATCTGTCGGTTAGGCGACTCAGAGGGGGTCAAAGCTCTTTTAGTCATTTTGATCACAGCTTAAAATGAACTAAACCCGGAAAAACAAAACCAAACCAGGAATAACTAGGCCTAAATCAAATCAGCACCACAAGCCATAAAGGCCGCCACACACTACAGGAGAATTTGCCCAATTTTGACTGCGATTTCTTCTATGCGAATTCAAGGAGGTGTGAGCTGACTTTTTGTGCGAATCTGAAGTTGCGAAAATAAAAACTTTATTCCTCACCTCCTATAAAGTGGTACATTTAAAGTGCAGCGTCTCATCCACATTATCCATAGAAATTGTCCTCCGCAAATAATGACTCCAGTCCACAAAACCGCACTATTGATCCAGTTTGAAGCATTCTTTGAAAGTAAAAAGGTGAAAGTTGTTCCTCGCATGTGTTTATTTATGTTTCCAGAGCGTAAAGCTGCAGATTACTGACTCTACTTCCTGTGGACTTTATCTCCAGTCTTTAATGCTTTAAAAATCCTATGTCTGAAGTATTGCACCACATTTCACAAATAATAATAACAGAGTTTTGACTTGTATCTAAACTAGAAGTGCAGAGCTCTGATCTTTGAACACTTCAGAGTCTCAAAACGAGTGGTTTTACTGTAGACAAGAAGCAGGAGACACGATCGCGCTCACAGCTTTATAGCCTTTGGTCCGCAGATATATCCTGCTGCAGTGTTTGCAATTGGAAATTTTTAGTCTCATAAAATTCTCCTTGTGTCTGTGATGTGCACTTTTTAACATTTAAAAACCGTTTAAGACTGAAAAATCCTGTAGTGTGTCACGGCCTTTAGTCTAAACCAAGACTAAACCAGGGATTAAGCACATTTAAAGGGATGCTTCAGGTGGACTGTACCCCCAAAGTTGACCCTACTGTAAATTTTGACCCAAATGTTGACCATTTTGACCCCACAATCTGTACTCCTGCAGATTTGTGTGTGATTTTGCAGACATCTTGCATTTGGACCCAATAGTTAAGCATTTTGACTCCATTCTCGTCCATTTTGGCCGCACAACTTGCATTTTGACTTGTCGATTTTGCATTATGTCCCCATTCTTGTCCATTGTGACCCTTAAATCTTGCATTTTGACCTCACCTCTTGCAATTTGACATGACAATTTAGCATTTTGACCCCATTGTTTTCCACTGTGACCCTGTTGAACATTTTGACTGAACACCTTTGCACTTTGACCCCACATCTCTCCTTTTGCCCCCACAGTTGTTAGGCCCGGTGCAGTACTTGGGTCCTTCAGCCCTCACGACGTCCACCTCCTCACTGCCCTGTTTTAGTTCAGTCCCGATGACGTCCGCCTCCTCGCTGCCCCACAGTTGTTCAATCTTCGCTGATGACGTCCACCTCCTCGCTGCCCTGCTGGGTGGCTGCTCTCCATCGGCTCACGTGCTGACTGCCCTTCCTCTTCTGCTGCTCGGGACACTCCTCCTCCAGCTTCTGACGCTTGTGCTTTGTCCTGCGATTCTGGAACCACACCTTCACCTGGAACAGAGCACAGCAGGCCGTGGTCAGGAGGATCGGCTACAGAGCTCATCATAGTTTCGCATTAATCACAAATCAGATAGAAATCGATACTAAAACTAGATTAAAAACTAGATACATATTTGAGCAGGTATTGATGCCGAAAAAGTCACATTCACAGGACAAAAATTTACCTTTACTGCACATAGACGGAGTTGACGACAAATGCATGTTTTTTCCAGATATGTTGCCCTGCTGCACCTGTTTGTTTTTGTTCCATTTGTGAGCTGCCTTAATTAACTCCGGTTAATCCTTAGACTCACTCTGGTTCGGTTTAAATAATAGATAAGAATGGAGTGACGGAGTTGACTTTCTTCAGCAATTTCGACATTGTTCTTATCAAAACGGGTAAAAGTTGTGCGTAATAGTGCTTTTTAATTCAGTCTAATGTCATTTTATAGAATTTTTGTGTTTTTTGAGCTGATGACTTCTCTGAATCCTGGCAGAGGACACAAAAAACTACAGTGACTTCAAAATTTTCACTTTGTTAACATTATTATTAGATGTACGACCATAAATGGAAAAAAATCCTTACATTCTTCATTCTCATTTTGCTTATTTTGATACGATCATAAATGATAAACATCTGTACCTTCTTCATCATTATTATTAGTTTGTATGAACATAAATGGGAAAAAACAGCATCTTAAAAAAAATAAAAAAAATTATTTAACCTTTATTTAACCAGAAAATTCCCATTGAGACTACTAATCTCTTTTTCAAGTGAGTCCAGGCCACGCACACACCACAAATGAAGTTAAGATTTTTTTTTTTTAAAGCAATTGTATTTCTGTTTGAGGGGCGAGTATATGGAACAATCTGGGTGATGAGTTTAAAATGTCTAACACTGTAGAAGCCTTTAAAAAAAAAAAGAGTATAAAGCGTTATGTTTGAAAGATAAAGAGCTCTGAAATGAATGAATTATGCATTAAATTGTGTTTGTTTTGATTTATATTGTGTCTCTTGTACATGGGTCAATGACATGACACTTAAATTTTCTGTCCAATTGCAATTTCTTCAGTTAAAAAGGTTCAAATTTCATAATAATTCAGCACATTTCTGTAGTACCTCTGACCTTCATGGAACCAAATCATTTTTTTTTTCAGAAATCCTGAGTTATTCTGAATGTTTTTGTCCTTAAAGTGTCATGTGGTGCGACCGTGCATCATGTGGTCTGACTAATAACAGCAGGAATTCTATGGCTGGAGTTTAATAACAGACAAAGTCGACTTGGGTGAACGGTTCTTTAGGCATTTTTCTTCATTTGATGCATTTTCCAGGGCAGTAGTTTGTTCATTAAACACAAGCAGGCGACTGTCATATTGGAGCAAAAGAAAATATCAATATGCATTAAAAATCTAAAGAAACACCAACAGTTTGTTTCTATACACTTCATATTACTCACAACTTAGATTCATATCCCAACCATGTTTTCCAAAAGAAAACAATTTTAAGGTTATTCTCAATCGCACGACATGGCATTTTTTTAAGGTCGTAGCCAATTCATGTACATAAAAAAAAACATACAAAAAATGCTTAATATAAATGTTAAACAGATTTATGCACCTGACACTGTAAATATTTGAAAAAGTTCAATAGAAACTAATATGTTTTATATTTTAAAATGTGCCTGTTGAAAATCCTTATGCAGTACGACATTGCCCTTTATACAGTGACTCGAAGGTGAGGTTGTGGCTGTAAACTTGCTGTTCATACGCTGCTTTTCTTTTGTTTAATAATAGGGTTTGGTGTTAGAAGTACTTTTACTTCAGCCTAAACCCTTTCGGTCATGATCCACGGGGTTGTAGTCTATGTTTAGTTGAGTTTTGTTTTGTAGTGCTATAATTCGTCAAAATCTTCCAAAAACTTCCAAAATATTTTCAGATGAGCAGCTCCAGTTTTCAGATTTCCCTTTGACTTAACTTTATGTGTATGCCAATTATAATATTTTGAATATTTTTTCTACAAATAGCTGTTTTAGAGACGATTTGCTTTGTCCCGACTCTCAAGAATCACCGGTTAAAGAGCTATAAAAAGATCTGCATTAGTATCCTGAGATGACTGCCTGTTTCCAAACCCCGTGGCTCAAGTGCAAATCATGTGACTGGCCTTTGATTGACAGGTGAGCGTCACGTGATCAAAGTTTGATCGACAGCTGGTCTCTCTGACGCCGGTGATTCACGGCGCTGATATTTACGTCAGCGCTCTTCCCCGAACGCACCTCCAAGCATCTCTCACCGGAGCGTAATGAGGCGGCAGACAGAAGAGACTACGGTGGCCTGGCTGGGAGAAAATACGCCCTTTATTTAGGATTGTGTGTGGTGCAGTTAGAGGCGTGTGCGTGTGAAAAGTTTTAGCATAATGAATCAGGACTAAACCAGGACTAAACCAGGAATGATAGACAAGACTATTTAAGAACTAAACCAGGACTTACCCAGGACATGGCAAAACCAAAGAGTAAATCAAATACTATAAACTATAAATAAAGACTTTACAAGGATTTAACCAGGACTAAACAAGGATTTAACCTGGACTAAACAAGGATTTAACCTGGACTAAATCATGGACCATAGCCAAGACTAAGAACAAGGATTAAACTAAGAACAAGGACTAAACCAGGACTACTTGAGGACTAGTTTAAGTTGAAACCAGGATTTAAGGAAAAATAGGGACTGAATGAGCCACATATAATGATCCATTTAGAACTAAACTACAGATTTTAGCAGACTAAACCTGGGCTAAACCAGGACTAAACCAGGACTAAACCAGGGTAAAACCAGGACTAAACCAGGACTAAACCAGGGTAAAACCAGGACTAAACCAGGATTAAACCAGGGCTAAACCAGGGCTAAACCAGGACTAAACCAGGGCTAAACCAGGGCTAAACCAGGACTAAACCAGGGCTAAACCAGGACTAAACCAGGGCTAAACCAGGACTGAACCCAAAACTGAACCAGGACTAAACCAGGATTGAATGGAAAAACAGGCACTGAATAAAGTAGAAATAAAGCAGGACTTAACCAAGCTACTACTTTAGTGAGAAACAGCTGCTTTGCTTTGACTTCCACCACATAGTGATTCTACTACTGTTACTTCTACTTCTATTAAAAGGTTTTCATTTTTCATTATGCACTCTACTCTTCTCTCTAATTCTCTCTAATTGAATGTCCCATCTCTATTTTAAAATTTTATGATGATTATTTGTGTTTTGATTTGTTTCTATTGTGATTTTAATGTATTTCTAATTCTGTAAAGCACTTTGAATTAATTTGTATACAAATCATGCTGTACAAATAAACTTGCCTTGCCTATTACTATTACTACTATGACGGCTACTACTACCTGCACCCAGACCAGGACTAAACTGGGTCTGCGGTGGATTAAAAAGTACCATGTGAATACTACCATGTAGGTGCAGTGTGCAGAGACATGTACTTTGTACAGTTTAAATCATCCTGACAGTTCTGCTATAATTATACTCATAGTACTTTATTACTCTGATTTGTGAGCACTCGTTTCATTGTCAACATGTACTGACAACCTCTGTACTAGTACAGATAATTGTACTTAGTAGCAGTTGTGTAGCAGTAGTTGTAGAAGCAGTAGTAGTGGTATCAGTTTTGATAGTAGTTGTAGTTCTGGTTTTAGGAGTAGAATAGTGTTAGTATGACCAGCAGTCAAAGGTGTAGTAGTACTGAGAATAGCAGTAGCTGTAATAGCAGGAGTAGCAGTAGTAGTAGAAGTGGTATATAGTATATGTAGTAACGGTAATAGTAAGGTAAGGTAAGGTAGCGCTTTACACAGACACATGTCCCCAAAGCACTTTACACAGCATTTGCAGAGCATTCTTCATTCACTCCAGACCCGGTGGTGGTAAGCTACTGTTGTAGCCACAGCTGCCCTGGGGCAGGCTGACAGAGGCGCAGCTGCCAGGCCAAGCGGCACCATAGGTCCCTTCGACCACCACCAACTCACACAACTTTCACACCTACAGGGCATGTTTTGAGTTGACGGCGGAAACCGGAGCCCAGAGGAAACCCATCCAGACACAGGGAGAACATGCAAACTCCACACAGATCAAACCCGCAACCTTCTTGCTGTGAGGCATGAGTGCTAGCCACTCAGCCACCGTGCCACCGTAATAGTAGGAGTAGGCCTAGTAGTACAAATAGTTGTACCATAGCAGTAATAGTTAGGAAGGTAGCAGAGCAGTAATAATTGTAGTAATAATTACTTTAACTACTTTTTAACTACAGCAATTACTGTCAAAACTACTATTCTGTACTAGCTGAATACAGTTACTCTTACGGTTACTTCTATTACTACTACTACTACTACTACTACTACTACTCCCCCTCCCTATGGTACTGCAGTATTAATACTTGAGACACAGCTCCTTCCTCTCCTCTCCCACCACATAGTGATTTTACCACTACTACTACTACTACTACTACTACTACTACTACTACTACTACTACTACTGCTGCTGCTGCTGCTCCTGCTGCTACTGCTACTGCTACTACTACTACTACGACTACACAAAATGTATTCTTGCTGCATGTATACAGTTACTTCCCAACACTGAGTACTACTATTAGCACAATTACCATTACTGAATTTGTGATCGTTTTGACAGCGCAGTATTTCATGGTCGTACCTGAGGCGTTTGCCGTCGTGTTGGAGCAGATGTTGTCAGAGATAGATAAATATCTGTGATATTTATGACGCTGTGAGGCTGAGAAATGACGGGGAGGAGGGGTGGTAGTACTTGTCGTTGCAGTAGTAGTAGTGCTAGTAATAGATGTAGTAGTACATGCAGTGTTTCTGTGCAGTTGTAAAATCATGGTAGCAGTACTTGTAGAAGTAGTAGAAGTGATGTAGTAGCAGATGTAGTATTGAGGTTATAGTACTTCCTTTATTATCAGTCTGTCTGTTTTGGTAATTGTGATGAAAGTATGATATAACAAAATACACAAATGTAGTACTTTACGTAGTAGATGTAGCAGCAGTGAAGTAAACAGGTTGTTTCAGATGATCGTCCTATTGTCAAATCAGTTATTAAAATAATCACTACCACATCAACTGCTAGTACTTCACTTACTACACTCACTACCACTTCCCCCTGTAGTACTGAGTAGCTTGACACTGGCTATTACTACTACTAATGCTATTACTCCTACTACCGCAGTCGAAGTACTACTTATAGGAGTAGTAATAGATTCTACTACAACTTAAGACTTAGACTTTATTAATCCACAAGGGAAATTACTTGGACATATAAGCTCACACATCACATTTACTACTACTACTACTACTACTACTACTACTACTACGATTAATACAACTACCTCTACTCTCATATTACTACAACAGCACCCACTCCTCCTTGTGGTACTGCAGTATATGTACGTCTCCAGCTGTTTCCTCTTTGCTCCCACTACATAGTGATTTTACTACTACTACTACTACTACTACTACTACTACTACTATTACTACTACTACTACTACTATTACTACTACTGTTAAACTACTGTTAATATTACTACCTCTTCCTGTGGTACTGCATGTGTATGAGTTTTCGTTGAGACAGAAGCAGCTCTGATGCCAGCTGCTTCCTCTCTACTACTAGTAGTACAAGGCAGCAGTAACTGAACATCACTGGTTAAGCGTCAGAGCCACAGGTTGGCGGTGTGAGTCCAGCCCCCACAGGTCAATACTGTTGTTGTGTCCATGCACTGGTGTATGAATGTGTGTGTGAATGGGTGAGTGGTTCCTTAATGTAAAGTGTCCTGAGCTTTGAAGGTAGAAAAGCGCTATAACCATTCTAAAATGACTATTTACAATTTACTACTACTACTACTACTACTACTACTACTACTACTACTACTACTACTACTACTACTACTGCTACTACTGCTACGACTGCTACTTCTCCCCCTCCCTCTGTTTCTGCAGGATTAGTACCTGAGTTTCAGTGACACACAGCCCTGATCCCAGCTGCTTCCTCTTCTCCCACCACATACTGATTCTTCTATTATTACTATTACTACTACTATTAATTGCAGTGTATGTGTTGTAAAATAGTAATACACTAGAATACACTAGTAATATGCCAGTAATACGGATAAGACTAGGTATCGCTCAGGGAGAGAGTGAGTTGAATATTAAAGTGACAGAAAAATAATACAGTGCAGAAGTGTGAATGGCCATTTGGGATATTTACCATGGGGACAACAGCAATAGTGTTACGCTCTTAATTTAGGATGTGATAGCAAATGCAAACTGCTACTACTACTACTAGTACTACTACTATTACTACTACTAATACTGCTACTGCTACTGCAGCTGCTGCTGCCGCTACCATTACCACTACTACTACTACTACTACTACTACTACTACTACCACTACTATATACCACTACTACTACCACTACTACTTCTACTCCCCGTCCCTGTGTTAGTGCAGTATCAGTACCTGAGTTTCGGTGAGACACAGCCCTGATGCCAGCTGCTTCCTCTCAGCTCCCACCACATAGTGGTTCTTCTCGAAGGCCCTCTCGAGCCGGAGCAGCTGTGAGGGGGAGAAGGCTGTGCGGATGCGTTTGGGTTTCCTGGAGAAGGGCCCGTGGAGGAGCAGGTTCTCTGGGCTGGCCTCCTCACCTGCAGGGGGCACACACAGCGTTAAAACAGAGAGAACCAATGCCAAACAGGATGAACAAGAGTCAGGCTTCTCATTCTTTCCTTTCTTCCTTCTCCTCCATTCTGCAGGAAATGGGCGAGGAAGTCCCGCCCACAGAGGAGACAAAGCGAGGACAGAGGATCTAAACTCCTCACTGAGATTCTTTTATCTGAGAGTCTGTCTGCCTCCTGAATCCTCTTTCAGGTTTGCTATGTTATTCGATGTTTTTTTTTTTGTTTTTTTTTATAAATTTCTCTGATTTGACTAAGATTTTCAAACTTACATCAGGTTATTCATCTTGTTTTCAGATTTATTATCTACTTATTAGTTCTGAGACTGCTTCATTCTAGACTAGAATGATATTTTAATGATATTTCAATATTTTAGGAGGACTGGTCAAGTAAAATAATCTTGCTGCATGGACAGATAATTTCACTACTTTAAAGTCATTTTGTGATAGATTTAAGTGTTTATATCTTCAATTTTGGGCAAGCTTTTTTGGAATGTATGACACATTTGATTGACAGCTAAAAAATGGAAGCTCGAGGAGAGGAATGAAGGAGAAAGAAGCGAGGAAAGAGAAATGAGACACGGCCTTCCTCTCCATTCCTTCCTCCTCTTCTCTCCTCTGCTCCTCTTTCCTAACTTCCTTCCACTACAAACGGTTTAAAATCAGTTTATTAATGTTTCTCTCTCTCCCTCTCCCTTTGTCTATCCACCTCTGGTCTAAAGTTAGGACAACAGAGCTATAATCCTGATCTTTGGGACATTGTGGAGTCTCCCCTGCAGCGTGGTTGTCTGCTGTGTAAAGACGCTGCTGTTGACTTTGGGATTGTTCTGTTAATCTGAGTCTGCTGCTTTTATATCTGATTTGCATGAAACATAATCAGCCAGAGGACACAACTCAGTCTGGGCACATTCACCTGTTGTGTGTGGTTAAGCTTCACTGGAAACCACAAAATAACTACATAATCATGGAAATAAAGCACTTCATAGACTAGAATATTACACTGACTCCTCATAGTCGATGTCGTGAGCAGTAAAGACACAATAAAAGTATGAAACCTTGAGACAGGTCATGTGTCATCTACATCGAGACTTCAAGTAGGTAAAATATAAACACTTAAATCACTTAAAAGTAGTGGAATGATCTGTCCGTACAACAATCATTTTACTTGACAAGTTCTCTTCAAATAAACGACCTCTAGACTAGAATGAAGCCGTCTCAGAACTAGAAAATGGATAATAAATCTGAAAAGAACAAGAAAAAAGTTTTAAAATCTTGGCCAGATCAGAGAAAATTGCAGCGTGAGGTAAGTCAGGTCTGTGGAGAGGTGACCATGCTCACAATGTTTGTTTTTCATGGTATTTTTTGTGATAAAAACACATGTTGAACAATTGAGCAATCAAATAAACCAGAAAACACACCAAAGTTCTTGTAGAGGTGCAAATGCAATGAACAGCAATTTAAAAGTGAAAAAATGCATAGTACGCTCAGATGTTTACGGGTATACTGTGGTCCAAAGCAAGAAAAATGATCTGACAAAGGCTTTTTTACATTATTTTACAATGGAACATCGAATTATCCATATAACATTAGTGAAATCAGAACAGAAATAACAACAACAAAAGAAAATGCGCCGAATAAAGGAGTATGAAAAAGAACTTATTTAATCCCACCCCCACTCTTCTAATTTAACACAAGGGGCTTTCATTCACATTTTTCTTACATTTTACAGTAGACTGTCTATTCAAATGAGTTTTGCCAAAACATTATTTCAAAATAAATAAAGCTTTTGGATATTGGCCATCTGAGGGTGCTATGCAATTTTTCTCTTTTGAACAACTGAACAATGCCAATACAGATCAGTTCAATGCTACACTGTGGAACATTCCTGGTAAAGAGACATCTCCATGGAGACAAGCAGGTATCCCTTAACTTAAAAAGTGACATTGTAGTGCTTCTTTTAACTACAGAAACTGCATTTTCTTTTCGCAAAGTTCTTTTTTTTCTTCTGAAAGTTGTAATATCCATCACATGAACCATTTACAAAGACCCATCATTGGCCACGTTTACATGAGGTTTTTTATTCCGAATTAATTGTTCAGAATTAAATAGATTGGAATTCAAATATTCTCCTTCGAGTTTACATGGATATAATAATTTGGAATTGAGGTTTACATGGAAAACGCCTTTATTTAATTCCACTCAACGTCTGGGGTGGAGAAGGGTTCTGATTGGACAGCGACACAAATATATTTACGTCTTTGGGAAGAAGTTTGGGAAGATGTTACTCCGCCGACACAAACACGATCCGAACTTTTTCTGCTTCATTATCATCAGATAATGAAGCAGCAGCTGGAGAATTCTCTCCTCACGCTTTACGTCTGTGAGCTGAGGAGGAGAAGGGAAGAGTGTCGGAGAAGGAGGAAGAAGACAAACTGAGTCTGAGGCTGCCACACCTCAGCCCACTCCCACATCCCGCTCACAAATCCAAAGAGACGTGGAGGAAAGTCTGAAGGTGGAGCCGGATCACGTGAAAAGGACGACCCAATGAGCAAGAACCACCGGAATTATTTTTAAGAAGAATAAACATTTACATGACAGAGTAATAAATGAATTTGGCTTTTAAATCAGTATAAACCACCCACTTACTTTGGAATTAAGTTTAATTACGAATAATCATTTTCATTAGGAATTAAGTGTTTACATGGTCTTTTTAAAGTGGAATTCATTTTTATTCAGAATTCAAGCTCTCGTGTAAAAGTGGCAAATGAAAAATAATGGCTGCTTCAATTTTTTACTTTCTTTAAATGATCTGTCTGTATCCTGTGCTCTGACAGTTATAAGAAAAAGTTTTATAATCCCAATTAAACCTGTGTTTCCAGAGCCTGAACCTGCAGATAGAGACACATCCAAGTTTGTCTCATCCTCAGTTTATGGACAGACTCGTGTGAAAGTTCAGATCAGAGACATTTTAGGTTTAAACCAACTGCATTGCAAAAAACCTTGGCCAAAATTAAAGATATAAACACTTAAATCTATCAGAAAATGACTTAAAAGCAGTGAAATTATCTGTTAAATCAACTTACTTAACAAGTGATCTTAAAATAAACTACGTCTAGACTAGAATGAAGCCATCTCAGAACTAGTAAGTATATAATAAATCTGAAAACAAGATGAAAAACCTGATACAAATTTTAAACTCTTGGCCAGATCAGAGAAATGTGCAGTGTGGAGCCTCATTCTGCTTTCTAACTGGATAATCGTCTTGAACCAAAACTCCAAATTCTAACACAAACATCTTGTCGATCATGTCCAATGTTTTTGTAATTAAGATTAAATCAGCATTTCAATTCTTCTCAGTAAAAGTTGTATTTGATTTGAACATGCTGTGTAACTTGTGTTTGCTGTAGGATACTAGGATCCGTCATCTGCTTGTTTCCATGGAGATGTGCCTAGAATGTCCCACAGTATGTCCATAAACTTCAGAATCTCCATGGAGACTTGCAAATCAAATGACAGGTTAGATTTGTGGAGAGGCGACCACACTGAGTAAGAATTAATGTTTTCTGATATTTAAGAGCAATAAATGTACCGTAGCTAAGACAGATCAGTTTAATGCCATACTCTGGACAATTTAAACCAAAGCATGAACATCTCCATGGAGACAGAGCAGTTACGCAGTGCATCTTTAAAATCAAAAACTTCATACAATAAGTGTCACCGTACGGAACAGCATCAAAATCTATTCAAGTGAAATTTAAAATATTCTAAAAAAAAGTGTGTGGTGGCAGAGTAACTCATTTTGTGTTAATTAATAAGTATTTAACATTGTGTATGTTATTTTAAAGTTGCATTGTGGAACTTTTCTGGTGGAGGGTCCGTCCAATGCTTTTCTCTGTGGAGATTGCTTTGTTATTACTTTGTCTGGAATGTTTCACCATATGGCTTTAAACCTTTCTATCTTCATGGAGAGCAAACAGACCAAGTTACAGGTCAGATCTGTGGAGAGGCGACCCCACTCAGTGTCAGAATGCTTCTTTTTCTAGGTATTTTTGAGCTGTAAAACCACTTGTGATTGAATAAATGTAAAGTAGAGCTGTTTAATGCCATACTGTGGAACATTCCAGGCAAAGTAATGGCATATCCATAGAAACAAGCAGGTGATGGACCCCTAACCAAAAAGATAAAGATATGTTACTCATAAATGTAGCTGTTACCGATGATACATTAGGTTGGAACCATTAATGTTTTTGTGTGAAAATGGGGCAGTTTTTAGACGTCTATACTTCTGTCTGCTCCTTTTTATTCACGTTAACGTACGAAACATAATTATTGATGAAACATGAATGAAATAAATAGAAAAATGGAAAATGAAAGAAAAGAAAAAATCAATTTGAGTAAAATCGGCTGCATTTATCCACTATTACTATACGTAGGTGATTCAGTCACTACATTTCCTTAATCTTTGGACTTTCCAACATGGCCGCTCATATTTCCCTCTGAATTTGTCTGTCTTCCTTTTATTTATTTTTATTGATTTTTATTCCTTACATCTTTTTCAGCAACAGCAGACAATGCGTACACATAAATTGGCAACCAAGATATAAAAGTGACAATACGGGAAAGCAACAAAAATAAATAAATAAATAACGCCAAGGGGATATTGGGATTATAGCAGGTTTAATCCATTGCATGTTCGTAAAGGGGTTTAAAGCTTTTTTGCTTTGACTTCCTTTGACAGTTTTTATATAATATTTTATTTCAATTCAAAATTCTTGAATTCTTGGTTTTGTTTACATTTGTGTTCATATATTTCCTGTGGAGAGAGAGAAGATGAACATATATTTTAGATCAGGATTGGTTTCTTGGTCGTAGAAAAGTCTATTTGGCATCTCCACGGAGACAAAAACAAACTCCTACTCACAGTTCCAGTAAAATCGGCCGCATTTATCCATTATTACTATACGTCTCAGGTGATTCAGTTACCACATTTCGTTAATCGCTGGGCTTTCCAACATGGCCGCTCGTATTTCCCTCTGAATTTGCCTGTCTGTGCTCCTCTTCACGCCTCCACCGTCTATTTGCATATGAAAGTCACATGTGAGCGGCCATTTTGTCCGCCGAAAACCGCCGCGGTCGCTCTCCAGGCGCCTCGTGTCGGAGCGCGTGTCAAACCCCCCACCTTGTCCATCGCCAACGAGGATTTGGTTATGTAAAAGATTAGACATTTCAATATGATCAAAGTGGAGTGGTTTGGGGCACAAAGAGAAGTGGCAACGGTTGAGATGGGGCGGTTGGTTTAGTCACGGAAAACGGTTTCACGGAACAGAACAAAGCAGGCTGGGATTTCAATACCAAATGATCTGGAGCATGATGGAAAATCTGTGATGTTTTGACCACCCGTCTTCTTACATGTGCTTTGCACCTCATCTATTACTATCAAATTGACTTATGGAAATGTTTATGTTGTGGGCGCGAGTTGGCGATTGCTGGGCAGGTCAGGCCTTGCAAGAGACTATTTCAGATTCTTTATTACGCACAGTTGACTCTTGTGACATTTAAATCAATTTATAATGCTGTTATGTCCCCAAAAACAGACCTTGACTTGTGTTTTGTTTCATTCACATGCTTGAGTAATCCTCGATGATTACTCTGTCAACATCTCCAAAGCTCAAAACGCTCTGTTCCACTAAAAAACATGAGCACATGATCCCGATTTTAGCATCGTTGCACCGGCTTTCAGTCCATTTTAGAGTGAATTTTAAGGTTTTATTGTTTGTTTTTAAAGCTTTGAATGGATCGGCCCCACAAAATGTCTCGGAGTTTATTCAGATTTACACTCTGAGGTCCAAGGACTAGCTCCAGCTTGTGGTGCCTAAGACGAGACTTAAAACCAGGGTGGACGGGGCCTTCTCTGTGGCCAGCCTCAAACTCCGGAACACTCTGCCCCTCCACGACCCAACAGCCCCCACAGTGGAGTGTTTTAAATCTCGTCTTTAAAACCCACATTTACTCTGTGGCATTTAACACCGTGTTAGTTACATGGTCCTCTGTGTCTTATTCATTTTAATTATTTTACTTATTTACTGCTATTTTATAAGTTTTATGGTTTTGCTTTTGTTTGATTTTATTGATTTTATTGTTTTAGGACTGGTATGACCAAATTTTTTGCAATTTACGTTATTTTATGATTTCTGGGCAGCACTTTGGAAACTGTTTGTAAAATGTGTTTTAGAAATAAAGTGGATTTGGATTTGGATGGAGAGGTTGTTTTCAAGTTGACAGCTACATTTAGTTCAATAGAGATGGGAAAGTTCAGATCTGAAATGGTCCATATGACTCCAAGTAATCCTAGTGAAGGTGTATGGAGTTTAAAAACATGGTGGAGCACTTCCTGTATTGCCACATCACAAAGTGGAACAGAGTGTTTTAAGTTTGAGAGAAGAAGCCTAAATCTGCAGGTTTGTGTGTGAATCGTCTGAATGAAACAAAACACAACTCCAGGTCTGTTTGTGATGAGGAAAAAACATTAGAACAGATCAGAAAATAGCGAAATATGGACCCTTTAAATACGTAACTTTTGCTGTGTGAGTTCTGCCCGTCTGCTCGTCTCCATGGAGATGTTATTGCTTTGTCTGAAAAGTTCCACAGCATGGCATTAAACGTCTCTGTGTTTTGTTTATTCAATTTCAGATGTTTTTTATTGCTAAAGGAAATATCTTGATAAACCTGCATTCTTACTGTGAGCGGAGTGGCCTCTCCACAGAACTGACCTGTAATTTGGCCTGGGGCTGGAGAGAAATACGTTTAATGCCCCACGTTGGGACATTCCAGATAGGCAGCTGATGGATCCTAACCCAGGACTGAACCAGGTTTAACCCAGGAGTAATCACATCTAAAGCACCTCTGATAGACCAGGATCACAAGAGCAACACGACAACAGGAGTCCAGGACTAACCCAAGATCAAACCAGGTCTGAACGAACGATGTCTAAACCAGCACTGAACAAGTACTAACCCAGGACCAGACTTGGCCTAACTGGACTAAAGGTCTAAAGCAGGACTTGCTCTGACAGGGACCACTGCAGACCACTGCCTGAGCTTTGGAGATACCATCAGTGTAAATGAAGGTAAGAGACCTCTGCATCTGACATGTTTGTCCCAGTCTCTGGGTTAAACCAGAAGAGCCATGCAGCGCCCAGGGGCCCATCTCCAGGTCTGCCCATGGGGACGTGTGTCCTCCGCACAGGCACGCGTGTCCTCCGCACAGGGATGTGTGTCCTCTCCATTTGACCCGTTCTTCAGGCTCACTGCACACACTCTGTTCTTTTGTATTAAACTCGGCTCTCACTTCACTCACAGGTTCTGTCCTTCATGCAGCTGCTTGAGCTTTTCTGAGCACCATCCACAGGCCCACTGACACATAGGCTACAAGGTGGGTCGAGTGTCTTGCCCAAGGACACAACAACAGTATGCAATGCCAACTACACTGCTCCTGGAGCCACTGCTTTGGTTTTACAGGAGCCCTCTTTTCTGATGGGGAACACCACATGCTCGTGTCTGTGGGGATGTTCTTTCATTACTCAGATGTTCACCCACTTCATTTATGTTCATGTTTGAGAAAACCCAGAGAAACATCTCCCCATCCTGACTCAGCTCACCTCTGCTGATGTAACTCATGGCCCGTGTAATGCCCCGTGTGACCAAAGCTCAGCAGCACCGCTGTGATCAGAGACAAGTCTGAACCTGCCGCTAACTCACCTGTTTATCACAGCTAACTGTTCAGGAGCTGACGCTAACTGTTCAGGAGCTGACGCTAACTGTTCAGGAGCTAAAGCTAACTGTTCAGGAGCTAAAGCTAACTGTTCAGGAGCTAAAGCTAACTGTTCAGGAGCTAAAGCTAACTGTTCAGGAGCTAAAGCTAACTGTTCAGGAGCTAAAGCTAACTGTTCAGGAGCTAACTCAAAATGTTCAGGAGCTAATTCTAACTGTTCAGGAGCTAACACTAACTTCAGGAGCTCATACAGGAGGGATATCTGTGGCCAAATAAAAGGCTGGAGGACTGATTCCTGTTCTAACCAGGTTGTCTGGTTGTGTCTTTGGGAAGACACTTCACTCAATGCCTCTTATGAAAGTGGAGGTGTGTGAGTGCTGGTGGTCAGAGGGCTGATGGGGCAGATTGGCCTCTCCTCTGTGGCTCTGTCCCAGGGCAGCTGTGGCTACAGTCGTGTCGTACCACCACAGTGTGGTGTTGGTGTTGGTGTGTGGTGTTGGTGTTGGTGTTGGTGCTGGTGTGTGGTGTTGGTGTTGGTGTGTGGTGTTGATGTTGGTGTTGGTGTTGATGTTGGTGTGTGGTGTTGATGTTGGTGTTGGTGTGTGGTGTTGGTGTTGATGTTGGTGTGTGGTGTTGATGTTGGTGTTGGTGTTGATGTTGGTGTGTGGTGTTGATGTTGGTGTTGGTGTGTGGTGTTGATGTTGGTGTTGGTGTGTGGTGTTGGTGTTGGTGTTGATGTTGGTGTGTGGTGTTGATGTTGGTGTTGGTGTTGATGTTGGTGTTGATATTGGTGTGTGGTGTTGGTGTGTGGTGTTGGTGTGTGGTGTTGATGTTGGTGTTGGTGTTGATGTTGGTGTGTGGTGTTGATGTTGGTGTTGGTGTGTGGTGTTGGTGTTGGTGTGTGGTGTTGATGTTGGTGTGTGGTGTTGGTGTTGGTGTGTGGTGTTGATGTTGGTGTTGGTGTTGATGTTGGTGTGTGGTGTTGATGTTGGTGTTGGTGTTGATGTTGGTGTTAGTGTGTGGTGTTGGTGTGTGGTGTTGATGTTGATGTTGATGTTGGTGTTGGTGTTGATGTTGGTGTTGATGTTGGTGTTGGTGTTGGTGTTGGTGTCGTCCTCTGAGCTCCCTCAGATCTGCTGCTCTCGTTCCTCAGTCCAGAGCGTTTTCTGTTGTTGGGCCTAAATTATGGACTGAGTTTCCTGTTCACTTCAGACTCTGTTGTGCTTTTCCATCACTTCTTTATACAGACTTGTTTTCTTTGGCTTTGACTAGTTTTGAGGTTTTTTACTGTTCAAAAACTGTTGTTTACTGTATATATTTTTCACTGTATTATACACACAGTGTTTTTATCTCTCTGCTGGTTAAACCTTGTTGTTTTTAATAGCACTTTATAAATAAATTGGATTTGGATTTTGGATTTGGATGAATAAAAGGTGTGGTGCTCTGGCTTTGACGAGTCTATAAAGAGGATTACAACATTATTATTATTATTATTATTATTATTATTATTATTATTATTATTATTATTATTATTATTATTATTATTATTATTACAAGACATTATTATTATATTATTATTAGTACTAGTAGTATTAATACGGTGACATGAAAGTAAATACATTTAATCAAACTATCTCCCTAAGAGAATAAGAGAACTCCTCTGACCCTCTGCTCTTCTGACCCTCTCCTCTGTTTCTCTGACCCTCTCCTCTGACCCTCTCCTCTGCATTACTCATATATTCTGCCCCTCCTCTGTACCCTACCTTCCCTCTCTCCTCCGCGCTGGCCACACCTGACAAAGCATATCTCCGTTTGTATAAAATTAACGCTTATTCTCCACGTTTAAATACGACAAAACAACAAAAGCGGGGCTCGTTCTCTAATCAAACTGCGCGTAACGTGACCGCAGCCGCCGGACTGCTCTAAATGGTCTGTTTCCAAGCGCGCAAAATGAAGGAAAACGAACCTATAATTAACGAGGATAATAAAACAAGCAACGAGCAGCGCCACATGTCACGGACCATCTGCGCAACAACGGACGAACGCGCGCAAAGACCATGTGCGCCAAAGTCATTCCGGGTTAGCGAAATAGTCTATTTAAATAATACAGGGTAAAAACACTTCAATTTGACTTGACAATATTGAAAATGTGTTGAAATATGTGGAAATTACAGCGTGTCCGTGCCGTAGCCTATGGGCCTGTGCGTAGAATGGGCTTTGGGCCAATAAAATACATACTAAAAATAATTTACGCGCAAAACGACAAGTATTGCGCACAAAATGAGAAGTATTGCGGATTTATTACGCTGGATGCGCTGAAAATTACGTACCACAAATTGTATAGCCTACGAGTTAGAACTCCTCTGATCCCTAATTTATACGTCAATGTGCAGTGAGTAGATTTTCTTTTTTCATGTAGATGTACTTAACTGTTCAGCCTGGAATGTTTCAGAGTGAGGCATTAAACGTATCTGTCTCCATGGAGGCACGCAGGTACAAGGCCAAGGTCCATATCAGTTCGGTGGAGAGGCGAGCCCGTTAACACAAGAATGGTTTCTGAACAATAACATCAGCTCTAATCATAGAAATAAAGGCTGAATAGAGTTTTAATACCAAACAACCAAGCAAAGCAACAACATTTCCCACATGAAAAGTTACACAATGCACCTTTAAGGCCGGTTGAGCGAGTCTCCAAACACATGATACAAATGCATGCCGATAGATGCTTACTATTTTATCATCTGTTTTTTTTTTTTTTTTCAAAGAAAAACTGACAGATTTATAGGGACGAAACGGAAGAAGAAGAAGAAGAAGAAGAAGAAGAAGAAGAAGAAGAAGAAGAAGAAGAAGAAGAAGAAGATAAGGTCATACGATAATTTATAGCTACACTAAAATATTTTAATTATAGCTCATTTATGATGCACTCACATTTGAAGAAAAACTCTAATTACATCTGAACGTGTCAAAATGTTTACTTAGGCAATTGCAACCTGCGTAAAAACTGAATGTGTTTGCCTGTGGTTTTAAAAATAACTAAATAAATAAAATAATTTGTTTGTTTGGTTGGCTGCTATTTTTTCTGCTCTGTTTTATATATATATATATATATATATATATATATATATATATATATATATATATATATATATATATATATATATATATATATATATATATATATATATATATATATATATATATATATATATATAGTGAGAATAGGATATAGGATATTATATCCAGTTTTTAAAGTGGAAAAACCACTTGCCATTATTTTAATTTATTTAGTTTTATTTTGGGGGGAATTTTGTCTTTGAAGGGATATTCGTAATTTGAATAATTTACAAATATTGATATAAAAATAATACATTTTTAGTCATGCAATAACCGTGAGTTATTATAGCAATTCACATAAAGTCATTAATTTGCCCTATTGGTTTTAAAATATGACAAAATAACATGTTTACAGACATGAATTTAATTCCAGACAGGGAAGAAGCCCTTTGGGACCTGGGGCCCGGAGCAGAGGGACGTGTCGTAGCGCATTTTACTTCCATGAGAAACTCCACAAATACAAAGGTATGTTTATGTGAATTACTGCGACATATGCGAGATTTATCACGTCTGCAGCGCGCGGCCGTGCGTCAGGCCAGCACAGCACCGCGCGCGCGTACGTCTCATTTTGGGCTCACGTGGAGCTGTTAAGGACCACTTACGACTTACGACTACGATGATTTATGAGAGCTGCCACGACGGCTCAGTGCGTCAGGTACGTGCCGAACAACGAACAAGCAACTGTAAGAGTGACTTTTGGTGCTGGGGATAAATTAGAACTCACACATTACAAGATGATCATTAGAAAAATAAATAAAGCACAAAACTGTCTCCAAGTATCAAAAGTATTTCCAGTAAATGACAGGCCTACTGCAGAACAAAAGGAAAGACACGAATAGCATTTCACACTATGTCACAACGCTGTTCCGCAACATTGCACAGAATTTGTGAAACCATTTAAATATTGCCTATTATTTAGTTTGAAAATATTGTGAAACAAATTACAAAGGTTCAGAGGAGCAGTAACTGCGCAGTAATAAAGCCACATTCCATCACTCTTTATTGTGCTCTTAAGAAAATGCCAGTGCGCGTGTGTGTAAGCAAACGTGCCCACACCACACACCTTTAACCCTCATGCGCAAAATAAACCAAGTTAGCCACGTTCAAGGAGACATCGATTTAATTTCGTGCTTTAATAGTGCAATTTACACGGCACAACAACTACAAAATTCTATCTAAACTATCATGACAATAAAAGGACTTAGTGTCGTTATAAAATAGCCTATGACATTTTAAAAAATGAAAGTGGTGCGTAAAACTGTTTTTGTAGACAGAAACTCTAAAATGTAAAACTTTGAACCTAAATTTAACAACCTATTCATCCTGTCCTAAAATTAATATTTGGCATTAAAGTTGATAACGCTAGATAAATAACTGCTTCATTACGTTGACAATAATTTTGTGAAACTGTGTTAAAATCCCATGTGTAAAATGTCTGTAAAATCTGATTGGCGGTACGTAAAAAGCTGTTCCCAGGAAGGGACAAAGATTTAACCTGGACTGTGCGTAAAACGAGCCAAACGCAGAGAGAATCGGATCAACGCTGTGCGTAAAAGACGCGCGTCAAACGGAAGAAAGGCTGCGCGCTCCGGGTCAGTGCAGAGGTTAGGACAATTAACACTTCGGTCCAATGTTCAAATCGGACAGAAATTTTTACTGAATTTTACTTTATTTTTTCATTTCAGAATAGTCTTTATTTTGAATTGCAGAAATATTGTATAAGCCAAATTTTAACGCAGCACGTCAAAGTGTCATTGTTAAACAAAACGATGACGCGCATTTCTTATTTCCCCAAAATCGATAGACCACATTTTTATTTTTATTTGTTTATTTTGTTTCAAAATATTTGTTCCAGCATCATTTGTCAGAATAATCTGAGTTGTACAAAGTGGTTGTACTAAATGTAATCTGTATATTTACATGTTTTTTGTACATGTTTTGGCACCATTTTTAGGGACATGAAAATCTAAGCGCAGGTTTTTCTTCAGACTCGTGCCGTTCACGCGATCTGTCTCTCGAGTAAAACACATTTTCTTGCATAAATCAAATATTATTTCCGTGTCAGAATTGTGCGCTCTGTAGCGAGTCTCACCTGCGAATCTGTGCGTCAAGTAGCGTCCCCGGAGCAGCCACGAGCCCGGGTAAAAACCCAGGCCCGCGTGCGTCTGTGGAGGGACCTGCAGCGCGTGCAGAGGCGCGTGCGTGTGTGCCCCAGGCTCGTGCAGCACCACGTCGTGTCCCGTGGGAAAGAGGCGCGCGCCACCAAACGCTCCGGCCGCGGACACCGCGTGCAGCGCGTCCGTGAAGCGCAGCGCCGTGGGCCTGAGCGGCTCCTCCTGCGAGCGCGCGGGCCCGTGACCCGAGCCCAGACCCGGACCCGAGCAGGACTTTCCCACGAGCGCCTCAATGCTGAAGGCCTTCCGTGGGGACGGTCCCGGGAACATGGTCCGGAGATAGTCCTAGTCCTGAGGGGTCTAAACCGGCTTAGTCCAGGGTTAGTCCTGGTCCAAGAGTAGAGCCTTAGTCCGAGAGTAGCACTTTAGTCCCTTTCAGGCCGAGGGTCAGAGCTGAGTCCTGGACTGGTCCTGAAGACTCCAGGTTCCTGGAAAGCCCTGGTTTTGCTGAGTTCTGGGTTAGTTCTGATTTATCAGAAGGAAATTCTGACCTGTCGCGCGCTACAAGTATAGATAAACTCTTTTCTCCTTTATTCCGCTCCGGTTTTAGTCCGGGTTTAGTTCGGTTTGGTCCAGATTTATCACGGATACAGGTATAGTCCCAGCGCGGGTCACATCCAGACCCGTACCAGACCCATAACTCCACTGCGGTCCCTCCCTCCTCTCTGTCCGGGAAACGATGCTCCTGGTGTGGCCTCAGCTGCAGCGCGCCTCGGGGAGGAGCTGATCCAGGGCCGGTAGTATCAGCGGTGCGTCTTGAGGGCTGTGTCCGGGAGGAGCGCACTGTGTCCGGCCGGCAGAGCTGCGGAGACTCGGTGCTCTTCAGCGGGATGAAGCAAAGTATGAGCCCGGCTTGAGAGCGCCTCTGAGCGGATACCTGCCCAGCTCCGCCCCCGGAGGCAGAGGTGCACAGGGCATGCGCAGTACGCACGCTTTAACAACAGGGATTCATCATGACGTCCCGAGGAGAGAGACAGATCCTCAGCACGTAAATCACACGTGTGTATGACGTCATGATCATAACAAAAACAATGACAAACTCTGGAGACACAATAATTCATTATTATTATTATTATTATTATTATTATTATTATTATTATTATTATTATTATTATTATTATTATTATTATTATTGTCTTTTGGTTTATTTTAGTTTTTACTCACGTGGTTTAATATTTCATCTGCTGATGTAGCTTACCTTTTATGTTTGCTTTGGTTTAGTGTTAGTTTAGAGCTGGTTTAGTCCTGGTTTAACCCTGATTTTGTGATTGGATAATCGTCTAGAACCACAACACCAAATTATAACATAACAACGTTTTTGTAATTCAGAATAAATCAGCATTACAGTTGTTCTCAGTAAAAGTTATATTTGATTTGAACAATTTACCTCGTATTTGGAGACACAGAAAGGTCAAGTTTATGGAATTTAAAATAAAAATCTTACATTTCCTTGAATTCAGTGAAGGTTCACACAGAAATGAGTGGACAGTGGAAATGAGTAACAGAACTAAGATATTAGAGGCAATAGGAATGAGGGCTAAATATAAGAACATTGTTTATATGAATTTTGTACTTGTGTCTTTAAACAGGATGAAATATCACACAAACAAAATGAATAAAAATGTAATGGACATAACAACAAAGTCACACATTATTCAAAGGGCCCATATTACACTGTTCCCTGATCTCTGTTCTAAAGTTTCCTCATCACAAACAGACCTGGAGTTGTGTTTTGTTTCATTCACACATGTTTAACACATAAACACACCTGCATATTAGGCTGAGCTCTTGTTCCACTCTGTTTTTAAACTCCATACACCTTCACTAGAATAGTTTCAGACTTGGAATCTCTTCTGAGTCTCGTCTTAAACCTCTCTCTTATTCTCTGGCTTTTAACACCACGTGAGTTGTGTGGTCCTCTGTGCCTTTTATTAAATTTTTATTTATTGTTTTTATTGATTTTATTCTTTTAGTACTGCTTTTATTTAATGATTTTATTAGTTTTATTTGTTGATTTTTATGATTTTTCTATTAACTATTGGTTCTGTTAGTTACTTTTGTTTCAGCTGACTTTTTAGAGTTAAATATTTTACATTGTTACGTGAAGCACTTTGGAAACTGTTTATATTATTAACTGATTATAAAATGTGCTATAAATGAACTTGGATTGGAATGGATCTAAAAATGCATTCACAAGTGTAAGGCAAATGACACTAGAACAGAGTCCTAAATAAATCATAAAAATAAAATACAACACAACTACAATTTTACACTTTCTTTCACCTTATTAAAACACTGTAAACTTTAAACATGAGAACCAGTTTAAAGCACATCTTCTTTTACAGTGTGCAAAAAAAAATCATGATACAGTATTGATATCGTGGGCTGTGTATCTTTTAGCAATTTTTTGTGACTGCACTAAAAGAAAACTTTTATTTAACTTTTGATGAGATACACTTGACATTTTCACTGTTGTTGTTATAATATCGTATCGTGAGCCGAGTATCGTGTATCTTCCCAGACCTTATACACATAGAGCTTCAGTCCAGTGCGTGATTTCCGATCAGTATTAGTGCCTGAGCTGTGGTCTGAGCTAAACATGTTGTGACTAATGAGCTTGTGTCACCCCCCACAGAGAGACCAGTGTGAGGCCGAGTCAGCTCCATGTGAACAGGACCCCCGAGGACCTCCCCTTCCCCCCAGACCAGGTTTAGTCCTGGTTAGTCCTGGTTAGTCCCACTGTAGTCCTTGTTCAGTCCTAGTCTTTGTTCAGTCCTGCTTTAGTTTTGTTTTAGTCCTGTTTAGTCCTGGTTTAGTCCTGGTTTAATACTGCTTAAGTCCTGGTTTAGTCCTTGTTTAGTCCTGTTTTAGTTCTGGTTTAGTCCTGTTTTAGTCCTGATTTAGTCCTACTTTAGTCCATGCTTAAGTCCTGGTTTAGTCCTTGTTTAGTCCTGTTTTAGTTCTGGTTTAGTCCTGTTTTAGTCCTGATTTAGTCCTACTTTAGTCCATGCTTTAGTCCTGGTTTAGACCTGGGTTGGTCCTAGTTTAGTCCTGTTTTAGTTCTGGTTTAGTCCTGCTTTAGTTCTGGTTTAGTCCTGGTTTAATACTGCTTTACTCCTGCTTTAGTCCTGGTTTAGTACTGGTTTAGTCCTAGTTTAGTCCTAGTTTAGTCCTGTTTTAGTCCTGGTTTAGTCCTGTTTTAGTCCTGTTTTAGTTCTGGTTTAGTCCTGTTTTAGTCTTGGTTTAGTCCTAGTTTAGTCCTGCTTGAGTCCTGCTTTAGTCCTAGTTTAGTCCTAGTTTAGTCCTGTTTTAGTCCTGGTTTAGTCCTGGTTTAGTCCTGCTTTAGTCCTGGTTTAGTCCTGGTTTAGTCCTGGTTTAGTCCTCGTTTAGTCCTGGTTTAGTCCTGGATTAGTCCTGGTTTAGTCCTGGTTTAGTACTGGTTTAATCCTGGTTTAGTCCTGGTTTACTACTGCTTTAGTCCTGGTTTAGTCCTAGTTTAGTCCTAGTTTAGTCCTGTTTTAGTCCTGGTTTAGTCCTGGTTTAGTCCTGTTTAGTCCTGGTTTAGAAATGGTTTAATACTGCTTTCGTCCTGGTTTAGTTCTAGTTTAGTCCTGTTTTAGTCCTGGTTTAGGCCTAGTTTAGTCCCGTTTTAGTTCTGGTTTAGTCCTGCTTTAGTCCTGGTTTAGTCCTGGTTTAGTCCTAGTTTAGTCCTGTTTTAGTCCTGGTTCGGTCTTGGTTCAGTTCTGGTTTAGTCCTGGTTTAGTCTTGGTTTAGTCCTAGTTTAGTACTGTTTTAGTCCTGTTTTAGTCCTGGTTCAGTCCTGGTTCAGTCCTGGTTTAGTCCTGGTTTAGTCCTAGTTTAGTCCTGTTTTAGTCCTGTTTTAGTCCTGGTTCAGTCCTTGTTCAATCCTGGTTCAGTCCTGGTTTAGTCCAGGTTTAGTCCTAGGTTAGTCATAGTTTAGTCCTGGTTTAGTCCTGGTTTAGTCCTGGTTTAGTCCTGGTTTGGTCGTAGTTTAGTCCTTGTTTAGTTCTAGTTTAGTCCTGTTTTAGTCCTGCTTTAGTCCTGGTTTAGTCCTGTTTTAGTCCTGTTTAGTCCTGGTTTAGAAATGGTTTAATGCTGCTTTAGTCCTGGTTTAGTCCTGTTTTAGTCCTGGTTTAGTCCCGTTTTAGTCCTAGTTTAGTCCTGCTTTAGTCCTGGTTTAGTCCTAGTTTAGTCCTGCTTTAGTTCTGGTTTAGTCCTGGTTTAGTCCTAATTTAGTCCTGTTTTAGTCCTGGTTTAGTCATGGTTTAGTCCTGATTTTGTCTATGGTTTAGTTCTGGTTTAGTCCTAGTTTAGTTCTGGTTTAGTCCTAGTTTAGTCCTGCTTTACTCCTGGTTTACTTCTAGTTTAGTCCTGGTTTAGTCTATGGTTTAGTTCTGGTTTAGTCCTAGTTTAGTCCTGTTTTAGTCCTGGCTTAGTCCTGGTTTAGTCCTGTTTTAGTCCTGCTTTAGTCCTAGTTTAGTCCTGTTTTAGTCCTGGTTGAGTCCTAGTTTAGTCCTGTTTTAGTTCTGGTTTAGTCCTGTTTTAGTCTTGGTTTAGTCCTAGTTTAGTCCTGCTTTAGTCCTGGTTTAGTCCTAGTTTAGTCCTAGTTTAGTCCTGTTTTAGTTCTGGTTTAGTCCTGCTTTAGTTCTGGTTTAGTCCTGGTTTAATACTGCTTTACTCCTGCTTTAGTCCTGGTTTAGTCCTGGTTTAGTCCTGGTTTACTACTGCTTTAGTCCTGGTCCTGGTTTAGTCCTAGTTTAGTCCTAGTTTAGTCCTGGTTTAGTCCTGGTTTAGTCCTGTTTAGTCCTGGTTTAGAAATGGTTTAATACTGCTTTCGTCCTGGTTTAGTTCTAGTTTAGTCCTGTTTTAGTCCTGGTTTAGGCCTAGTTTAGTCCCGTTTTAGTTCTGGTTTAGTCCTGTTTTAGTCCTGGTTTAGTCCTGGTTTAGTCCTAGTTTAGTCCTGTTTTAGTCCTGGTTCGGTCTTGGTTCAGTTCTGGTTTAGTCCTGGTTTAGTCTTGGTTTAGTCCTAGTTTAGTACTGTTTTAGTCCTGTTTTAGTCCTGGTTCAGTCCTGGTTCAGTCCTGGTTTAGTCCTGGTTTAGTCCTAGTTTAGTCCTGTTTTAGTCCTGTTTTAGTCCTGGTTCAGTCCTTGTTCAGTCCTTGTTCAGTCCTGGTTTAGTTCTGGTTTAGTCCTGGTTTAGTCCTAGTTTAGTCCTGTTTTAGTCCTGGTTTAGTCCTGGTTTACTCCTGTTTTAGTCCTGTTTAGTCCTGGTTTAGTCGTAGTTTAGTTCTAGTTTAGTCCTGTTTTAGTCCTGCTTTAGTCCTGGTTTAGAAATGGTTTAATGCTGCTTTAGTCCTGGTTTAGTTCTAGTTTAGTCCTGTTTTAGTCCTGGTTTAGTCCCGTTTTAGTCCTAGTTTAGTCCTGCTTTAGTCCTGGTTTAGTCCTAGTTTAGTCCTGCTTTAGTTCAGGTTTAGTCCTGCTTTAGTCCTAGTTTAGTCCTGTTTTAGTCCTGTTTAGTCCTGGTTTAGTCCTGCTTTAGTCCTGGTTTAGTCCTGGTTTAGACCTAGTTTAGTCCTGGTTTAGTCCTGCTTTAGTCCTGGTTTAGTCCTGGTTTAGACCTAGTTTAGTCCTGTTTTAGTTCTGGTTGAGTCCTGGTTTAGTCCTAGTTTAGTCCTAGTTTAGTCCTAGTTTAGTCCTGTTTTAGTCCTGTTTTAGTCCTGTTTTAGTCCTAGTTTAGTCCTGTTTTAGTCCTGGTTTAGTCCTGGTTTAGTCCTGTTTTAGTTCTGGTTTAGTCCTGTTTTAGTCCTGATTTAGTCCTACTTTAGTCCATGCTTTAGTCCTGGTTTAGACCTGGGTTGGTCCTAGTTTAGTCCTGTTTTAGTTCTGGTTTAGTCCTGCTTTAGTTCTGGTTTAGTCCTGGTTTAATACTGCTTTACTCCTGCTTTAGTCCTGGTTTAGTACTGTTTTAGTCCTGGTTTAGTCCTGTTTTAGTCTTGGTTTAGTCCTAGTTTAGTCCTGCTTGAGTCCTGCTTTAGTCCTAGTTTAGTCCTAGTTTAGTCCTGTTTTAGTCCTGGTTTAGTCCTGGTTTAGTCCTGCTTTAGTCCTGGTTTAGTCCTGGTTTAGTCCTGTTTTAGTCCTGGTTTAGTCCTGGTTTAGTCCTGCTTTAGTCCTGGTTTAGTCCTGGTTTAGTCCTGGTTTACTACTGCTTTAGTCCTGGTTTAGTCCTAGTTTAGTCCTAGTTTAGTCCTGGTTTAGTCCTGGTTTAGTCCTAGTTTAGTCCTGTTTTAGTCCTGGTTTAGTCCTGGTTTAGTCCTGTTTAGTCCTGGTTTAGAAATGGTTTAATACTGCTTTCGTCCTGGTTTAGTTCTAGTTTAGTCCTGTTTTAGTCCTGGTTTAGGCCTAGTTTAGTCCCGTTTTAGTTCTGGTTTAGTCCTGTTTTAGTCCTGGTTTAGTCTTGGTTTAGTCCTAGTTTAGTACTGTTTTAGTCCTGTTTTAGTCCTGGTTCAGTCCTGGTTCAGTCCTGGTTTAGTCCTGGTTTAGTCCTGGTTTAGTCCTAGTTTAGTCCTGTTTTAGTCCTGTTTTAGTCCTGGTTCAGTCCTTGTTCAGTCCTTGTTCAGTCCTGGTTTAGTTCTGGTTTAGTCCTGGTTTAGTCCTAGTTTAGTCCTGTTTTAGTCCTGGTTTAGTCCTGGTTTACTCCTGTTTTAGTCCTGTTTAGTCCTGGTTTAGTCGTAGTTTAGTTCTAGTTTAGTCCTGTTTTAGTCCTGCTTTAGTCCTGGTTTAGAAATGGTTTAATGCTGCTTTAGTCCTGGTTTAGTTCTAGTTTAGTCCTGTTTTAGTCCTGGTTTAGTCCCGTTTTAGTCCTAGTTTAGTCCTGCTTTAGTCCTGGTTTAGTCCTAGTTTAGTCCTGCTTTACTTGTGGTTTAGTCCCGTTTTAGTCCTAGTTTAGTCCTGCTTTAGTCCTGGTTTAGTCCTAGTTTAGTCCTGCTTTAGTTCTGGTTTAGTCCTGGTTTAGTCCTAATTTAGTCCTGTTTTAGTCCTAGTTTAGTCCTGCTTTAGTCCTGGTTTAGTCCTAGTTTAGTCCTGCTTTAGTTCAGGTTTAGTCCTGCTTTAGTCCTAGTTTAGTCCTGCTTTAGTCCTAGTTTAGTCCTGTTTTAGTCCTGTTTAGTCCTGGTTTAGTCCTGCTTTAGTCCTGGTTTAGTCCTGGTTTAGACCTAGTTTAGTCCTGTTTTAGTTCTGGTTGAGTCCTGGTTTAGTCCTAGTTTAGTCCTAGTTTAGTCCTAGTTTAGTCCTGTTTTAGTCCTGTTTTAGTCCTGTTTTAGTCCTAGTTTAGTCCTGTTTTAGTCCTGGTTTAGTCCTGGTTTAGTCCTGGTTTAGTCCTGGTTTAGTCCTAGTTTAGTACTGTTTTAGTCCTGGTTGAGTCCTGGTTTAGTCCTTGTTTAGTCCTGTTTTAGTCCTTGTTTAGTCCTGGTTCAGTCCTGGTTTAGTCCTGGTTTAGTCCTAGTTTAGTCCTGTTTTAGTCCTGTTTTAGTCCTGTTTTAGTCCTGTTTTAGTCCTGTTTTAGTCCTGGTTTAGTCCTAGTTTAGTCCTGTTTTAGTCCTGTTTTAGTCCTGGTTTAGTCCTAGTTTAGTCCTGTTTTAGTCCTGGTTCAGTCCTAGTTTAGTCCTGGTTCAGTCCTGGTGCAGTCCTGGTTTAGTCCTGGTTCAGTCCTGCTTCAGTTCTGGTTTAGTCCTGGTTTAGTCCTAGTTTAGTCCTGGTTCAGTCCTGGTTTAGTCCTGTTTAGTCCTGTTTAGTCCTGGTTTAGTCCTGGTTTAGTCCTGGTTTAGCCCTGGTTTAGTTCTGGTTTAGTCCTAGTTTAGTTCTGGTTTAGTCCTAGTTTAGTCCTGCTTTACTCCTGGTTTACTTCTAGTTTAGTCCTGGTTTAGTCTATGGTTTAGTTCTGGTTTAGTCCTAGTTTAGTCCTGGTTTAGTCCTGTTTTAGTCCTGGTTTAGTCCTGGTTTAGTCCTGGTTTAGTCCTGGTTTAGTCCTGTTTAATTCCTGGTTGAGTCCTGGTTTAGTCCTAGTTTAGTCCTAGTTTAGTCCTAGTTTAGTCCTGTTTTAGTCCTGTTTTAGTCCTGTTTTAGTCCTAGTTTAGTCCTGTTTTAGTCCTGGTTTAGTCCTGGTTTAGTCCTAGTTTAGTCCTGTTTTAGTCCTGGTTCACTCCTGGTTTAGTCCTAGTTTAGTCCTGTTTTAGTCCTGGTTCAGTCCTGGTTCAGTCCTGGTTTAGTCCTGGTTTAGTCCTAGTTTAGTCCTGTTTTAGTCCTGGTTCAGTCCTGGTTCAGTCCTGGTTTGGTCCTGGTTTAGTCTCTGGTTTAGTTCTGGTTTAGTCCTAGTTTAGTCCTGGTTCAGTCCTGGTTCAGTCCTGGTTCAGTCCTGGTTTAGTCCTTGTTTAGTCCTGGATTAGTCCTGGTTTAGTCCTGGTTTAGTCCTAGTTTAGTCCCTGTTCAGTCCTAGTTTAGTCCTGGTTTAGTCCTGGTTTAGTCCTAGTTTAGCCCTTGTTCAGTCTTGGTTCAGTTCTGGTTTAGTCCTGGTTTAGTCCTGGTTCAGTCCTGGTTTAGTCCTGTTTTAGTCCTGGTTCAGTCGTAGTTTAGTCCTGGTTCAGTCCTGGTTCAGTCCTGGTTCAGTCCTGGTTTAGTCTTGGTTCAGTCCTCGTTCAGTCCTGGTTCAGTCCTGGTTTAGTCCTGGTTTAGTCCTGGTTTAGTCCTGTTTCAGTCTTGTAATAGTCCTGCTTTAGCCCGAGAATCATCCAAATGATTCTAGTGAAGGTGTAAGGAGTTTAAAAACACAGTGGAGCACTTCCTGTATTACCACATGACATCACAAAGTGGAATAGTGTTTTCTGCTTGAATATTCAGGGTTTGTGTGTCAAACATGTGAATGAAACAAAACACAGCTCCAGGTCTGTTTGTGACGACGTTGGAACATCGATTTTAGGTAAAGGATTTTTGAGTCGGCCTTGTTTAAACTCCGCCCTCACTGATGTCATCCTCTCCTGTTCCCGTGGCGACAGTTTGAGTGACAGGTGATGGGCTCCTCGTTGACCCCGGGGTCAAAGGTCAGGGCAAACTGTGAGAATCTCCACAGGAAACACTCGAGGCGCTTTAGCACTACACCTCCACACCTGAGACTAAAGCAGGACTAAAACAAGTGTAAAACAGGCCTAAAACAGGACTATAACCAGGACTAAAGCAGGCCTAAAACAGGACTAAAGCAGGACTAAAGCAGGACTAAAACAGGACTAAAGCAGGACTAAATCAGGACTATAACCAGGACTAAAGCAGGCCTAAAACAGGACTAAAACAGGACTAAAGCAGGACTAAAGCAGGACTAAAACAAGACCATAACCAGGACAAAAGCAGGACTAAAGCAGGACTAAAACAGGACTAAAACAGGACTATAACCAGGACTAAAGCAGGACTAAAACAGGACTATAACCAGGACTAAAGCAGGACTAAAGCAGGACTAAAACAGGACTATAACCAGGACTAAAGCAGGACTAAAGCAGGACTAAAACAGGACTATAACCAGGACTAAAGCAGGACTAAAACAGGACTAAAACAGGACTAAAACAGGCCTAAAACAAGACTATAACCAGGACTAAAGCAGGACTAAAACAGGACTAAAGCAGGACTAAAACAGGACTAAAACAGGACTATAACCAGGACTAAAGCAGGACTAAAGCAGGACTAAAACAGGACTATAACCAGGACTAAAGCAGGACTAAAACAGGACTAAAACAGGACTAAAACAGGCCTAAAACAAGACCATAACCAGGACTAAAGCAGGACTAAAGCAGGACTAAAACAGGACTATAACCAGGACTAAAGCAGGACTAAAACAGGACTAAAACAGGACTAAAGCAGGACTAAAACAGGCCTAAAACAAGACAATAACCAGGACAAAAGCAGGACTAAAGCAGGTCTAAAGCAGGACTAAAGCAAGTCTAAAACAGGACTAAAACAGGACTATAACCAGGACTAAAGCAGGACTAAAACAGGACTATAACCAGGACTAAAGCAGGACTAAAACAGGCCTAAAACAAGACCATAACCAGGACAAAAGCAGGACTAAAGCAGGACTAAAACAGGACTAAAACAGGACTATAACCAGGACTAAAGCAGGACTAAAACAGGACTAAAACAGGCCTAAAACAAGACCATAACCAGGACTAAAGCAGGACTAAAGCAGGACTAAAACAGGACTAAAACAGGACTAAACCAGGACTAAAGCAGGACTAAAGCAGGACTAAAACAGGACTATAACCAGGACTAAAGCAGGACTAAAACAGGACTAAAACAGGACTAAAACAGGACAAAAGCAGGACAAAAGCAGGACTAAAGCAGGACTAAAACAGGACTAAAACAGGACTATAACCAGGACTAAAGCAGGACTAAAGCAGGACTAAAACAGGACTAAAACAGGACTAAACCAGGACTAAAGCAGGACTAAAGCAGGACTAAAACAGGCCTAAAACAAGACTATAACCAGGACTAAAGCAGGACTAAAGCAGGACTAAAACAGGACTAAAACAGGACTAAAACAGGCCTAAAACAAGACTATAACCAGGACTAAAGCAGGACTAAAACAGGACTATAAACAGGACTAAACCAGGACGAAAGCAGGACTAAAACAGGACTAAAGCAGGACTAAAACAGGACTATAACCAGGACTAAAACAGGACTAAAACAGGACTATAAACAGGACTAAACCAGGACGAAAGCAGGACTAAAACAGGACTAAAGCAGGACTAAAACAGGACTATAACCAGGACTAAAACAGGACTAAAACAGGACAAAAGCAGGAGTAAAACAGGACTAAAACAGGACGATAACCAGGACTAAAACAGGACTAAAGCAGGACTAAAACAGGACTAAACCAGGACTAAAACAGGACTATAACCAGGACTAAAACAGGACTAAAGCAGGATTAAACCAGGACTAAAACAGGACTAAAGCAGGACTAAAGCAGGACTAAAACAGGACTAAAACAGGACTAAAACAGGACAAAAGCAGGACTAAACCAGGACTAAAGCAGGACTAAACCAGGACTAAACCAGGACTAAAGGAGGACTAAACCAGGACTAAAGCAGGACTAAACCAGGACTAAAGCAGGACTAAAGAGGGACTAAAGCGGGACTAAAGCAGGACTAAAACAGGACTATAAGCAGGACTAAAGCAGGACTAAAATAGGACTAAAGCAGGACTAAAACAGGACTAAAACAGGACTAAAGCAGGACTATAACCAGGACTAAAACAGGATTATAACCAGGACTAAAGCAGGACTAAAACAGGAATAAACAGGACTAAACCAGGACTAAAACAGGACTAAAATAGGACTAAAGCAGGACTAAAACAGGACTAAACCAGGAATAAACCCGGACAAAACAAGGACTAAAGCAGGACTAAAACAGGACTAAAACAGGACTAAAGCAGGACTATAACCAGGACTAAAACAGGATTATAACCAGGACTAAAACAGGACTAAAACAGGACTAAAGCAGGACTATAACCAGGACTAAAACAGGACTAAAGCAGGACTAAAGCAGGACTAAAGCACGACTAAAGCAGAACTAAAGCGGGACTAAAGCAGGACTAAACCAGGACTAAACAAGGACTAAAACAGGACTATAACCAGGACTAAAACAGGACTAAACCAGGACTGAAGCAGGGCTAAAGCAGGACTAAAGCAGAACTAAAGCAGAACTAAAGCGGGACTAAAGCAGGCCTAAAGCAGGACTATAACCAGGACTAAAACAGGATTATAACCAGGACTAAAACAGGACTAAAGTAGGACTAAAGCAAGACTAAAGAGGGACTAAAGCGGGACTAAAGAAGGACTAAAACAGGACTAAAGCAGGACTAAAGCAGGACTAAAACCAGGACTAAAACAGGACTAAAGTAGGTCTAAAGAAGGTCTAAAAGAGGATTATAAACAGGACTAAAACAGGACTAAAACAGGACTAAACCAGGACTAAAACTGGACTAAAACTGGACTAAAACTGGACTAAACAAGGACTAAACAAGGACTAAAACAAGGACTAAAACAGGACTAAAACAGGGCTAAAACTGGACTAAACAAGGACTAAAACAAGGACTAAAACAGGACTAAAACAGGGCTAAAACTGGACTAAACAAGGACTAAAACAAGGACTAAAACAGGACTAAAACAGGACTAAAACAGGACTAAACCAGGACTAAAACAGGACTAAAGCAGGACTAAAGCAGGACTAAAGCAGAACTAAAGCGGGACTAAAGCAGGACTAAACCAGGACTAAACAAGGACTAAAACAGGACTAAAGCAGGACTAAAACAGGACTAAAGCAGGACTATAACCAGGACTAAAACAGGATTATAACCAGGACTAAAATAGGACTAAAGCAGGACTAAAGCAGGACTAAAGTAGGACTAAATCAAGACTAAAACAGGACTAAACCAGGACTAAAGCAGGACTAAACCAGAACTAAAGCATGACTATAACCAGGACTAAACCAGGACTAAAGGAGGACTAAACCAGGACTAAAGCAGGACTAAAGCAGGACTAAAGCAGGACTAAAGCAGGACTAAAACAGGACTAAAGCAGGACTAAAGCAGGACTAAAACAGGACTATAACCAGGACTAAAGCAGGACTAAAACAGGACTAAAGCAGGACTATAACAAGGACTAAACCAGGACTAAAGCAGGACTATACCAGGACTAAAACAGGACTATAACCAGGACTAAAACAGGACTAAAGTAGGACTAAAGCAGGACTAAAACAGGACTAAAACAGGACTATAACCGGGACTAAAACAGGACTAAACCAGGACTAAACCAGAACTAAAACAGGACTAAACCAGGACTAAAGCAGGACTAAAACAGGACTAAAGCAGGACTAAAGCAGGACTATACCAGGACTAAAACAGGACTATAACCAGGACTAAAACAGGACTAAAGTAGGACTAAAGCAGGACTAAAACAGGACTAAAGCAGGACTAAAGCAGGACTAAAGCAGGACTAAAACAGGACTAAAGCAGGACTAAAGCAGGACTAAAGCAGGACTAAAACAGGACTAAACCAGGACTAAAGCAGGACTAAACCAGAACTAAAGCATGACTATAACCAGGACTAAACCAGGACTAAAGGAGGACTAAACCAGGACTAAAGCATGACTAAAGCAGGACTAAAGCAGGACTATAACCAGTACTTAAACAGGACTAAACCAGGACTAAACCAGGACTAAAACAGGACTAAAGCAGGACTAAAGCTGGATTAAACCAGGACTAAAACAGGACTAAAGCAGGACTAAAGCAGGACTAAAACAGGACTAAAACAGGACTATAACCGGGACTAAAACAGGACTAAACCAGGACTAAACCAGAACTAAAACAGGACTAAACCAGGAATAAACCCGGACAAAACAAGGACTAAAGCAGGACTAAAACAGGACTAAAACAGGACTAAAGCAGGACTATAACCAGGACTAAAACAGGATTATAACCAGGACTAAAACAGGACTAAAGCAGGACTAAAGCAGGACTAAAGCACGACTAAAGCAGAACTAAAGCGGGACTAAAGCAGGACTAAACCAGGACTAAACAAGGACTAAAACAGGACTAAAACAGGACTAAACCAGGACTAAACGAGGACTAAAACAGGACTAAAGCAGGACTATAAACATGGACTAAAGCGGGACTAAAGCAGGACTAAACCAGGACTAAAGCAGGACTAAAACAGGACTATAACCAGGACTAAAACAGGACTAAAGCAGGCCTAAAGCAGGACTATAACCAGGACTAAAACAGGATTATAACCAGGACTAAAACAGGACTAAAGTAGGACTAAAGCAAGACTAAAACAGGACTAAAACAGGACTAAAGCAGGACTAAAGCAGGACTATAACCAGGACTAAAACAGGATTATAACCAGGACTAAAACAGGACTAAAGTACGACTAAAGCAGGACTAAAAGAGGATTATAAACAGGACTAAAACAGGACTAAAACAGGACTAAACCAGGACTAAAATAGGACTAAAGCAGGACTAAAGCAGGACTAAAGTAGGACTAAATCAAGACTAAAACAGGACTAAACCAGGACTAAAGCAGGACTAAACCAGAACTAAAGCAGGACTATAACAAGAACTAAAACAGGGCTAAAACAGGACTAAACAAGGACTAAACAAGGACTAAAACAGGACTAAAACAGGACTAAAACAGGACTAAACAAGGACTAAAGCAGGACTAAAACAGGACTATAAGCAGGACTAAAACAGGACTAAAGCAGGACTAAAGCAGGACTAAAACAGGACTATAACCAGGACTAAAACAGGACTAAAACAGGACTAAAGCAGGACTAAAGCAGAACTAAAGCAGGACTAAAGCAGGACTAAAACAGGACTATAACCAGGACTAAAACAGGACTAAATCAGGACTAAAACAGGACTAAAGCAGGACTAAAGTAGGACTAAAGCAGGACTAAAACAGGACTAAAGCAGGACTAAAGCAGGACTAAAACAGGACTATAACCGGGACTAAAACAGGACTAAACCAGGACTAAAACAGGACTAAAGCAGGACTAAAGTAGGACTAAAGCAGGACTAAAACAGGACTATAACCAGGACTAAACCAGGACTAAAGCAGGACTAAAGCAGAACTAAAGCAGGACTAAAGCAGGACTAAAACAGGATTATAACCAGGACTAAAACAGGACTAAACCAGGACTAAAGCAGGACTAAAGAGGGACTAAAGCGGGACTAAAGTAGGACTAAAACAGGACTAAAGCAGGACTAAAGCAGGACTATAACCAGGACTAAAACAGGATTATAACCAGGACTAAAACAGGACTAAAGTACGACTAAAGCAGGACTAAAGCAGGACTAAAACAGGACTAAACCAGGACTAAAGCAGGACTAAAACAGGACTAAAGCAGGACTAAAACAGGACTAAAGCAGGACTAAAGCAGGACTATAACCAGGACTAAAACAGGATTATAACCAGGACTAAAACAGGACTAAAGCAGGACTAAAGCAGGACTAAAGCAGGACTAAAGCAGGACTAAAGCAGGACTAAACCAGGACTAAAACAGGACTAAAGCAGAACTAAAACAGGACTAAACCAGGACTAAACCAGAACTAAAACAGGACTAAACCAGGACTAAAGCAGGACTAAAACAGGACTAAAGCAGGACTAACGCAGGACTAAAGCAGGACTAAAATAGGACTAAAGCAGGACTAAAACAGGACTATAACCAGGGCTAAAACAGGACTAAACCAGGACTAAAGCAGGACTAAACCAGAACTAAAGCATGACTATAACCAGGACTAAACCAGGACTAAAGGAGGACTAAACCAGGACTAAAGCAGGACTAAACCAGGACTAAAGCAGGACTAAAGCAGGACTATAACCAGGACTAAAACAGGACTATAACCAGGACTAAAACAGGACTAAAGCAGGACTAAAATAGGACTAAAGCAGGACTAAAACAGGACTATAACCAGGGCTAAAACAGGACTAAACCAGGACTAAAGCCGGACTAAACCAGAACTAAAGCAGGACTAAAGCAGGACAAAAACAGGACTAAAGCAGGACTAAAGCAGGCTCTAAACCAGGACTAAACCAGGACTAAAGCGGGACTAAACCAGGACTATAACCAGGACTAAACTAGGACTAAAGCAGAATTAAGACAGAACTAAAGCAGGACTAAAACAGGACTAAAGCAGGACTAAAGCAGGACTAAAACAGAACTAAAACAGAACTAATACAGGACTAAGACAGGACTAAAATGGACTAAAGCAGGACTAAAGCAGGATTAAAGCAGAACTAAGACAGAACTAAAGCAGGACTAAAACGGGACTAAAGCAGGACTAAAATAGGACTAAGACAGAACTAAAACAGGACTAACACAGGACTAAAACGGGACTAAAACAGGACTAAAATAGGACTAAGACAGAACTAAAACAGGACTAACACAGGACTAAAACGGGACTAAAACAGGACTAAAGCAGAACTAAACTAGGACTAAACCAGGACTAAAGCAGGACTAAAGCAGGACTAACACCAGGACTAAAACAGAACTAAGACATACTAAGACAGGACTAAATCGGGACTAAGACAGGACTAAAACGGGTCTAAAACAGGACTAAAGCAGCACTAAAACAGAACTAAGACAGGACTAAGACAGGACTAAAACAGGACTAAAACAGGACTAAAGCAGGACTAAAGCAGAACTAAGACAAAACTAAAGCAGGACTAAAACGGGACTAAATCAGGATTAAATCAGGACTAAAATAGGACTAAAATAGGACTAAAACAGGAATAAGACAGGACTAAGACAGGACTAAGACAGGACTAAAATAGGACTAAAATAGGACTAAAACAGGAATAAGACAGGACTAAGACAGGACTAAGACAGAACTACGACAGGACTAAAGCAGGACTAAAGCAGGACTAAAACAGGACTAAAGAAATACAAAAGCAGGACTAAAGGGGGTTTAAACCCAGACTAAATTATGATTTAATGGGGACTGAACGAGGACTAGAACTAAAGAGATCTATAGAACTGAATCCGGAGCTAAACCAGGACATTTACATCTACACGGTCCGTGGTTCTACTCCCAGAATCCATGTTTCTTTTTCTGTGGAGTTTATGGTCTTAAACCTGGAGAAGGATTCTAACGCTCTGCTGCCCCTTAGCGGTAGTACAGTGGAATTACCGATTTATGCACAGAAATAATCTGGGGGATTTATCAAGAAGAATTTCCATAAATTCAATTTTTCTGTGTCCCCAGATATAACAATAAGGGTTAAAAGTATATAAATAAAAATAAAAGCATATTAAACTGCACAAAAAACTAAATGAAGCAGCTCTGGATCTAATAATATTCAAATCTCTCAGTACAATATTTTTATGATCTGCATCTCCATCATTTTCACTGCCTGTGGAGGCCACAATAAAATGTGAATATGGAACATTTTCCTTTTAAAATTCACTGTCAAAGTGAAAGCAAAACCTGTTTATGAACAAAGCAACTTCTAAACAAGGTCTAAACCAAGACTAAACCAAGACTAAACCAAGACTAATCCAGGACTAAACCAGGACTAAACCAGGTCTAAACCAGGTCCAAACCAGGTCTAAAACAGGACAAAACCAGGACTGAACCAGAACTAAACCAGGTCTAAACCAGGTCTAAACCGGGACTAAACCAGGACTATATCGGGACTAAAGGCCTAAGCCAGGTCTAAACCAGGTCTAAACCACGACTAAACCACGACTAAACCAAGACTAAACCAAGACTAAACCAGGTCTAAACCAGGTCTAAACTACGACTAAACCAAGACTAAACCAGGTCTAAACCATGACTAAACCAGGACTAAAACAGGTCCAAACCAGGTCTAAAACAGGACAAAACCAGGACTGAACCAGAACTAAACCAGGTCTAAATCAGGTCTAAACCGGGACTAAACCAGGTCTAAACCACGACTAAACCAAGACTAAACCAGGTCCAAACCAGGTCTAAAACAGGACTAAACCAGATCTAAACCACAACAAAACCAGGACTGTACCAGAACTAAACCAGGTCTAAACCGGGACTAAACAAGGCCTAAACCAGGTCTAAACTGAGACTAAACCAGGACTAAACCATGTTTAAACAAGGTCTAAAGCAGGACTAAACCAGGTCTAAATAAGGACTAAACCAGGTCTAAACCAGGACTAGACTAGGCCTAAACAAGGTCTAAATCAGGTCTACAGCAGGTTTAAACCAGGACTACACTAGGACTCAATCAAGTCCAATAAATCACACAATCCAGTTTAGAATTGTCAGTTTTATTGAGTCCGAGTCAAAGCAGAGACGTGTAAATTCAAAGTGCTTTTTCTCTGTTCCAACACAAAAATATGACTCTTAAATTTGGCAAAAAAACACTCAAAATATTTACATTTTCACAAAATCTTTCGCTCTCTCTCCCTCCGTCAGCTCCACACATAATCAACACCGTTCGACACAGAAATATACAAACATGATAAAATTCCAAAAGAAACATCGAAAAGACGTGGTTAAAACCACATCAAGAATAAACAGAGTAAAGGCACCAGACGGCAATGACCTGAAGGAATTTGAACACCAGATTTTGGTTTTTATACTCAAATATGGTTAGAAGAGGCAAATGCGGTAAGAACTGGGCCAAGATACCACAAAAACTTGGAAAAATTCGTTTAGAATTTTGTGAGGATTGAAAAAATATATATTTGTGGGTAATAGTAGTGGTCAAGATGGTGCTCAAAGTATTTCCAAAAAGTCATAATACACACATGGTTTACCTCTTTACATTTTAAAATACAAGTCTGAGGTGTAAAGTTTTGTTTCCTTATTGTAAAGAAGTTTTAAAATTCCCTAAACTGCGCAGAGCTATGGAGACGTAATGTTTTAAAAGGTGCATTGTGTAACTTTTTCCGGTGTAGGGTCTGTTAAATGTTTTTTTCCATAGAGATTACTACTATTTCTTTGGCAGAAATGTTTCACAGTATGGCTTTAAACCTTTCTATCACCATGGAGACCAAACCAGACCAACTTACAGGTCAGATCTGTGGAGAGGCGACCCTGCTCACAGTGAGAATGCCTCAGGTTTTGTTTTTCTAGGTATTTTTCGAGCTATAAAATCACTTATAATTGAATAAATGTAAAGTAGAGCTGAATAATGTCATACTGTGGAACATTCCAGGCAGAGCAATGATGTATTCATAGAAACAAGCAAGTTACACAGTGCATCTTTAACTATAATAGACCATTTTCTGTCTGAAATGATCAAGAGTCTTCAAAAAATATGTTTCCAAATGACAACAGCTGAAACCTTTGCTCCTTACGCCTACTACTGGACGAATGAGGAATTGCACTGTGTAATTTTTATTACAGTTACTTTACTTGCATTTAAAATAGCAAACGAATCTTTGATTACTGCATACGACAGTTTTATTTCAGAGGTATTGCCTACTCAAAACTTCTGAGTGCCTTTTCTTGCTTATGAGCTCCCCCTAGTGGCCCAAAAACAATAAGCAGAGTCGAATACAGTGTAGAATTTCAAACTAAAACTATACAAGCAGTTCTGGGCTTTAAATGTCTAAATATGAGACGTTCTTTGACACACCTTCACAGTTTAAATTTTAAGGTTTAAGCCGTGTTCTGATGTTTTCAAAAACAGACCTGGAGTGTGTTTCGTTTCATTCACACGTGTTTGAGTAACTCTTCATTATTAGGTCTGTGCGCCATTGGTTCTTTTCAAGTCAAATTAGGAACGAAAAACAATAAAATGAGAAACAGTTTGTCATTACATTTTTCAAACAAAAAACAGATTTTGACCTCTATTTCCAATATTTAATTTAAAGTTAAAAATAACACCGGTCAAAAAACAGTCTCAGGGCTTATTTCAGTTTTGATATTTGATTCTCTCTGGTTTATTTGCTCCGGATGTTCTGCTGCTGGAAGGACTCACCTGAAAAATTGTTGCAATTCTCTTCTTTTATAGCAACGCGTTTACTTTCACATCTTAGAAAGTCATTGTTGAACTCCATGATGAGAAACAGGAAGCAGCGATAAACTCTCCTCTGTTCAACTCCATAGAACTATAATAAAAATTGTTTTTATTATAGATCCATGGTTGACACTGAATCAAGCAGCAGAACTTCCAGGCAAATAAACCAGAGAGAATAAAATATCAAAATTAAAATAGGATTTTTTAAAAACATTTTTTTGAGTGTTAATTGAAATAAATTTTACATTAAATATTGGAAACAGGTCGAAACCTGTTTTTTGTTTGAAACTAAAATGAAAAAATTAAATAAACGATAGGGTTCCCAATTTACTGTTTTTTTGTTCTTAATTGAAATTCAAAAGAACAAATGGTACACGGACCTTTAGTCTGTCTACATCTCCAATGCTAAAATGGCTAAAAATGCTCTGTTCCACCTTGTGGTGTCACGTAGTGGTAGTTTTCATGTTAACAGCTTCTTTTACCTTTAGTTTGGGAATTGAAGAGACTGAAAACATCCAAATGATTCTACTGAAGGTGTGTAGAGTTTAAAAACACAGTGGAGCACTTATGGTATTACCACATGACATCACAAAGTGGAATAGAGTGTTTGAGCAAAGAACTCAGCCTAAATCTGCAGGTTTGTGTGTTAAACGTGTGTGAATGAAACAAAACACAACTCCAGCTCTGTTTGTGATGCGGAAACATTAGGACACAAATCAGAAAATAGTGGAATATGGGAACTTTAAATCTAGTTTGAGTAGTTTTTCTATGCAAAAATAGAACATTTTCGTACAAAAATATGGCACTAGAGGTTAAAAGGAGTTAAATACTGTTCTTGTCTCTGTGTTTAAAACTTTACAATAGTTTTGTATGTTAATCTGGACTTTACAGTTGCAGTTTGAGGCTCTGAAGGCACAGTACAGCGGCCAGTCTTTCTGTTCATATAGGGGCATGGAAGCTCCGCCCCCTTTGCAGCAGTCCTGTCTGTGATTGGCTGAGGGTGCCAGGTCAGAGGTCACCGGGGGGCGATCTCGGGGACCATGGCAGACAGGTGCATGCTGGGATACGAGTCTCGGTGGCGGATTTTGAAGACAAGTTGCTCCTTTTCCTGAGAGAGGCGCTGGTTCAGGCTCAGCTGGCGGTCCAGGGCGAGCTTTAACTCCTGCTGCTCTTTGGACAACTGCCTACGGGGACAAAAGAGGGACAAAAGACATTTAAAAAGGTCCAGTATTATGCAAAAATGACTTGTGAGCTTTAAGCCATGTTAGAATGTTGTGTTTTGTTTCATTCCCATGTGTTTGAGTGATCCTTTTTTATTAATCTTAGTCTGTTAACATCTCCAAAGCTCAAAATGCTCTGCTCCACCTTGTGAGGTCATGAAGTTAACAGCTCCTTTTACCTTTTGTTCAGTAGTTGTTCAGTATAACATTACAAGGTGGAGGGTTTTCAGTTTGGATTTGTGTTAAACATGTGAGAATGAAACAAAACACAACTCCAGGACTGTTTGAGATGAGGAAACAACATTAGAACTTAGATCAGAAAATACATAATATGGGCCTATATTTAAAAACATATTTTAATAAAGAAAAATACTTCTTCTCTTAATATCAGCCTGTTGTAGAGTGCCAGACATGTTTAATTTGCTATCATTTTATCTAAAGTGACAGTACGTAACTTTCTGACAGTGGAAAATCACCTACATGATTCAGTGGACATAAAAGTTAAGCCCACACTTCTGAACAGTCTCCACGGAGGTACTGTATGTTTTATGTCATATTGTGAAAGATTATAATGACATTCCCATTGAAACAAACAGAAAAAGGCCTTCCTCCAGACCAAGTAAGAGTCAGGTCTGTGGAGATGCAAGCCCACAAGCTCACAGTGAAGGCATGTTTTTTTGTCTCTGTTTTTATGTTTAAAATACTGTCATTAAAATACTGTCTAATACAGTATTAAATACTAAAACAATAAACACTAAATACTAATAAAATACAATACTAAATGTAATCAATTAAATACTGTCATCCTCGTCATTATTACTGGTATTATACAAATAGGACTCTATTAATGCAGTTCTTCCCCACTAGAGGGCAGCATCTTATCACACACTAAATACCTGCCTGACAAAGGAAACATTGCAGTGCTACACAGAGACAGAGAGAGAGACAGAGACACAGAGACAGAATGATTCTTACTGAATGAAACTCTGGCAGTTGTCGAAGCGCACTTGCAGGTCCTCGTTCTGCTGCAGCTCCTGGACCAGCTGCTCCTCCAGACTCTGGTTCTTCTGCCTCTGCAAAAAGAAACACAAACGCAGAAATATATTCAACATCAGCAGTTAGGAAAGCTACAGCTGTACAGAAGAGGAGACCATCTGCAGCCCTGAGCCCTGCAGTACAGACAGGACACAGCTGTGAAGTGAAAACCACTTCAGGAGACTTCATCATGAAGCTCACGGAGACAAGGCCAAGGGTTTGCAGCGTCAACCACAAAGCAAAGGGTGGATACTTGGAGGAATATGACTCTAAAATATAGAACACACTTAGTTAATATGTTTTGTTCTTTGTTACATAATTCCATACATCTTACTTTATGTATTTGATGTAGAAAGACAAAAAGTAAACCTCAAATAAGAAGGGTTGTCTAAGTGTTTGGCTGGTAGTGCAAGGATAAGTAGCATTTTTCCAAAAGAACAGTTTTAGACCAAAATGCTCAGAGAAAGTTGTGAACTTTAAAACCCCAGAGGAGCAGCCTGGAGATGCTAACGTGCTAATGCACCAACATGCTAATGTGCTAACTCACCAGCGCGCCCATCTGCTGCAGCCTCCTCCTGTGCTCCTCCACCTGCTCCGCCTTCATCTCAATCACAAACAGCAGAGACTCCTGCTCCGACTCCCAGAATGCACCGGGGCTGCCGTGGGCCTGCGCACACAACAACAACAACAACAACAGGTCATTTAGGGTTAAGCCTGGTTTAGTGACACTGTTTAAAGCTGCTGAGTTACTTTATATCAAAGTACATTCTGTGACGGGGTCTCCAACCTTTTAACTCCCGTGAGCTAAATTTACAAAACAAATATGCCAGAGAGCGACTAGTTTGAGCCACAAGAAATCAAGTTTATTCAAGTGTCACACTGAGCCTCAGATGAGGTACAGTTGGAAACCTATAAAACATAAGCCATTATCCATTTATTACTGTACAAAGTTAGGCATCAAAATGACACATGTACAATGGAAACAGGCATTTAACTGATCAAACTGTACTTATACAGGACAATACATTAGTGGTCCAAAAAAACAAGCAAAAAAATAAAAGTTTAATTTTCGCTGATTTGAATCCTGCATTAGGACATCGCATATCTACAACTACAAAGAGTCAGACTTGGTTGAGTTAATTTAGAAGTTGCACAAGATGCATGAAGTTTCTAGAAATTGCCGTCTTGCTATTTTGTCATTGTACTGTTCATTTGTTATTCTCTGTATTTCCCTTTATTTACAGCCGATAACATTGTTTTTGTCAGTTTGATGCATTCTATGAAGCTGGTTTGTTTTTTTTTGTTAACTAGTTATAAAACTATTTCGCCCATATGGTTCAGATACATGTGTTTTGTGTTATTATATCGAGGTAAATGTACAGATTCTGTCATTGGCGCCTGGTTTGTGGAAGGATAATGCAGATTAGAAGAAAGCAGAGAGGGTCCAGTCAGAGTTGTTAATGACAGAGGTGAAAGAGCAAAGCTGATTCAAGACTTTAGTGCAATCCTCATGAAAAATGAAGATGAGAAGCAATTTCTCCTTCACATTGAGCATGAACATGGAAAATGTGCCTGATTTAAGGAGGGGAATGTTGTTAGTGTCTGAAACTCAGCGGTAGAATTCAGAAGAGAGTTCTTCTGAAAGTGAAGATGACAGAAGTTGCCTCAGAAACACTGCTGGCTGAAGGTTTTGTGTTATGTTTGACAGATATCGCACATTTCCATGAGGTGGGAGTGCGTTTATTGGCCTGGTGCTTGTGACTGGTGTAAATATTCTATTATAAGTTTTTTTTAAATTAAAATGAACAGAGACAAACTGAATCTTTATGCCTTTACTTTTTTATTTAAATACATTTAGTTACTATTTGTTGTAATTTTGCATTAAACGTGCACAGTTTTCAGGCTGCAGCTGCACATCATTAAATAAAGGACAGAATGAGTGATCTGTGACTGCTTTGTGCAACCTCTAAATCTTGTTTGATTGATTTAGCTGAATTTTTTATGTAAACCTTAAATCAATAGTCATTTCCTAATGCCAGGTTCAAATCTAGAGAAAAGAGAAAAAACATTTTTTGGACCACCCTCTAACATGTACCGTAATTACGAAATCCCTTGACGAGTTACTAGGGATGAGTGGAGAGCTACAGGCTGGAGACTCCTGCTCTATGACGTGACCTGAAGTCAAAACGTCCTCCAAACCAGGTTAAAGGAGCTACTGTGTGTCTGATTTGCACTTCTAAATATAATTATATAACATGAAAAGAGAAAGTGTTATTTTTGGTTCAAAGTCATTCCTCATTTTCATGAGTTGTTCCAAATATACAAATTATTCATTCGTGATGAGGTTTTCACAACATTCAGATCAGAGGAGTTTTACCCTCACACTACAGCTTGAAATAAAAATAGCCTGCTAACAGAGCACTACTGTTACTTCCTGATTCTTGGAGGATAAAATTAGATGCAGACAGTACAGCAGAGCCGTGTATACAGTATATCAGAGAAATGGAGCCCACCCTCTGGTCCAGGGGTTTCCATTCATTTTTCTCAGACTTTCCAAAAATATCGATGTATTAAAAGTCTGAAAGCGCGGGGATAATCAGCTATATGGTCACCAATGACCGCAAGAACTATGATTTAATTTAAAATATGTTTCTCAAACTTTATAAACCACTAAGTTATCAAAGCATTTAGCAGAATCTTAAATGTGCTTTTTTGACCATGTTAAGTATTTTATCTCATCGCTGCTTAGACCCTGATGACTTTGAACTCTAATTTCTAGTTTGCAAAAGTCTCTGGGAAAACCGAATGGAAAATTTACTTCCAGAACTGGAGCGAGCGGTCACTGCTGAGCTCCATTAACCCAGGTCCTTCTATGGAAACTGATAAAAGCCTGGGCTGAAACAGACCTTCTCAAGTCACTGAACCCTGCAGTGGTTATAAATAGAAGTGCTTCACATGTAACACCTTGAAACTAGAATTCTCTTTTGGACAATAAACTTTACCAGCCCCCGTCTCACCTGGATATTCCTCTTCAGATCCCTCTTTAGCGTGGACTCCTTCACTCTCCTCTTGAGCTCGTTGTAAACCTGCAGATCAGACGTCAGCGCCTCCACCTGGCCCTGGAGGCACATGGTACATTTATGCCATAATTAAAATGACATAACCACAAATGTCTCCACCCAGCCCTAAAGAAACAAAACACTTCAAATGAGCCAAATTCTACCTTTAGAACGTTTTCAGCAGCTTCAAACTTCTCCGTCAGTTGGGCGATTTGGTGTTCGTGGGCCTTTTGGAGCTCTGGAATGTTCAGATTAGAATTAATTCTTCTAAAATAAACATGATCCCAGAGTAGTTTATATTATGAACAAATACACAAATGAGGCAATGAGGAAAACAACTATTGGAACCATTTATAACATTTGTGAAATAACAGAACAGAGCGCAGCTTTAACTGGAAGATTAGATCAGTGACAGCAGCAGTAGCAGTAGGAGGAAAAGTAGCAACAGTAGTGGTAGCAATGATAGAAGTATTACAGCAGTAGTAGTAACAGTAGCAGTATTAGTAGTGCTAGTAGGAGTAGCAGTAGTAGCAGCAGTACCAGTAATGGCAGTAGCAGTATTACTAGTAGTATTATTGGTAGTAATAGTACTAGTAGTAGCAGTAGTAAAAGTCACAACAGTAGGAATAGTAGTAGTAGTAGTAACAGTACTAGTAGTAAAAGTAGCAACAGTAGGAGTAGTAGCAGTAATGGTAGAAGTATTACAAAAGTAGTAGAAGTAGTACAAGTGGCAGCAGTGGTACTAGTCCAGTGAAGTTAATTTGGTTTTATGATACTTATGATACTCAAGCAGTAGCAGCACGAGTATTAGTAATGGTAGAAGAATTACAGTAGTAGTAGTAGCAGCATTAGCAGTTGCAGTAGTAGTAGCAGCAGCAGCATTAGTAGTAACAGTAGGAGTAGGAGTAATGGTAGAAGTATTACAGCAGTAGTAGTAGCAGCAGCAGTAGTAGTAACAGTAGGAGTGATCGTAGAAGTATTTCAGCAGTAGCAGTAGTAGTAGTAGTAGTAGTAGTAGTAGTAGTAGTAGTACCTTCTATCTGTCTCTCATGTTCTTCTGAAGCAGCTTTACTCTTTTGTTCATATAAAACATTTAAATCTGCTGTTGTTTCTGTTTTTACCTGAGAAGAAGAGAAAAACACAAGAGTAAATCATGACTGAACCAGGCCCCAGCCCGGCCTGCAGTGGCCCCTCACCTTGTCCAAGATGCCATTGACCAGGGCACACACCTCCTCGTGGGCGTGGCCTTTCAGAAGCTCCGCCCTTTCTGTGTTCCCATTGGCCGAGAGCACTTCCTTCAGCGTGCGGAGCTGCCACTCAAACTTCTCCAGCTGCTTCTCCAGACACAGGTCAGAGCCACAGCCAGGGTCTAAGAGAGGACGGTCCGGTTTAGAGACGAGTCCAGACCGTCTCCTACGCACCCTCCAGAGTCTAGTCTCCTACGCACCCTCCAGAGGCTCGTCTCCTACGCACCCTCCAGAGTCTCGTCTCCTACGCACCCTCCAGAGTCTAGTCTCCTACGCACCCTCCAGAGTCTAGTCTCCTACGCACCCTCCAGAGTCTAGTCTCCTACGCACCCTCCAGAGTCTAGTCTCCTACGCACCCTCCAGAGTCTAGTCTCCTACGCACCCTCCAGAGTCTAGTCTCCTACGCACCCTCCAGAGTCTAGTCTCCTACGCACCCTCCAGAGTCTAGTCTCCTACGCACCCTCCAGAGTCTAGTCTCCTACGCACCCTCCACAGAGTCTAGTCTCCTACGCACCCTCCACAGAGTCTAGTCTCCTACGCACCCTCCACAGAGTCTAGTCTCCTACGCACCCTCCACAGAGTCTAGTCTCCTACGCACCCTCCAGAGTGTAGTCTCCTACTCACCCTCCACAGAGTCTAGTCTCCTACTCACCCTCCACAGAGTCTAGTCTCCTACGCACCCTCCACAGAGTCTAGTCTCCTACGCACCCTCCACAGTCTAGTCTCCTACTCACCCTCCACAGAGTCTAGTCTCCTACGCACCCTCCACAGAGTCTAGTCTCCTACGCACCCTCCACAGAGTCTAGTCTCCTACGCACCCTCCACAGAGTCTAGTCTCCTACTCACCCTCCACAGAGTCTAGCCTCCTACGCACCCTCCACAGAGTCTAGTCTCCTACTATGAAACAGGTGTTATCATGCACGCAGATGATGCTGTGCTCTATGTACATGATAGGGACATAAATCAAGTTGCATCTAAACTGTCTGTTGCGATGGATAACATTAATGACAGGTTACAAGCTTCCTGTCTTACACTAAACGTCAACAAAACAGTTGCCATGTGCTTTGGTAAGTCTAACAAAGTTAAAGACATCCAAACATTCATGTCAAAGGAAAAAAAAAAATGCAAAGTTTTGATAACCTAATTCAATTTTCAAATTTATGAACTACCTTCAAAATTGTGAATAATATTGCTCCACCTCCATTAAAGAAATTCATTCAATTCATGTTTGGAAAAAAACAACTCAAACAACTAGGTCCACATCTCATAAAAATTGCCCCCTGCCCCACAGAGTCTACTAGTCTACTAAAGTCTGGGTTTGGTCAGGCTTTACTCCAGTTTTAAACCTACTTCTCAACCTCTGAACTCTGAAGACCACACACACACACAGCAGTACAAATGTAAGTACAGGGGGTAGTGCAGTTCTTAGCAGCAGAATCCTAAACAGAAGTGGCAGCAGCTGATTAACTTGTTTTCAAAACCCGAGTCAAACCCTTTTTACTTTTGCCCGTATTATTTTCTCATTAATTTGTTCCCTTCTCTCTATGAAGTCATCCTTATAAAACGTTACAGGCGTTTGCCGCGCTGCAATTGGCTGGGCTCCTCGCGGTCCCAGGCGTGTTCCGGGCTCCGATTGGCCAGGGATGACATCATGGTCGTGTCCAGGCCTGCCTCCGCTCTGTGACTGCTGTTTGTTTTGGACCCGTGTGGATGAGTCTGAGCCACAACTGTTCTGCTCATTTTCAACCAGTTATTATTACAGTGCAAGGACCCGTTCATTCACAAAAACAACATTTAAAAGTGTTATCCAAGACACTCCACTTGAAATCTGACCCTGGTTGTCGCAGAACACAAGACAAATTAGGAAAAGTACAACCGTTACTACTATTACTAGTACTACAACATACTAGTGGTGGCTTTAATGCCATTTTCTGATCTGTGTTATAAGGTTTCCTCATCAAAAATGTACCTGGAGTTGATTTTTGTTTCAATCACACACAAACCCTGCATAGTTCCACCTTGTGATGACATGTGGTGATACAGGAAGTGCGTTTGGATGATTTCAGCCCTGGAATTGCCAATCTCTACTGAGCTAAAGGTAAAAAGGAGCTGTTCACTTGAAAACTACCACTTCATGACATCACAAGGTGGAACAGAGTATTTTGAACTTTGAAGATTTAGACAGATTAATAATAAATAAAAAGTTTACTCAAACATGTGTGAATGAAATGTTTGTTGATGGGGTAATAACAAGGCTTAAAGCTCACAAGAGTTTGCTCAATACTCGGGGTGTGTAAAAATATTGAATTATTGATATATCGTATTGTTTAATGTGATGATACAGTATCGCTATCGTGGGCTGCTGTATTGATATATCACCAAGAGTATCTTTTGGTATATCTTGCTAAATTATTTTGTTACAGTGCTGTATTTTTGTTGCTTATTCTGAGGAAGGAAACTTGTTTATGCAACACATTTGACAGTTTCACTATTTTGATGATTAAAATGTTTGCATTTTATTTTCACTTTCCACAAGAAGTGGTTTAACAAAGACTTGTAGTATCACATCCAGTTTAGCATGTATTTTTTATTGAACTGTACTGAATCAATTTTAAATATATCGCATTGAATCGAAAGTGCACTGTATCAAGATATGTATCGTATCGTAGCCTATGTATCGAGGTCTGTATCATATCGGCAACTTCTTAATGATGCCCACCTCTACTCAATACAGACCTTAAAATAAGTCAATTTTAGAGTTCCGTTTTGTTTCAGTTGTGCATGTTTCATTTATCCACTAATCCAAGTATTTGTTGCTCTGTTCCCATTTTACTGGTTTTGTTGCATCACAGATAAAACTCCTGTGCAGTTTTTAAGTCCATAAACCAGATTTTTCTGAGGTCAAACTGTGTTCACAACAAACACATGGCTCTGTTAGCGCAGGATTCACATTTTCTATGGGCTTCGTTTGTTTACTTTCTAATTGTTCATTCCCATAGCTGACAGCAGAGGGAGCTCCAGCGCCTTCATACCTCACTGGAAACAGAGGTGAAGTTTATAAAGCATATTTTCCACACACAGACATTATTACTTAGAACATGCATCAAAATATTTATCCCAACGTGACCAAAAGCAAGTTTAAAAAGGGAATTGCAACCACAAGAATGCACCATGTGTTCTTTAATTCAGAACTAATCCATGTCTAACCACTACCATCTTTTTGTAAATTCCATCATCTTGATCCAGGGATAAAACAAGCCAGACAGGATGGGCTAACCCGACATCACAACATTTTACTGCCCTTAAATATTGCATGACAATTTGAGATTTCAGATGGGGCCAAAGCTAATATTGTTAAAGAGTTTTCTCATCAAAAACATCCTTGGAGATGTTTTCAGCCCTGGAATTCTCCAATCTCAAAAGGTAACTTAACTTGAAAAATACTGCTTCATGACATCACAAGGTGGAACAGACAACTTTGAGGTTTGGAGATGCAGACGGACTAAAAATAAAAGGTTACTCAAACGTGTGAATGAAACAAAACAACTCCTTATTATAACATGGTTTAAAGCTCACAAGGATCAATTTAGTGTAATATAGGGCCTTTAATTCGGAATTAATCTCTAACTATTACCACCTTTTTGTAAATTCTGTCATCTTGATCTGGGGATAAGACTTGCCAGACAGGATGGACTAACTTTACTTAACATCACAGCATTCCCTTTCATATTTGATGACAACTTGAGATCAGGGAAAAGATCATATTGTTAACGTGCTGCAGATGTTTCTCGTTTTATATAAAGTTGTTTGGGTGATGAACGCAGACTGAAATTCTCTGCACAGGATCCTCAGTCGCTCCTGTCTTTGTAACTGCTGCTGTGAGCCGCGTCATTTTGGTATGAAAATGTTCGTATTGACCTGCTCTATATGATCTTGGCATTTGTTTTGCCATTTTGTTTGTATATAAATTCCTATTCCTAATATGGAACTGGCTCCGAATTCCCTCCTAAAACGGCTAGCCTCTGTGAGCTTTGACTGGAGTTGAACACTATGGGTGACATCATACTCCCTTGGGTCCACTTCTTTCTAGGGTCTCAAGCCAAACTCAGTGAAATAAGCAAATCTGATTGGACAGCTGACACTTTGACCAATAAGCTCCATCATTTCCCAAACGTCTCCCAAGAACATCCCTCAAACTTCTCCCAAGTACGTCCCTCAAACTTCTCCCAAACTTGTCCCAAGTATGTCCCTCAAACTTCTCCCAAGTACGTCCCTTAAACTTCTCCCAAGTATGTCCCTCAAACTTCTCCCAAACTTCTGCCAAATGTCCCTCAAACTTCTCCCAACTACGTCCCTTAAACTTCTCCCAAGTACGTCCCTTAAACCTCTCCCATGTATGTCCCTCAAACTTCTCCCAAACTTCTCCAAAACGTCCCTCAAACTTCACCCAAGTACGTCCCTCAAACTTCTCCCAAACTTGTCCCAAGTACGTCCCTCAAACTTGTCCCAAGTACGTCCCTCAAACTTGTCCCAAGTACGTCCCTCAAACTTCTCCCAAACTTCTCCCAAATGTCCCTCAAACTTCTCCCAAACTTCTCCCAAATGTCCCTCAAACTTCTCCCAAGTACGTCCCTTAAACTTCTACCAAGTACGTCCCTCAAACTTGTCCCAAGTACGTCCCTCAAACTTCTCCCAAACTTCTCCCAAATGTCCCTCAAACTTCTCCCAACTACGTCCCTTAAACTTCTCCCAACTACGTCCCTTAAACTTCTCCCAAGTACGTCCCTTAAACTTCTCCCAAGTACGTCCCTTAAACTTCTCCCAAGTACGTCCCTTAAACTTCTCCCAAGTATGTCCCTCAAACTTCTCCCAAACTTCTCCCAAATGTCCCTCAAACTTCTCCCAAGTACGTCCCTTAAACTTCTCCCAAGTACGTCCCTCAAACTTCTCCCAAGTACATCCCTCAAACTTCTCCCAAAGTTCTCGCAAATGTCCCTCAAACTTCTCCCAACTACGTCCCTTAAACTTCTCCCAAGTACGTCCCTTAAACTTCTCCCAAGTACGTCCCTTAAACTTCTCCCAAGTACGTCCCTCAAACTTCTCCCAAACTTCTCCCAAATGTCCCTCAAACTTCTCCCAAGTACGTCCCTTAAACTTCTCCCAAGTACGTCCCTCAAACTTCTCCCAAGTACGTCCCTCAAACTTCTCCCAAGTATGTCCCTCAAACTTCTCCCAAACTTCTCCAAAACGTCCCTCAAACTTCACCCAAGTACATCCCTCAAACTTCTCCCAAATTTCTCCCAAGTATGTCCCTCAAACTTCTCCCAAGTATGTCCCTCAAACTTCTCCCAAGTATGTCCCTCAAACTTCTCCCAAAAACGTCCCTCAAACTTCTCCAAGTACATCCCTCAAGTGCGTCCCTGCCCTTAAATTAACAGTTTTGTGCTTCACTCATTGATTCATCCAGACATCAGCACATCATCCCAGTCCTTGTCTCACTCAATTGGCTCCCAGTTTCTTTTGGAAGTGATTTTAAAATAATATGGGTTGATTTTAAAAGATGCATTACGTAACTTTTTGGTTGGGGGTTCCTCAACCTGCTTGTTTCTGTAGATGTGTCATTGCTTTGCCTAGAATGTTCCATGGTATGACATTAAACACCTCTACCTTACTTTTATTTTTTATTGCAGGTGGTTTTACAGCCTAACAACATCTAGATAAACATGTTTACACCTGTTTACATGTTGCTTCTGTGGTTTTCTTTGGGGCACGTCTTAATATGACACATTTGATTGACAGGTGGAAAATGGAGGAAGCGAGGAAAGAGAAATGAATCGCGGCCAAACAGTTGGATTAATCAAAACAGAAAACTCATGGCTTTTCAATAACATTCATCTGAACTCTGGGAGACAAGACTGGGCCCACCCTGTACGGCGTAAGGAAAAGGGCGTAGCCGGGGCCGGACCTGACATGCAAATACTCCTCAACTCCCTTTACCTTATGATCAGGTTCAACACTGGATTCCCACAGACTAGAACTGGAAAAGCACCAATCAAAACATCAATGTCACGGTCAACTGTAGTCAAGAGCATGGACTGTGTTTTTACAACTTTTGATATTTAACACACACACACACACACACAGAACACATGAAATATATGAAGTAAGATGTATGGAATTATGTAGGAAAGGAAAAAAACTAAATAAAAACTAAATATATTTTTCTGAAATCCTCATATTAGCCACTCTTTGCTTAGTGATTTATTGCTATATTTACTCTAATATATTTTAACAAAGTGAAGAGTGGCTAATATGATTGGATATAATTGGATATAAAATATAAAAAATATAGTTAGTAATTGAACTTTTCTCTTCCTATTTCTATATCAAATATAGAAAGTATTAAGGCAAAAAAACCTTGTGATTGGTGCTGTTTAAACATACATGACAAATCAAACGTTTGGACTCTCATTCAATGTAATAATTGGAGGATTTGAATCTAAAAGAAAAGTGTTTTTTTTTTGTTTTACTAAATTATTTTGTTACAGTGCTACAGTTTTGTTGCTTATTTAGAGGAAGGAAACTTGTTTATGCAACATATTTGATATTTTTACTGTTTTGATGATTAAAATGGGTGTGTTTCATATTAACTTTGCACAAGAAGTGGTTTAACTTAAGACTTTTAGTATCACAGCCACGATTTAGCCTTTATTTTTTTATTGAACTATCGAATCGAAAGCTCACTGTATAGATCATCATATTGTGGAATATTTATTGAGGTATGTTCTGTATCTGCAACTTCTTAATGATACCCAGCCCCAACCAAGATGGACTCAAATTAACTCCACAGTCAAGAGGACTGTGATTTTTATGCAGGACAACGCTCCATTGAAGTGCTCCACTTCCACCACTCGCCAGTAAAGGTCTTAAAGATGAATAATGACATGGCCTTGGCCCCATTTCTCACCTGACCTAAACCCTCTTCAGAACTTGTGGGTCCTTCTTAAACGGGAGATTTACGGTGATGGAAAACAGAACATATTTGAACAGTGTCTGGGAGGCTGTGGTTGATCGTCAACATTTCAACAAACTGACAGACTCCTTGAATTGAAGGCTTAAGACCATTATTGAGAAGAAGGGCGGCTCTATTGGCCAGACTTTTATTTTGACATATCCGAAATGTTTAATTGTACATTTTGAGTACTATTCTGACAGATGAAATTAAACAAGTGAGAATGGAAAATGTTCATTTTTCATTTAGCTGCATAATAATTCTGCACATTTATAGTTGCCTAATAATTGTGCACACATAGATTCTCTCCTACAAAAGCCAAAACTGCACTTTTACTGACTTACATATTCGGGTTTGAGGTTTATAAAATAATTGTTCAATTCAAATCAAATTAATCCTCATAAATACAACTTTATGCACAGTGTATAGAAAATGTTGAAAGCAGTAAACAAATAGAAAATACAGTGACTGAGGATGAGTCAGTTTAAGGCCTTTACATAAATCTACCCCCGTGTGTCTGTGTGACTGTCTCAGAAGCCTCACCACAGAGTTCCCATGAAAAGTTAGTTCTGAACAAGAAGTGATGTAAGAGGAAGTGAAACTATCTCACCTCCATCAACGCTCGGCCTCTTCTCGCTCTTCTTGCCTTTGCTTTTCTTCTGATAACACACAGAAACAGCAGGGTTAGTATCAGCGTTGTGATAGTGAACAGACCTGAGCCTGGACCAAGACACGCAGTCAAGGACAACATCACAGTCTGATAGCGCGCCATTACACGGATCCAACCTGTAAACAAAACATTTGACTTGGCAATTACACAGGCCTGTTACAATAATTATTATGTAGACCTGGTACATAATAATTGGATTTTTAGGCTCCATAATTATTATATGTACATTTTCTTTGTATTTTGTTTGTGTGCAGATATACTGTAAGATAAGATTTAAAGGTGCAGATGGAACTGCTTTGCCTTGAATATTCCACAGTACGGAAATCACAATGGACACATGTGACATTGCTGGGCAGATCTACGGAGAAGCGAGCATGCACATAGTAAGATTTCATGTTTTTGAAGGTATTTTTGAGCAAAAAAAACACCTGTAATTGAATAAATGTAAAGTAGAGCCATTTAATGTCATACTGTGGAACATTCCAGGCAGAGCAATGATGTATCCATAGAAACAAACAGGTGACGACCTCTCCACCAGAAAAGTTACACACTGCACCTTGGAGCTCATGTTTTTTAACTATATTATAGATTTAGAAGAGTTTCTGTGGTTTAAATCTGCTCTTGCATTATTATTGTGTCAGTTATATGGGTCAGTGACACAACGCCTACATTTTCTGTCCAATTGTAATTCCCTCAGTTAAAAAGGTTAAAATTTCATAATAATTCAGCACATTTCTGTAGTACCTTTGACCTCCATGGAACCAAATAATTTGGTTATTCTGCATGTTTTTTGTAATTAAAGTGTTAAAATGTCATGTGGTGAGACCGTACATCATGTGGTGCGACTAATAACAGCAGGAATTCTATGGCTGGAGTTTAATAACAGACAAAGTAGAGTAGGGGGGTCAGGTGCTATGAGGATTAGGCAGCAAGATGCCCCCCCGACCCAGCCGGATAAAGCGGGAGAAGATGGATGGATGGACAAAGTCGACTTGGGTGAATGGTTCTTTAGGCATTTTTCTTCATTTGATGCATTTTCCAGGGCAGTAGTTTGTTCATTAAACACAAGCAGGTGACTGTCATATTGGAGCAAAAGAAAATATCAATATGCATTAAAAATCTAAAGAAATGCAACACTTCATATCACTCAGAACTTAGATTCATATCCCAGCCATGTTTTAGAAAATAAAAACAATTTATGGTTATTCTCGGTCGCACCACATGACATTTTTTAAGGTCGCAGCCAATTCATGTACAATAAATAAATAAATAAATAAATAAATAAAAATGCTTAATATAAATGTTAAACATAGATTTATGCACCTGACAGCGTAAATATTTGAAAAAAGTTTAACAGAAACTAATGTTTTTTATATTTTAAAATGTGCCTGTTGAAAGTCATTGTCCCACTTACATTAGTTTGTACCATGGATTGCCTATACTTCAGCCATATATCACACTTCAGAATTGGGTATTGAGTCCTAGAGTACTTGTATTTTTTTAAATCAAGTTCATTTTCAGTTTTAAAAAGCTCCAGTATCTAACTTTCTTGAAGTGGATCGTCACCTGCTTGATTCCATGTAAATACAAAGTTATAATACTTGCAACATATATGAAAATAGAGTTTTATGCCATTAAGTGGAATATAATAATTGGAGACCAAATCAGACTAAGTTACAAGGTCGGATTTGTGGAGAGGCGACCCCGCTGACAGTCAGAATGCATGTTTTTTTTTTTTGAGCTATGAAACCACCTGTAAATGAATGAATGTAAAGTAGGAGTGGTTTGAAGCAGCTAATGGACCCCCAACCAAAAAGTTACACAGACAGCGCACCTTTAAAATTTAAATATAGGCAGATTTTTTATATAATATGAAGATATAGCTGCACAAAACATGACTACACAACACTCTTGTCGTAAAAAAAAGGCCTTGGGGGAAGTTACGCAATATTGACTCTTGTGAGTTTTAAGCCAAGTTATAATGTTTCCTTATCAAAAACAGACCTGTTGTTGTGTTTTGTTTCATTCACAAGTTTGAATATCTCTTTATTATTAGTCTGCCCATCTACAGCTCCACAGCTCATGTTTGTGATGAGGAAACAACATTATAACATAGCTCAGAAAATAGTGTAATATTGGCCCTTTAATCGAGTGGTCATCGCGTTATGACAGAGCCAGAGGGGTCAGAGGTCACGGCGTGCCCCGACTTCCTGCTGAGCCTGGAGCCTGTTCTGAGCTCCGAACATTTTGGATCAGACCTGTTTCTTAATCACATGTTTACCAAACGACTGTGGGACTTTAGATTTGTCTGTCATGAATGAGACTCTGACAGTGTGTGTGCGTGCGTGCGTGCGTGTGTGTGTGTGTGTGTGCGTGCATGCGTGCGTGTGTGCGTGCGCGTGCATGTGTGCGTGCGTGCGTGTGTGTGTGCATGCGTGCGTGTGCGTGTGTGTGTGCGTGCGTGCGTGTGTGCGTGCGTGCGTGTGTGTGCAATGTCTGTCTTTTTTTATTTTATAAGGTGAGGGTTTATGTTTTGATTTGTTTGTATTGTGATTTTAATGTCTTATTCTGCAAAGCACTTATTAATTATTTTGTGTATGAATTGTGTCAATAAAAAACTTGCCTTGCTGTGTGTGTGTGTGTGTGTGTGTGTGTGGGTGTGTGTGTGTGTGTGTGTGTGTGTGTGTGTGTGTGTGTGTGTGTGTGTGTGTGTGTGTGTGTGTGTGTGTGTGTGTGTGTGTGTGTGTGTGTATTTGTGAGACTGTATGTGGGCAGGTTTCTGCATGACAGGCATAAATATACTGTCAGAGTACAATATAAAACACACACACACACACACACAGGGACTATGGGAGCCATTCATCTGTCCCAAAGCCTGGGACAATTCTAATCAAGGAAAAGAATAAAAAATAAGCCCAGAAGTTTTCTTATTTTCTTATTTAATTAATCAATTTATGTTGTTATTTATTTGTAAAGGGGACAGTATGTATGAATTTAAAATGTAAATATGTAAAGATTAGATTAATTCCCTATAGTTTTTGATAGTACTGAGTTAAAGGGTTGGTAGTTGTTAATATCCCAATATAACCTGATTCAATAAAAAGAAACATCTTAGTTTGGCTTTGGAAAGTGAAAGTAACTACATATAAGACAAACAAAAAGACTAATCAGGAATCCAATAGAAAAAACACACAAAAAACTAACTGTACAAGTGCCGCACTTCAGCTAATTTTTCCTCTTTAATATCTCTATGAAGTGTGTCTCTTTTATGTTAGATTTCAATAGAACATCTCTTACAGTGTTAATTATGGTCTTTAGTTGACAGTTGCTTTCAAATATTAGATTTGGGGGGAACATGACACACCCACTCACTTCAATAAACTCCAGTGCAGTTGTGCCAAGTCCTGATAATCAAACCTGCCCTTTAACCAAATGAACTGTTCCTAATCCAACATCACCTTCATCTTGATCCAAACTTTAACCTTGGTATGAAACATATCAGAAACATTTGCAAGCAGTAGATGTATAATACTGCTTAAATCTCCTGCTCAGGGCCATACTTGGTTTAGGACAGGGGTCTCAAACTCAATTTACCTGGGGGCCGCTGGAGGCAGAGTCTGGGTGAGGGTGGGCCGCATAAGAGATTCCACACAAAAAAAAGTAAAAAAAAAAAAAAAAAGTCCTCAAATGTCATTAACAGTTTTAATGATTTCTTCTGAACACGAAGTGTCCTGAACATGAATGGAACATTGAGTGAAAATCATGAACGGTTCTTCTGAACATGGTTCTCTTGCCTACTCCTTGCTGCCAGAGACTCACTAACCATGTACCTTCGACTGCTGCAATATTCTCTTTGGTTACTTTCTTGAAGAAATCTTGTTGCCTCAGTAGACATGCTTTAAGACTGGCAACCCACTTGGCTCTCTCATCCCCCTGGTATTTTGCACATTCCTCAGCATGTTTAGTTGAATAATGGCGTTTAACGTTGTATTCTTTGTGCACTGCAACTTTCTCTGTGCAAATAAGACATGTGGGGATGCCCCTGTGCTCAACAAAGAAATACTGCATCTCCCACTTTTCTTGAAATTGTCTGTGCTCGTCACCAACCTTTCTCTTCCCTGCAGGCTTTGATGAAGACACGACTGGGGTATGACAAAATCTAATTGATTCCGCTTAGTGCCGCTCTTCTTTCACGTTTCAAACAAGTGTTTAGCTAGCTAATTGCGCACAGAGAACATCTTAACGCATAACGCTTTGTGACGGAGCGCGCCTTAACCGGGAGAGCGCTCCGTGTGCTCTGCCGCGCTCTCGAGCCAGAGCGAGAGGCGCCGGTCGGGGAATGTCAGGGCAGCTACAGGTGCTCCGTCACACGCTTCTATCTGTAACAGCAGCGTAGACGATAAACAGCCCGGTAACAGTCACCGTTCTTTTTGCGCTCGATCATGACATTTGTGGTAGAAAGTGCGATAGAAGGCAGGCGCAAAGGCGACTGCTGTCTGACTGTTCATTACACGCCGTGCTGTTGTTGCAAGCGCAAAGTGCACGAAGCTGGTGTAGCTTAGCCCCGACCAGGGACGGCGCGCGGGAGCTGGCTGACTGGCCCTTCGGAGGTCCAATTTCTCCGTGGGCCACACTAATATTACACTTTCATATTAAGGTGCGGGCCACAAAATATTGTACTGCGGGCCGCACTTGGCCCCCGGGCCGCGAGTCTGAGACCCCTGGTTTAGGATCACTGGTTACTGCATGACAAGATGAAAGATGAAAATAAATGAAAAAAGTGTGGTTAAGAATTAAGGATGTGCTGATAGTTTTTCCAAAACAAGTACGAGTACTTCATTTTGAGTACTTGCCGACAGACATTTTTACAGGGGTTTGATTATAGTGATAAATCAAACTCACTTCATATGATTTTTATAGTACAGTCTACAGCTTCATCTTAGAGTACTCATTTGAGAGGCTGTTTTAAATTTCTACTCTCTAAATAGGGTTGAGTGATATGTCGATGTTTCAAATATATAAAGATATTTCTTGAACACGAAATGGATTCTGACATATCACTATAATGTTTATATTTAATTCCGATTTCTCCGCTTCGCTTGTTTGTCTTGTCGTCTCGTTCAACATGGCAGCGCCCACAACCAGCTCCATTATGTGGAGATACTTTGGTTTTAAGTTGTCAACGAACAGCAGACAGATTTCTACTGCCCAAAGTTGGTGCCAATCAACGCTTCTAGCACCACAAACCTTTTCCACCATTTACAGACTCAGCATCAGCAGCACATCCTCTGTCAGAGATCCACTCCTCCACTTCCACTGAGTCGTGTCCTTTTCTCTGACAGAAACTCACTGTATCAGTTTATTCAAATGAGCCATGTGGTTTGGGTGGTTATTCTTACTGTACAGATAGAGATATATCACATGTCGAGATGTAGCAAAATAGATCGAGATTTTTTTTGCTCCATATCGCCCAGCTCTAATTCAAATATTAGTTTAGATCCACTTCCATCTTTGCTGACTGCACTCGGTGCTAACAGCTAACAGCGAACCAGACACTTTTAGCATAACTAGGAGTTTTGTCTTAACTTTTACGGGTTCGGCCACACTAACCAGTATGGACCTGCTGTATGTCTTTTAAAAGCTCTGAACCTGCCTTATTTAGTAGCAAACTTTGTTCAATTACAATAAGTCGTGTACGAGCAGGGATCATGGGACGAGACAAGATACAAAACTGGGTCCATGAGAACGAGACAAGACGAATTCCTAATATATACATTTCATGCTAAAAATTTATTTGATTTCCTATTTTTGTTTCCAGTCTAGTACTGCTTTTAGGAACTGTAAAAGATGTAACTCACCAACACGTAACTTTTACTTTCAATCCAAATGTAAACTCTTGGAAAAAAATCGCATCAAGTGATCTCCTGTATTGAGCTTTTGTTATACGTTTTGCAGACCCTGCAATAAAAAAATTAAATATGTTGCACCAGCAAATGAGTTGGCCCATCATTCCATTCCGAGACGTGTAACTATATATATATATATATATATATATATATATATATATGTGTGTGTGTGTGTGTGTGTGTGTGTGTGTGTGTGTGTGTGTGTATGCATATATATAATAGATTTGCGCTGAATTTGAAGTAGGGAGACAAGATGTGATTGGCTGAAATTCTTTAAACAATAATAAGAGATGAATTTTCAAACCTGTCACAAACACATTTTTATTTAAAGATCAAGTCTTTCATTTACATTTCTGGCACAGAAAAACAACATCAAATATCACCCTGGAAAAATAACAGTGCACACATGCCGGCCCGCGACCAATTAATCAGATGTTAGTCTAACATCCGCCTCCCCTCCGTGAGAAACGCCAAACGCTTTTCTACACACTTTACAGAAGGTTTTCATTTCATCGCTTTGGGCTTTGGCAATTCACGGGTACTTCCCCACTCCTCCTGGCACCTGCACTGACGATTTGGCTTTTTTGCGGTTCTGGTACACCAGCCATGTCAAATTAATGAAAATTGGCTTATTGTCAGTGCATATTAGCACCCAACGTCAAAATAGATCCATTGTGGCTGCGTACAGTCGACTCAACCTCTCTACGAACAGTTTTTAATGTTTATCAAAAAATAACTCCTCAGTATTCTGTCATTTTCAGGATATTTAGGGTCAGATCTGGGACAACGGCTTAGATTTTGGGACTGCCCCAAATTTTTGGGGGGCATCTGGTCACCCTAATTTGAAGGTCTTAAATGATAATAAAAAAATCATCTTCAACCACTTCCAAAAAATGTAGTGGGGTAGAAAATACAGAGACCTTCTCTCAAATGTAGTTAAGTAAAAGAAAAAAGCATCAATTATAAAATCTACTTAGGTACAAATACTAGGGGTGTAACGAAATCCAAGCCTCATGATACAATATCGTCACAGTATGTACGAAATTTATTGCTATATTGTGGAAAAGTTCACAATGTGGTGGGGAGGCTCAGGATATTACAATAGTTTACAGAATAACAAGATTGACATTCTAAAATGCTTTGACCAGTCATTTGGTGCAACATTTATTGTCATTAGGGATGGAATGATATCCAAATCCTCTGTACCAGATTTTCACCATAAACATCTCACTGTACCAGATTTACTGCAATAATTTGTGGAGGCACAAAACTGTGAATCTGCTCCTTTTTCCTCTAAAAATGCTTCACAAGACTTAATCCAAAGAATGAAGATGTAAAAGTGCTTAGAACAGTTATTTCTTCATGTCGTCTGCAATGAAACCGAGCAAAGGATCATGGTCTATGTAGTTCCCTCTGTTTTTTGTAGCTATTTCTGCATCAGAACTGTTCATTTAAGCAAAGAGACTTGGGATTCAATATATTGTGATGGTCCATGATATTACTGTGAGACCTCTGACAATATCATATTTCAGTTCTTGTTACATCCCTGACAGACACCTAATGTTTACTTAAGAACAGCACTGTACTACTTTGACATAGTTACATTCCACCACTGCCCCTGACCCACAGTTTGTAACGCCCTGCTCTGGCTCCTGTGTGTGTAAATGTGTCTGTCTCTGTGTGTGTATGTGCATATATGTGTAAGTGTGTGTGTATAAGACAGTTTAAACAGCCCATATCTCTCTATTGTGCTCTAGTGTGTGTGTGTCATGGACATTCTCTGCTGAGGCGTGGAGATATAAACATGTACTTCACTGACTCTACCCAACCTTAAACAGTCAGTGCAGCTTTGTTTATGTGAGCTGCTCCTCAGCTACTGTCTCTGTCAAACACTCAGCTCTACACTTCTACACGGGCGGAGTGGAACACTGCCTAAATTTTCAGGTTGGGGGCCCGCTACCATGGAGATTATTATTAGCTATTATTTTACCTGTGATGTTCCACAATTCAATTCTATTTATTTACACAATATGTTAGTAAACTTGACATAAGATGTACATAGGGCTGGGTATCGATTCAAATTCCAAAAATCAATTCAATTACGATTTTCAAGATTCAGAATCGATTATCACGATTCGATCCAATCTGGATTCGGTTTAGTGTTATTAGAACCATTTTTGAGCGGTTACCTGAGCTGCTCCAAGTGGTTCCTGAGGTTTGTTGTATTTCCGCTGTTCTTCACCTCCATTTGGTCTTTGCTAATCGCTTTGCTTCTGTCAAGCGAATCTCTGTCTTTATCGTTTCTGAACGCGAAATGGTGCCAGACGAAGCTTTGAGTGTTTCTGGCATCTTCAAAACCCGGGACTTGGCTCATGTTGCCACTAGTGTCCGACGCCATGTTCATTGTTTTGATATAGTCAGACCACGAGCGACTGTATGCAAAATTAAATCGATCTTTGGGCGTACAAATCGATCTTAAATACGTAATATGTAAATCGATTTAGAATTGGAAAAACACAGCCCTAGATGCACATATTCAGTTATGGGTGTTTTTACTGTGAGTGGGGTCACCTCTTCACAGATCTTACCTGTAAAGTGTCCTGTTGGTGTCTCTTGCTTGTTTTTAATGGAGACTGAAAAGTTTAATGCCATAGTGTGGAATATTACAGGCCCCATTCAGTTCTCCGTGCTGATGTTCTTCAGTTACAGGTGGTTTTATCACTCAAAAATACCTAAAAAGACATTCTGACTGTGAGCGGGGTCACCTCTCCACAGATCTGACCTGTAACTTGGTCTGGTTTGGTCTCCGTGAAGATAGAAAGGTTTAATGTCATAGTGTGGAACATTCCAGACGAAGCAATAACATTGTCTGATGGATGTTCCACCAGAAAAGTTACACAGTTTACCTTTTGACTTTGACTTCACTGCATTTGAGAGCAGATATCTGTACTTTCTACTCCACTACATTATTTAACAGGACCTAACAGTAAAAGTATTTTTTATTATAGTTTGAGACCTGCTGAAAAGGCTGAGGGTTTATTTTTATCAACTGCATAGTTTGAGCAAACAAAAATATAATAATAAAATCAACACAAATAACAAAAACAGCTAGGGAAACAAGGCAAATGAAGCCGTTATCTTGAAAACTACCACTTCATGACATCACAAGGTGGACCAGAGCATTTTGATCTTTGGAGATGTACAGATTAATAATAAAGGATTACTTAAACGAGTGAATGAAACAAAAAAACAACTCCAGGTCTGTTTTTGAGGAGGGAACAACATTCTAACATGACTTAAAGCTCACAAGAGTCCATTTTGTGTAATATAGAACCTTTAAACAAATACAACTGTTTTGGTTGAATAATCAAAGTCTGAAATCTCATCCTCCGCAGACTGAGGATTTGAGCAGATTACACAGATGCTGGAATAAAGTGAAGAAATGACATCATTGTTCAACTGGGAAACTGTTCCGTCTCTGTTGCTCTGTTGTGCATTATTCAACACTAAGAAGCTTGTTATTAGTAGATCTGTTACAATATTTACTACATCTACTGATGGTTCAATACAGGAGAACTGGAAGAAGAGATATTTTGGTCTCAGTATTTATTCTGTGTACATTTTCTTTGCAATAATGCTCAGATTTTGGTTATTTTAGTTGTAAAATTTTAAGACCTGAACTGTAAAGAGATTAATAAATTCTTCTATGTCCCGCGACCCAGCTGGATTAAGCGGGAGAAGATGGATGATTCTGATTCTGACTTCTATGTCTAATTATTTAACTCTTATTTAAACTCTTCATATTTAGGCTGAGTTCTTCTCTCTTTTCCACCTTGTGATGTCATGTGGTAATATAGGAGCTGCTCCACTGTGTTTTTAAACTCCATACACCTTCACTAGAATTATTTGGATAATTTTAGTTCTGGAATTGCCCATCTCTACTGAATTAAAGGTAAAAGTAGCTGTTAACTTAAAAACTTCCACTTCATGACATCACAAGGTGGAAAAGAGCATTTTGAGCTTTGAGTAATCATTTATTATTAGTCTGTCTACATCTCCAAACAGGTGTAAATGAAACAGAACAAAACTCCAGGTCTGTTTTTGATAACGTAACAGCATTATAACACCGCTAAAAGCTCACAAGGGTTAATTTTGTGTAATATACGACCTTTAAAAAGAATATGATTGTTTCGGTTGATGACAGTGAACGCCTGGTCCTCTGCTAACTGATGGTTTGAGCAGATAACAGATTTTGGAATGAAATAAGGAAATTACATCATTGTTGTTCAACTAGGAAACTGCTCAGATGAGGTAACAGCATTATAGCATGACTTAAAGCTCACAGGGGTCCATTTTGTGTAATAGAAGACCTTTAAAATAATGGTGTACTTGGGTTAGCCTGTGTTATAAAGTAGTTTCAGTATTATCTATCATTCTAGCTCTCATGGTGTCATAGGTATCAGCTTTAAGGACACGGTGTTATCTTGACTCCTGCAGTTTCCAGGGGAGGAGGGGGTTAAGTTCTCACCGAGTTCAGAGTCAGGAGCTGCCAAATGTCTCACCAACCGGACACAACTATTTAACTGTTCACAAGCCAGGGTTAGAACCAGGACTGGACCCAGGACCGGGGTCACAAGTTTACAACATGACTCAATTAGTATTGAACCAAGCTGTTTGGATTAGCAAAAAAAACACTGCAGGTGAAAAGGACAAAGTCTTACATTTAGAGATATCATTTTTGAAATAAGGCTACATCTTGTAATTTTATTTATTTATATATTTTTATCACACTTTTATTATTGAAACTGCACTTTAGGACGGTTAGATCAACACGTGTTTGAGAGCTTTTGCTAATATGTCAAGGGATGCACTGATACCACTTTTTTAAAACCAATACGAGTACGAGTACAATCATTTCTGTACTTGCCGATACAGAGTACTGATACCAATACTTTACCAATCTTACAAATGCGTAAGCTCAAAAAATAAACATTTAATAAACCAGGAAAAAATACAAGCAGCCATGATATTACCTCTCTACACACCAAGCTGTCTCCCTAAAAAGAACTTTGAACTTTTCTTTCATTTTATGATTTCATTTAGCTTTGATTGAGAGTGAGAAATGTCATTTCATTTTTTCATATGTGAATATGAAAATTTGACAATAAACTTTTTGAATCTTGATCATGTGTTTAATGCAGCTTTGTGCACAGAAAGAAAGAAAACAGCTCAAGCGCTGATGTGTTCAGCTTCTGTAGGACTACAGGACACGACTTAGTGGAATATGAGTGTTCTCTCTGTGACAGAGGATGTTCAGAGATGGTACAAGTGCAGCAGCTCGTTCACTGATGTCGCTACAGTCGCTTTATTTATGTTGCTCTGGTTTCTCATAACCGAGATACTGACTTATTTGGGATACTGAAACCAGGATACTGTGGAATGTGCCATGTAATAGTGGTATTGGTGCGTGGCATCAGCAAATGATTAAGGAGTACGAGTATGAGTATATTATGGAAGTATTGGGCCGACACCCGATACCAGTATCGGTGTATTCCTAAATATGTCCCCTGTTAGTCAGCATGGTCTGTGTGGAGGAAATAAACAGTTTCCACTGAATTTCCAATAAGAGCTCTGTAATTTTAACAACAAAGCAAAGTCCCTTTATCCCATTTTCCACATAAACAGTGAAGGCCACATGAAGAGCTGTTCATTAAAAGTTTCCTGAAGTCAGAGGACCGGGGTAAGAATCATATGGAGCCTGTCTGCCTCCAACGCTCAGGGCGAAAAACGGCACTGAGCCAAAGTGTAAATCACAAATATGAGAGTGACAAGACTGATTTGAAATTTAAAAGCTCCTATATTACACAAACGTGACTCTTCTGAGCTTTGAGCCATGTTATAATGCTCTTACTTCCTCCAAAACATACCTGGAGTTGTGTTTTGAGTAATCCTTCGTGATTAGTTTGTCTACATAGCCAAAGCTCAAAATGCTCTGCTCCACCTTGTAGTTTTCAAGTGAACAGCTCCTTTTACCTTTAGTTCAGTAGAGATTGGCAATTCTAGATCCAAATGATTCTAGTGAAGGTGTATAAAGTTGTATCTTCTTTATGTTTAGTAAACTAATACTGAAACCTGTCAGGATCAAATCCAAATTGCACATTGATCCGTAAGCGAAAAAAGGTGATGATTTTTTCTCATAATGGCCCAGCCCCAGAAGGAAGTATTCAAACTGAAAAACAAACAAGAACCAGCTTGTCATTTAGACGGGTTTCCAAATATGCCACAAGAAAAAGTCTACTAACAGCTATTACGTCTTTGTTATTGATCACTCACTTCCATCTCCTTTTGTTTCAGAAATTTAAATAAAGTAATGTTGAGACGAAGAGAAGACTTTGAACTTTGTGCCAGTTTTTGCTTTGCGTGAACTTTCCCATTAATTAAACTGTATTAACCATTCCAGGCTTGGTTTGCACAACAACTGAGCTGAGTCCTGGTCTGAGTCCTGGTCTGAGTCCTGGTCTGAGTCCTGGTCTGAGTCCTGGTCTGAGTCCTGGTCTGAGTCCTGGTCTGAGTCCCGGTCTGAGTCCCTGGTCTGAGTCCTGGTCTGAGTCCTGGTCTGAGTCCCTGGTCTGAGTCCCTGGTCTGGTCCCTGGTCTGGTCCCTGGTCTGGTCCCTGTCCTCTGGTCTAGCCCCCATTTCCTGCTCTAGTCCGTAGTCTACCCACTGGTCCCTGGTCTAGCCCCTGGTCTAGCCGCTGGTCGAGCCCCTGGTCTAGCCCCTGGTCTAGCCCCTGGTCTAGCCCCTGGTCTAGCCCCTGGTCTAGCCCCTGGTCTAGCCCCTGGTCTAGCCCCTGGTCTAGCCCCTGGTCTAGTCCTCTTTCCTTGACCTAGTTCCACCTGGTTTAGTCCTTGGTTAAACTGTAGTTTTATTGTACAGACTTTATAAAGAAGTGGACTAAATGACTGTGTTGTCACCCACAATATCGTACTGTGAGATGTATATGGTGAAAATATTGTACAGGGTTCAGCTCCAGTCAAACGAAGCTCATGAGGACAGCAGTTATAGGATTTGAAACCAGCTCTATTTTAGGAATAGGTCAAAATAGTGAAATAAATAATAACCACCAGGATCATGTAGAGCAGGATAATATAAACATTTTAATACAAAAATGACGAGGCCACTGCAGCGGTTAGAGAGAGAAGAGCCACAATATTCCAGTTTAAATCAATGGGAGCCAAGGTCGGAAGAGCCATTTATGTTATGTTTTGTCTATGTTTAATTCCTGGTCTCATCAGGCCAGATTCTGTGGGTTCTTCTACAAAATTGACTTTTCAGAGTTTTCAACCATGACATAGTAGATTCCTTCTCATTTCCCATGTGAAATTGTATTTAGAGACTGGTGCATCTTTGAATAACCTTAAAAATAGCTCATTTTCAAGACGCCATATTGCAAATAAACTTCAGTTTGCACTTCCCCCTGTACTCCCCTGTACTTCCTTCTTTAATTTTATTTTCTTAGTCTGTGCTCTGCTCTAGTGTGATGACGTTTATGCGACGTCAGCTTCCACTGGGCACCAGTTTTCTAACACAGAAATCAGCAGACTTGTTTCGTTTACTAAGTTGTTTCAGATTAATATAGTGATTTAAAATGTCCAAATTATAACAGAATGATCCACAAATGTCATACGTTCTACCTATAGAGCAGACACAAGCACAATAGGTCTGCTTTGAGATAGAGGTGCAGTTCTCAAGTCTTTTAGTCGATAAAAACAAAACTGATTCATGAGGATTTAAATGCACAACAGATGAAAGAGGAAGTGAGTAAACAGGAATTTGGGGAGTGACTGGACAGTTTAATTTGACATCTTTCTCATGAAAATGTTGTTTACTAGCTAGGGACATAACAATAACTGAAATCTGGTGATATCGTATCGTCAAAGGTCTCACAATATTATCATGGACCATCACAATATATCGAATCCCAAGTCGTCTGATGCAGAAATAGCTACAAAAAACAGAGGGAACTACATAGACCATGATCCTTTGCTCCATTTCAGTGCAGACTACATGAAGAAATAACTGTTCTAAGCACTTTGAAATCTTCTTTCTTTGGATTAAGTCTTGTGAAGGGAAAAGAGGAAAAAGTGGCAGATTCACAGTTTTGAGCCTTCACAAAATATTTCAATAAATATGGTACGGTGAGATGTTTATGGTGAAAGTTTCGTACAGAGAGATTTTGTACAGAGATTTACATCCCTAATGGCAATAAATGTTGCACCATTAATGACTTAATGAAGAGTTTTATTATGTCAGTTTTGTTATTATGTATAAAAGTGTGACCCTCCCCACGATATCGCAATAAATATTGTACTGTGAGGTTCATACCGTGACGATATTGTATCGTGAGACTTGGATATCGTTACACCCCGATTATTAGCACTTCTCTGCATCTAAGGTGGTTTTTGTGTGTGATCCCAACTATTTTAATAGCTGTGTTGTGTAACTTTTCTGGTGGAGGGTCCGTCAAATGCTTTTCTCCATGGAATAATTTGTTATTGCTTTGTCTGGAATGTTTCACAGTATGGCTTTAAAACTTTCTATCAGCATGGAGACCAAACTAGACCAAGTTACAGGTCAGATCTGTGGAGTGGCGACCCAGCACACAGTCAGAATGTCTGTTTTTCTAGGTGTTTTTGAGCTCCAAAACGACCTGTAATTGAATAAATGTAAAGTAGAGATGTTTAATGTCACACTGTGGAACATTCCAGGCAGAGCTATGACATATCTGTAGAAACAAGAACCGAAAAGCTACACAATGCACCTTTGTCACTTCCTTTAAGTGGTCTAATCATTACAAACAAAGAATGTAGTTAACCAAGAATGTCTTTAGTCATCTAGAGCCCTGTTCAGATCCAGACCCGGTTGAGTCTCTGTCGTGTCCCAGTTGCCGAGTCCTGATCAAATGGACAAGTGTGAACGCCTACATCAGGTGTCAGAGGTTAAAGGGGAGGGTCACAACAACACATCCATGCTGAGAGATTTATTAAAAGCTCCTACATTGCACACAATTGACTCTTGTGAGCTTTAAGTCATGTTGTAATGTTGTTAATTCATCAAAAACAGACCTGGAGTTGGGTTTTGTTTCTTTCACATGTTTGAGTAGGGCTGCTCGATTATGGAAAAAAAATCATCCCGATTATTTTGGTCAACACTGAAATCACGATTATTCAAATGATTTTTTTTTTACTTATACAATGTATTTATTCAGAATTTCTCTATTAAAAAAAACACTTTGTTAATGATAATTTATGCAAAGCTTTCAAATTGAAAATAAATATAGGCTACAAATATGGATCTTAGAGCAGTTTTGTGATGTATAAAATAAACACTTATTTATATAAAAAAAATATCCCAAAACAAAGAGCTTAAGCGAGTTTGGAGATCATCTGACACACAAATCAAAACTGCAATCAAAATTCAATTACCGTATTTTTTTTACTATAAGTGGCACTCTCTTTCAGTGTTTGGGTGGTTCCTGCAACTTATATTCAGGTGCGACATATATTACATTTTTCACACTGACAGTCCATAGACCATATACATGAATCCTATATATGAATCAAAAATGAAAAAACAAATTGTTATCCGTTTTTTCATTTTGGTTTTAGAGACAAATAATAAAGAAGAGTTGTTTTTTCGTTTTCTTATTTTTGGCTTTATATTGAAAAACGAACAAATGATACACAAATTCTTCTCTATTGGGTTGTTTTCATTACTATAACTTCTATAACTCACCTTTCAAGATGAAATGTTGGTTCTTGGTCTCCGATTTTATAAAATAAATTTCCCCCAAAAGGTGCGACTTATGTTTTTTTTCCTTCATTTTGCATTTTTTGGCTGGTGGTAATTGCACAGCCTTACATTTGAGTAACTCTTTATTAATCTGTCCACATCTCCAAAGCTCAAAATGCTCTGTTCCACTTTGTGATGTCATGAAGTGGCAGTTTTGAAGTTAACAGCTGCTTTTTATCTTTAGTTCAGTGGAGATTAGCTATTCCACAGCTGAAAGTATCCAAATTCCTCTACTAGTGAAGATGTATAGAGTTTAAAAGTGTGTTTTCAGTTTGAGATAAAACTCTGAAGTCTAAATCTGCAGGCCTTGTGTGTTAAACATGTGTGAATGAAACAAACCACAACTCCAGGTCTGTTTGTGATGAAAAAGACATTATAACATAGGTCAGAAAACATCATAAATTGGGTCTCCACTTTAATTTCTAAATGAAAAAAAAAAAGAAAAAAAAAAAAAAAATCAAACTTTCAACCAACACCTGCACATTTTGGTCACTATTTCGTAATGATTTTAATAACAGTTTTCTCCACGTGGCTCAGGGGCAGATGTGCAGGTTTCAGGCGGAGGTTGGGGGTTGAATGCCTGGAATAGTTGTGCCGTCTCCACTCCGTCATGTGAACACTCCCACACTCAGGGTCCAGGTGGAGCGCAGAGGGAATAGAACTCTGTGTGCTGTTGTGTCGGAAAAAAGTTACTAAACTACAGAGGAATTCTACTTTTTGAAAGCAATATTCACTTGGATGTTCTTGGTGAAAATTATATGATCGGTTATGTTTTCTGTTCCAAAATCCAGGACTTCTCCATGACCCTGACTTAAGATCAAAACCAGGTCCAAACCAGGTCTAAGCGATGTTGCATAAAAATAGAGTTGTAGATTTTTCGCATAAAATCTATTTTCAATTTCATTTTTTTTATTCTGCTCTAAAAACTACAGAAAATTGTCCAAAAGATGTATAATTTAGTTAAAGTTGTGCAGTAAAGGGTGAGCTCCATTTGGTCTGTAAATAGAAAAATATCTAAGTATGTTACAACATTCTAATGAGAATTGAGAAATGATCATATTTAACTAGGGATATACGATCCGATACAGGAATCTAATATTGGTGCAGATACTGAAAAATGTACCATTGCTTCTGACGTCCTAGTTGGACATATAAACTGAAGTAATAAGAATATTTACTGTTTGTAGCTGGCCCAGAAAGTCTCATAATGTACAAATCTTTTTATACCAAGTTGTTCTGTGGTTACTTGAGTGAAGTGTTAAGAAAATAAATTCTGGTTTTGATCCCTACCCTAGTATTAGTCGGCATTGGCAGATACTTAAAGCTATAGAATCGGTATCAGAATTGTGGGAGGAGTCTTCTATAAGACAAAACAAATTAATCATAACAGTTTTGCATAAAAACAATAGCACCGCATCACTTTTAAAGTGCACATCACTTTTAAAAACAATTTGAATTTACCTAAATATGATTATTTAAATATGATTATCAAATTAATTAATTTCTTTGTCCTACTGGGTTCCCATTCTTTTTCACTGACAAAATTTCAAAACTTTTGACTTTCATGACCTACAGTGAATTTTCCATGAATTGAGCAGACTTCAGCTAAATATGAAATGATAACCCTTTCCACTCACCTTATGGTTTGGTGGTATTGTTTTTTTTAACATTTGAAATCCTGTCAGTGCATTTATCATCGTCTCTTTTAAACAAAACTAGGGCTGCAACAACTAATCGATTAAATCGATTAAAATCGACTATTAAAATAGTTGGCAACTAATTTAGTAGTCGATTAGTTGACTAGTTCACGTGACAAAGTCCAAGCGGGAGAATCGGGTGTTGTGAGATGTGTCTATATTGTGTCTATAGCTCAGTGCAGGAGAGAGAGAGAGGGTGAGTGATTGCGTGCGTGCGCCGGGGGCGCGCTGGATGTATGTCCGCGCGGAGCAGTGGAGCCGGGTCTCGCTCCGTGTGTGTGTCCGCGTGTGCTCTCAGGGATCGGGCACGGCGATCGGGCAAGTAGAGGGTAAAAGGTGCTACTCCTACAGTGTAGTGAGCTAATAAAGCCCCACTCTGCAGCGAAACTGCCTCCTTTTATTTACATTTTCATACACCGCAAACGCACGAGGTCCTCAAGGGAGTTAACCCCGGAGGGAAGCAATCCCCGGCCCTGGAGAAGACGATCTCCCCTGTGCTCCCCAACCACGGTTAGGGGGCGAGAACAGGAAAGGTTAACACGGGGGAAAAAAGAGGACACTTGAGAAATGGCGTCTCCCCTTTAAAATCAGTCGGACTCTGGTGAGGTTTCACAAACATATTGGCAACCTTTTTTTGACATGAAAAGTAGTTGGGTTGCATTACTGGTACAAGTTAATAGGAACGTTTTAATCACAACGTATTGTTTGACACTATACAAGTTAAACCGAAGTTGCTTGGTGTTAGCTAGTTAGCACATATTAGCCGCGATTGCATTGGAACAATGTGTTTCTAAGCCATTAACTAGTCCAGTTAACCTCTTAAACCCTCTCTGTGATTCGCTGGTGCTCCTGTCCATCACAGAGTGTGCGGTACAAGCCCACGAACACCGTGATTGGTCAAAGCTTTGTTGATCTGACCGCGTTAAGTAATAGAGAGAGGGGTTGGCAGAGCGAGCACAGCTTCTGTGCGTAAACCCTGGACGCACGGCTAACTTACTTTTAGCACAGTTTTGGAGCACTTTCCTTATTTTTATCCGATTAATAATCAATTAGTTGAAAAATAATCACCAGATTAATCGATTATGAAAATAATCGTTAGTTGCAGCCCTAGACAAAACACCTTATTGTGTATTATCCTGCTGGAGCGGCTGGTGCATACATTCAGAAATCATCATTATAGCCTAATGAGACTTTAACAGAACACTGTAGTTGCATGAAAGAGATACTAAAATTCCATAACTTTTCTGGGTCTGGAAAATTACATTTTCAATTTCCATGGCTTTTCTAGGATTTCCATGAACATGGGAACCTGAACTAGGTCCAAACAAGGGCTTAACCAGGGTAAAACAGGTCCCAACTAGAACTTTGTGTCTATGATATGTTTTTGTAAATATTCGTTATCTGTTTCATCTTTGTATTGTCAGTGTCTAATTCTGTTTTAACAATGTTTTTCTTTGTATCAGTTTTATCTGCCTTTTAACATCATGGCCAGGGGACTACGGATGAAAAGTAGCCTTTTGGCTAATTCTGGCAATTTTACTCATGTTTGTTCATGTGTTTTATTAAATTGCATTGTCCCCTAACAAATAATCTAATCTAATCTAATCTAACTGGGTCTAAACTGCCTCAAAACTCCAACAGCATCAACATCTGAGAGGAGAAAATCTGAACTATGAACTAATTCAAGAATCTGATGTATTTCAGAAAATGTTTGTAGGGGTTTAAACTTCAGGGACAAAGACAGAATGTTTTGCTCTTTGCAGAGGATTTTGTGTTATCTAAATACTTGTGTCAACTCAAAGTGTCAAGCTGCAGAGTGGATTTGATTGCTATACCTTGTGCAGCCCTAGTCGATGCCAGATCCAAAAAAAGGTCTAAGACCGGGTCCAAACAAGGTCTAACCTAGGATCTAGGCCAGGTCCGACCTAACCTAGTTAACACGCCAAGTTACAAGGCTAACCCAGACCCAAGTTAGGTCTAAAGCAGGTTCTAAGTCAAGTGACAGGTCCAAACCAGGTCTAAATTGACTCGGGCCAGGTTCAAACCAGGTCTAATCCGGGACTTGGCCAGGTCCAAACCAGGTCTAAACCGGGGTCTAGGCCAGATTCAAACCAGGTCTAAACCAGGGTCTAGGCCAGATTCAAACCAGGTCTAAACCAGGGTCTAGGCCAGATTCAAACCAGGTCTAAACCAGGGTCTAGGCCAGGTCTAAACCAGAGTCTAGGCCAGGTCCAAACCAGGATTTGGGCCAGGTCCAAACCATATCTAAACAGGAGTCTAGGCCAGGTGCAAACCAGGTCTAAATCGGGGTCTAGGCCAGGTCCAAACCAGGTCTAAACCGGGGTCTAGGCCAGGTTCAAACCAGGTCCAAACCATGGTCTAGGCCAGTTACAAACCATGTCTATACCAGGGTCTAGGCCAGGTCTAAACTAGGTCTAAACCAGGTCTATACCAGGGTCTAGGCCAGGTCAAGACCAGAATTTAGGCCAGGTCCAAATCAGGACTTAGGCCAGTTCCAAACCAGGTCTATGCCAGAGTCTAGGCCAGGTCTAGCAGTAGTAGTGTGCAGTAGTGTCCAGGCCTGAGTCAGCTGTTTCATCATGTGACCTCTGTGCTGTATTTTTATATGTGACACTGAGGCAACCACAAAACAAAACACACAAATAAGCACACTGACTATGCCGTCACAGATATCTGTTTATATAAAGATAATACAAAGAAAACCACAAACAAAAGAACAAAGAATCACGGTTGAAAAGAGAAGCCAAAATCAACTAAACCAAAGTGATACGAGTGAGTCTAGGAGTTAGTCTGCTCCCGCTGACAGTGCAGTTAAATGGAGAGGGCTTATAGGGTTGCGTAACAGATTAATACCTGGAAGAAGCACTGAGACCGGTGGTGAGAACCAAACTAGGTCTAAACCAGGACTAATCCCGGTCTAATCTTGGTTTAATCTTGGTTGGTGCAACTGTTGGCAGGCATGAAACAGCCATCAGATCCTTAATCCTGATAGAGTTATGGCAAACGTTTTATGTTGAAAATTATACACTAGAAATAAACTGATATGGAGCCATGAAAAACTCCAAAAATAATAACTTAATCATTTAAAAAGTCCTATATTACACAAGATTGACTCCTGTGAGCTCCTCAAAAACAAACCTGAAGTTGTGTTTTATATTTGAGTAACACTTTATTATTAGTCTACCTACATCTCCAAAGGTCAAAATGCTCTGTTCCACCTTGTGATGTCATGAAGTAGTCGTAATTTAAGTTAACAACTACATATTACCTTTAATTCAGTAGAGATTGACAATTCCAGGACCAGAATTATCCAAATTATTCTAGTGAACGTGTATAGAGTTTAAGAACACAGTGGAGCACTTCCTGTATTACCACATGACATCACAAGGAGGAACGGAGTGTTTTCTGTTTGAGGAAGGAACTCAGCCTAAATATGCAGGGTCTGGGTGTTAATTAAACATGTGTGAATGAAACAAAACACAACTCCAGGTCTGTTTGTGATGAAGAAACAACATTCTAACAGTAGGAATGTATAAAAATATTGAAACATCAATATATCGTTTAACTTGATGATACAGTAGCGATATCATGGACTTGCAATACATTTTCACCGTTTTAATGATGAAAATTTGTGTTGTTTTTTTTTTTATCTTAGTGGTTTAACAATGACTTTTAGTATCGCAACCATGATTTAGCCTTTGTTTTTTATTGAACTGTGTAGAATTGTATCAAATCATATTGCAACGAAAATGCACTGTATGGAAAAACATATATCGTGGCCTATGTATCGAGGTATGACAATTCTTCATGATACCCAGCCCTATAACAGATCAGACAATAGCGTGATATGGGCTCTTTAAAGTGCACATATCGGCCTGTTTCTACTTTCCAACAGATGCTCTTAGCCAATGCAAATGTGTAATGTTTTGCTGTTGGGGTAATGAACAAAAATTGGCCAAAAATCAATATATTAAAGCCAACGGCAATTTGTTGTAATTAAGGTCTCAAATACACCAAACAAATCACACTGGCTGCTGCTTTTTTTTAGACAATAGAACAAAATATCCTGTACTTTGTACCTCTTCAAACACATTCTTCACATCGTCAGTTTAGCCCAGAGGCTGTATAAAGAAGTGGACTAAGGGGGTGTGACGTCACCCACAGCATTCGGCTCCAGTCACCTGAAGCTCACTGAGGCGAGCAGAGTGACTCTGGAGCAGAGATCCAAATCAGTTTAATTTAACTGAATGAATAATCTAATTATTAACAGACAAAATAGCCAGTACAGTCCTGGTCCAGTCCTGGTCCAGTCCTGGTCCAGTCCTGGTCCAGTCCTGGTCCAGTCCTGGTCCAGTCCTGGTCCAGTCATTGTCCAGTCTCGGCCCAGTCCTGGCCCAGTCTCGGCCCAGTCTCGGCCCAGTCCTGGTCCAGTCCTGGTTCAGTCTAGTCCTTGTCCAGTCTTTGTTCAGCCCTTGTTTAGTCCTTGTTTAGTCTAGTCCCTTAAGTCCTGGTTCAGTCCTTGTTTAGTCTAGTCCTGGTCCAGTGTTTGTTTGGTCCAGTCCCGGTTCAGTCCAGTCCTGGTCCAGTCCTTCTTGTTTAACTTTACTCAACTAGTCCACTAATTGGCACAGTTTTCATCCACTTAGTCCCAAATTTAGTTAGTTACACTTTCAAGTCTATGTTTAGCCCAACAGTCCTTTGGTACGGTCCTTTTTACGTTATTTTAGTATGAAGTCATCATCATCACCATAATCTAAACAGCGAATTAAAAACACCATGATCAAGTAGAGCGGGTTAATAAACATTTTAAGACCTAAATGAGGGTCCATTTATAAACAGTCTATGATTTATTTGTTCATATTTCAAATGCGAATCCTCCAACAATGTGCACTCTGAACAGAATATAATAATAATAAAAGATTTTAAAAGCAAAATCAGTAAGCAACAAGTAATTAATGACAAAACTCATGAAACTAAGAGTGGGTGGTGGTGTGTTCACTGTTATTTTACAAACATATCTCATGAGGAGGAGGGTTTCAACATCTTTCAAAACCTCAACATTAAAACTATGGAGACACACTGGGCTGGAAAACAGAGCCAAGGCGACCAGTGTTTACAGGAGATGAATGTGTATAAGATTATGTTATGGAGACAGAGGTGAACTTAGACCTTCTGCTGTGAACTGGCAGGGTTTGTTAGAAAGATTTGGTTTGGTTCAGTCCCGGTTTAGTCCCAGTTCGGTCCTAGTTTGGTCCTAGTTTACTGCAAGTTTACTGCAAGTTTACTGCAAGTTTACTGCAAGTTTACTGCAAGTTTACTGCAAGTTTACATAGTCCTGGTTTAGTCTAGACACAGTCCCGAATCAGTCCCGGTTCAATCTAGTCCATATAGTCCTGTTTTGGTTCAGACTTGCTTCAGTCTTGCTTCAGTCGCATAGTCCTTGTGTAGTCCTCATTCTGGCCTGGTTCTTTCTCTTTCCAGTACAGTCCCCGTTCAGTCTCTCCATGGTCCCAGTACATATAGTCCTGGTTCAGTCTAGTTCAAATAGTCTTGGTTTGGTTCAGTCTTGCTTCAGTCTTGCAGTCCTCTTATAGTCCTTGTATAGTCCTGGGTCAGTCCTGGGTCAGTCCTGGGTCAGTCCTGGGTCAGTCCTGGGTCAGTCCTGGTTTGGTTCAATCCTGGTTCAGTTGTATAGACCCGCTTCAGTCCCGCTACAATCTTTGTTCAGTCTAGTAGTTCCTTTAGTCCTGGTCCAGTCCTTCTTGTTTAACTTTACTCAACTAATCTTCTAATTGGCACCATTTTCACCCACTTAGTCCCAAATTTAGTTAGTTCCACTTTCAAGTCTATGTTTAGCACAATAGTTCTTTGGTATAGTTCTTTTTATGTTATTTTAGTCCAAAATTATCACCATAATTTGGGTTATACGTTATCCCTCCGACCTCCAAAACCAAAACATTTTCAACCATCACAAAAATAAGCCTCCTGCACCTTCTGAGGAAAATTGTTGGCACATTTGGCGCAATAAATCACCGACCTGTCCTAAAAGCGATAAAAGGAGCTACCAAAATTACGCACGGAGGAGACGGAGAGGTGTGCGCCGTGGGAAATGAGCCCAAACTCCAAACGCAAATGAAAAACAGATGCGCTGCCAGAGAAGTCTCCAAAAAAATCAACCCCAAACTACGCTAAAACCTGACAAAAACAGGATGAAGTGCATGCTTTTACGCTCAGATCCAAAGAAAAGTATAGTATTTTGCTTAAATGTGTCGCTAAAAGCAGTCGCAGGGAGCACGTTGTCTCCCACCGGTCAAATTCAAATCACGTCGCCGGGCGGAGGTGCACCGAACGCGGCTGCAGCTCGGACGACGCCCCGCCGGAGTGCACGGAAGTTCTGGAGGGACTTACTTTACTGTGGCTGCAGCCCATGTCGGCGGGTGCTGAGCGGGTTGTGGAGGTGCTGGGTGTCGGTCCGGAGGTGGAGGTAGGAGCGCGGTCCTCGGTGCTGCTGTCCCCGGTGCGTGAGTGTCTGAGCGAGGGTTTGTTTGACAAGTTTGAACCGAGGCTCCGGCGGAAGGAGAGCGGCAGGAGGCGGGGCTTGCGTCCGAAAAGAGGGCGCTCTGTGCGGCTGGAGGCGGGTCCTGTGCGCGGGGGGTGGCGGTTCTTTGTTCCCCTGGCTTTGTTCAGTCGTCATGTAACTGTTTTCTTTTTTTTTTTTTTTTTGACAACTACTAAAATTTCAAACTCGATATCGACATGGGATAGGTTCAATAGGCTACGATACCAATTTCGATACCATGACGATAATTTAAAGCTCCTATATTACACAAAACCGACTCTTGTGAACTTTAATCCATGTTATAATGTTGTTTCCTCATCAAAATAGGCAAAATAGGATGACCAGACGTCCCTATTTATCCGGGACAGTCCCAGTTTTGAGCCCTGTGTCCCCTGTCCCAGCAGATTTATCCAAAACCAGTGATATGTCCCAGTTTTTAAGTTTATTTATATAGCACATTTAAAACAACTTGAGCTCAGCAAAGTGCCTCACATAAAAAGTCAACAAAACAGAAGAAACTGTTACATATAAATATACATATACAGATAACATGTGAAAACTTCGATTAAAATACCAACCTAATCTTACTAACTAGTATTAAAGGCCAGGGAGACGTTTTATACACAAAATACCCCACAGGTCCCTATTTTTGACTAATCTGTTCCCTGCCAACAGTAAAGAGAGGCATACATTGTCATTTGTTTAAGGAAAATACAAAAAAAGATGCTTAAAAATGACCAAAATCCAAAGAAAATGTGACTGTACTGACTCACATGTTAGTCATGGATGGGCCGAGAGCAGAACAGTTTTCTTTTCACAATTCACAAATATTATTATTACGAACCACACAAACTGTCCCAGTTTTTGATTTTGGAAATTTGGTTACACTATATCAAAAACACATTGAGTTGTGTTTTAATTCATTCACGCACGTTTGAGTAACGCTTTATTATTAGTCTGTCTGCATCTCCAAAGCTCAAAATGCTCTGTTCCACCATGTGAAGTCATGAAGTGGTCATTTTCAAGTTAACGGCTGTACCTTTTACCTTTAGTTCAGAAGAGATGGGCAGTTCCAGGGCTGGCATCATCCGAATGATTCTAGTGAAGGTGTATGGAGTTTAAAAACACAATGGAGCACTCCCTGTATTACCACGTGACATCACAAGGTGGAACAGCAAAGCACATGACTGTTTTTCTGACAATATTCTATTTCACTTTTTCAGATTATAGCATCAATGCAATACAGATACCTAAAATTTCTATTTTTTGCTACTTTTACTTCACATCACACACTTACATAGGCCTATTCATACACCAAGAAGGCAATTAAGTCAGTGTCTTGCCCAAGGGCACAGCGGCAGCCTTGGGATTACTTCAAATTTTATTGCCACATGGATGGGCAGTCTGACATAAGCCCTTCTAATTCAGAGCTTTAGAAACCAGAGAATGAGAAATGCAAGTTTAAGCTTTTCTAATGTTCTAATTAAAGCACGCAGAGCTAATGAAGAAATGTGTGAAATAAAAGTCTATTAATAAAAGTGTGAAAACGTGGTCATATGAAGCAGACGATAAAGTCACAAGAGCAGTGTTATTTATTAAACAGGCTAAGAGGAAAGAGGGGTTTTCTATGCTTTGAAAAATTTTAAAAGGCTGGTGTTTTCAGAGCTTTTTGGAAAAAATTTTTAGAAATCTCTATTTTCTGATTTTTGTTATAATGTAGTTTCCTCATTATAACCAGACCTGGAGTTGTATTTTGTTTCATTCACACATGTTTAAACATAAACCCTAACTCAAAAAAGCTTTAAAATTGTCTGAAAAAATACAGAGGAGATTCTGTGTCTGTGATCAGTCCGTGGTCCTGTTTAGAAATTTGATTTTCAACAAAAAGGTGAGAGTGAGTCAACTGTTGGCTAATAGGCTTTATTCACGCTTACGTCACAAATCAGGAAGACGTCTGGAAACATGCGAAGACAACTTCCAGCGGGCTCTGTTCACGGTAGTGAGTCTGACACCAAATTCAAGATGATTCCAAACATGCAGTCTTCATTTTACCAACGATCACAGTTACTTCAGTGGGTTTGATCACAGTTGGTCGAGCCAAGTGTTGGGAAGTGGTTTGTGACATATGTATGAATAGAGCCTATGCGAGCCAGCTTGTGACTGTAGTTCAGGTCCATCAACAGAAATTTGGGGGCTTACATGTGCCCCCTCTAATATAAATTAAAAAGAAGAGGGTCCCTAAACCTCTGTGGCCCAGGACAACAGAATCCTTATTTGCTGCTCTGCTGTAATCATAGACTGTATAAAAGAAGTGGATTAAGCGAGTGTGACGTCACCCATAGTATTCAGCTCCACTTAAATGAAGCTCGTGATGATCGCGGTTACAGGAGTGAATCTGGAGCCAGGATCTATGTTATGTATAGGATTTTTTTGACGGACAAAATAGTGAGAGAAAAAAAATCAGGATTCATATGAACATTTTAAGATCAAATGACGAGGCCACAGCAGCAGATAGAGAGAGGAGCCACAAGATCCCAATGTAAGTCAACTGGAGCCAGAGTCAGAAGGAGCTGGAAGAGCCTCCTGGAGCACTTCCTGTTTGACAAAGGCGGCTAACGGGTTAGCTTTGTCCACTCATATATACAGGTCTATGGCTGTAATGTTGTTGTTGTTTAACAGCACAAACCAGCTCACTTGTTGTAGTTCTAGTTAAGTCATTTCTTTATGGTCAAATTGTGTTAAAACAAATTTATGATTAAAGTCAAACTTGAGTCCCAGAATCTCAGACACAGTAGTGCCTCCAGCTGCAAAATATCAATACTTCATCAAATACTACTTCACTTGGACTATAGGCTACCACTGTCCACTAGACCTGCACTAAACCCAGTGTAAACAGGACTACAGCAGGACCAGGTCTGGACTCAGGCTGGACCCAATCTGGAACCAGACTGGAGCAGGTCTGGACGTGGGCTGGAGCAGGTCTGGAGCCGGGCTGGAGCAGGTCTGGAGTAGGTCTAGACCTGGTCTGGACCAGATCTGGAGCAGGTCTGGAGCAGGTCTAAACCTGGACTGATGACATCACAGTGTGGTGCCCTCCCAGGTGCAGGAGAACAGCAGCAGCTGCTGTGGTACATGGAAAGTACTTCAAACAACAACTGCTCCTGCTATAAATATACTCTGACTGCATACCTCTGTGGGAAGACTACTGCATACACACAAACTGTAGTACTACGGGTACTTCTGTCCTCAATACAAAAACTACTACTATCACTACTACTACTAATACTGCAAAGTTTATCTTACTTCTACTGCAGCTATACCAACCTTTCATGTTTTTAAAGGTTCCAGACCTGAGTTTTTCTCATTTGAGCAAAATGTGTCCTGTTCTAGTACAGATAAAATATATAAGCAGCTCTTGAAGTCAAAATAAGTCTGCTGTGTGTTGTCTGTATTTAATTATATTGCATTTCATTGTTCAGTAATCAGGAAGTGCATTGTTAGCTTGCTAGTTGTTGTTAGCTGTACCGTAACAGTAAAATTCTGCACTTTTGACATTTTGAATCGAATATTCATCTAAAAAAAAAAAAAGAAAAAAGTCAGTTGACTTTCACGATAGAAAACAGGTGCCAGTGGGAGCAGAGGAAAAGGTATTCAATATGTAGTATGACCAAGACTAAACCAGAACTAAACCAGGACTATATAATGACTAAAAGAGTACAATGTTAGAGCTGAACTGTCACAAGGTGCATCATGGGAGATGTAGTCATAACTCCTAAGTGAATCATTTTGTTTACAAAGCTTCAGGACAGTCTATGTTTAACTCGTTTTATACAGAATGCTGACAGTGCACAGACCCTGCTCCTTGTTTGTCTGAGCAAAGAAGTTTTCCTGCGGCCCCTGAAGGCATCATCTCTGCTCTGGTCTGTGCACAGTACTGTCTGAACCAGGTTTAACTCAGATGCCCTGGGCTGAGATGGTCTGCTGATCTGCATGCTGTCTCAGAACAAGACAACAAAACAAAAAGTGAGGTAACATTTACATAATTCCAGGGCTTGAAAATAAAGTAGTTTTGCTTTATTCACAATTTCACAATTTGAAGGTACCTTAGTTAAAAAATACTCCGCTGGACCACAGAGCCATGGGGAACAAGGGGAAGTACTCTGAACAGTTGACTCTGGAAAAAATATGAATAGTACTGCATTTGAGTTGTATTTGGTCTGTACAAGTACAAACTGGGCTCTGTGTACATGATTTAACTCTGGCGTTCCTGTGGTGCTAGTACTAGTAATAGTGGTATAGCAGTAGTAGTAGTGAAAGTAATAGTAATGGGAGTAATAACAGGAGTAATAGTAGTAAAATGGGAGTAATAGAGGTAATAGTGGTAATATTGGGAGCAATAGTGGTTATATTGGTAGTAACAGGAATAATAATGGGAGTAATAAAGGTAATAGTGGTAATATTGGGAGTAATAATGGGAGTAATAGTGGTAATAGTGGTAGTAGCAGGAGTGGTAGTGGGAGTAACAGTGATAATAGTTTTAATAGTGGGAGTAATAATGGTAATATTAGGATGTAATAATGTAATAGCAGGAGTAATAATGGGAGTAATAGTGATAAAAGTGGCGATAGTGGTGATAGTAAGAGTAACAGTGATAATAGTGATAATACTAGGTGTAATAGTGGTAATAATGGTAATAACAGGAGTAATTGTGATAATAGTGGTAATATTGGGAGTAAGAAAGGTAATAGTGGGAGTAATAGTGGTAATAGTGGGAGTAATAGTGGCCATACCGGCTCGTCAAAGCCTGATCCCGTCAGATCTCAGAAGCTAAGCAGGGCCGGGCCTGGTTAGTACTTGGATGGGAGACCACTGGGAATTCCAGGTGCCACAGTGGGGCGCCAGTTGCAAAAACTGTCGTTGTGTCCTTAGGCAAGGCACATTACCCACATTGCCTAGTATGAAAGTGGTGTGTGCGTGAATGGTGGTGGTGGTCGGAGGGGCCGATGGCGCAGATTGGCAGCCTCGCTTCCGTCAGTCTGCCCCAGGGCAGCTGTAGCTACAATAGTAGTTTACCACCACCGGGTCTGGAGTGAATGAATAATGCTCTGTAAAGCGTCTTTGAGTGTCCAGAAAAGCGCTATATAAAACTGATGCATTATTATTATTATTATTATTAATAGTGGGAGTAATAGTGGTAATAGTGGGAGTAATAGAGGTAATAGTGGGAGTAATAGTGGTAATAGTGGGAGTAATAGTGGGAGTAATAGTGGGAGTAATAGTAGTAATAGGGGGAGTAATAGTGGGAGTAATAATGGTAATAGTGGGCGTAATAGTGGGAGTAATAGTGGGAGTAATAGTAGTAATAGTGGGAGTAATAGTGGTAATAGTGGGAGTAATAGTGGGAGTAATAGTAGTAATAGGGGGAGTAATAGTGGGAGTAATAGTGGGAGTAATAATGGTAATAGTGGGAGTAATAGTGGGAGTAATAGTTGTAATAGTGGGAGTAATAGTAGTAATAGTGGGAGTAATAGTGGTAATAGTGGGAGTAATAGTGGGAGTAATAGTAGTAATAGTGGGAGTAATAGTGGTAATAGTGGGAGTAATAGTGGTAATAGGGGGAGTAATAGTGGGAGTAATAATGGTAATAGTGGGAGTAATAGTGGTAATAGTGGGAGTAATAGTGGGAGTAATAGTAGTAATAGTGGGAGTAATAGTGGTAATAGTGGGAGTAATAGTGGTAATAGGGGGAGTAATAGTGGGAGTAATAATGGCAATAGTGGGAGTAATAGTGGTAATAGTGGGAGTAATAGTGGGAGTAATAGTAGTAATAGGGGGAGTAATAGTGGGAGTAATAGTGGGAGTAATAGTAGTAATAGTGGGAGTAATAGTGGTAATAGGGGGAGTAATAGTGGTAATAGTGGGAGTAATAGTGGTAATAGTGGGAGTAATAGTAGTAATAGTGGGAGTAATAGTGGTAAAAGGGGGAGTAATAGTGGGAGTAATAGTGGGAGTAATAGGAGTAATAGTGGTAATAGTGGGAGTAATAGTAGTAATAGTGGGAGTAATAGTGGTAATAGGGGAAGTAATAGTGGTAATAGTGGGAGTAATAGGGGGAGTAATAGTGGTAATAGTGGGAGTAATAGTGGTAATAGGGGGAGTAATAGTGGGAGTAATAGTGGGAGTAATAATGGTAATAGTGGGAGTAATAGTGGGAGTAATAGTGGGAGTAATAGTGGGAGTAATAGTAGTAATAGTGGGAGTAATAGTGGTAATAGTGGGAGTAATAGTGGTAATAGTGGGAGTAATAGTGGGAGTAATAGTGGGAGTAATAGTGGGAGTAATAGTAGTAATAGTGGGAGTAATAGTGGTAATAGTGGGAGTAATAGTAGTAATAGTGGGAGTAATAGTGGTAATAGGGGGAGTAATAGTGGGAGTAATAGTGGGAGTAATAGTAGTAATAGTGGTAATAGGGGGAGTAATAGTGGTAATAGTAGGAGCAATGATGGGAGTACTATTGCTTTATTCATGTAATCAACTGAGAATGAAGAGAGTTCATTTTTTTAAAAGTCCATAAACCAGAAATAGGCAATAAAAATGCCAGAAATACTGAGGTCAAAACTTGACACTAGATACTCGTTTGAGCAGGTATCAATACGACAATAGTTCCATTCACAGGACATCATCATTGTGGTATCAGAACAGGTATCGAGTATCAAGTATCGAGGCTATTCCTTAATATCGAAATCCAGTTTGGAATGTTCCACAGTATGGTATTAAACATATTTATCTCCATAAAAACTACAAGGTGACATGTGTTTTTAAGGTATTTTTGAGCAATAAAATGAGTTGAAATAAACAATACATTAGCAGGACTAAACCAGAACCAAACCTGGGCTAAAGCAGGACTAAACCAGAACTAAACCCAGACTAAACCAGGGCTAAAGCAGGTTTAAACCAGAACTAAACCAGGACTAAACCAGAACTAAACCAGGACTAAACCAGAACTAAACCAGGGTTAAACCAGAACTAAACCGTAACTAAACCAGGGCTAGACCAGGACTAAACCAGGACTAAAGCAGAATTAAACCAGGGCTAAAGCAGGACTAAAACGGGACTAAAGCAGAACTAAACCAGAACTAAACCAGGATTAAACCAGTACTAGAGCAGGACTAAACCAGAACTAAATCAAAACTAAATCAGAACTAAACCAGGACTAAACCCAGACTAAAGCAGGACTAAAGCAGGACTAAACTAGAACTAAACCATAACTAAACCAGGACTAAACCAGGACTAAAGCAGGATTAAACCAGAACTAAACCAGGACTAAAGCAGGACTAAACAAGAACTAAACCATGGCTAAAGCAGGATTAAACCAGAACTAGACCATAACTAAACCAGGATGAAACCAGGACTAAAGCAGGACTATTATAAGCAGGACAGGTTCATTAGAGATAGGACAACTCCCTCTGCTGGTCAAAGTTGTTTATTTGGAAGTAGAACACGAACATCCATAAGAGTTTGAAAAGGCCTGTATAATCAGAAATATCATGCAAAAAGAAAAAGAGTAATGTAAAATGTACTGATACCTAAAAATTGTACTCAAGTATTGTACTTTTACTTTTGTACTTTGTTATGTTCCAGCACTGGCTTTTGTTTCCTTCTCGTCGACCCTCTGAAGTTGTATTTGGAGTGATTTGTGCATGTTTGAGTAATCTTTATTCCCCTGTGTTCAAGATGTCATTAATCTACCCCCATTTTCAGATCCACCAGTAAACGCCCAATGTGCCACACGTAGAACACCCCCAGCATGATGTGCAAAGGATTAATTCACAGTACAAGGTTTTACCAGTGCATTTCATAATTTAATCTCTGGGAAAATTTTGACCAAATATTTACCACATTTACTATCCAACCAAACCAAGAAAAGATTAGAAGCAAATACAGGTAACAAATGACCTGTGAGAGTATGTGCTCAAAAAAAGTCATCAGCTCGTCCAATCATTTTGAACCAGATGCCCTTCCGTGTCCGTGAAGTGCAGCTGTTGCCTGTCAGTAAAAACCCAGGGCAGTGAGTGTGATCTGAAGCAGGTTCGTGTTCAGGTATACTCTGAAGAAAGAATGAACAACTCCGAGAGTGGAGCAGCCAATCAGAATCCAGAGAACCTTAGCACAGAAGTACAAGGGATCCAATCTGAAACAAGAAAATCGGGAAGTGATAGTAGCAGTAGAAGTAATAGTGAGAGATATACTTTACTGATCCAGAGGGAAATTCAAGTTTACGCGGCTCTTCTCAGTGGCCTTTGTTAGGACCCAGTTAGCTAAGGTCAGGAAAGTAATAAAAAAACAAGGCTGAAAATGATATAAATTGGGTAATGTAATAACAGGAATGTAAAAGGCAACAAAACAAAACATGCTAAAATATGTACACAAAATAAACTAAACTAAGAAACAAAATAACAGTATTAACATTTAACGAGTTGTGCCAAAAACGAGTCATGTGGGCTTATAATAAAACGAGTGACTAAACTTTTCTTTGGGACTAAAGTGTTCCAAAGAAAAATCATCACATAAACCCACAGACGGATTCAAGTGACAAAACAAAAGGCGCCAAACTGAATTAAACTAAACTAACCAAGTGTTTCAACACAAAATCACGTGCTAGTACAAACAAAGTGACTAACACAAAAGAGACAGACACAAAATGGCAAACGGGCTACAAAGGCCAGCAGCCCTGAACTGGTGGGGGAATCTTCTATCAACAGGGGAAGGTGGCTGGAGGTGAGGCAGGATTGGCTCAGTGTAGAAGTGCCCCACCAACCAGGGACCAGGGCTCTCACAGCACAAATTAGGAGGAACAAGAAAGAAATTAAAACAAACACAAAACAAATGAGAACTGGAGGCGTGGGGCTGTAACAGCATTTGTGTCTCAGTCAAAGGTCTCAGGTCAGTTGAACAGGAGGACTGGTCTGGGAGGGTCAGCAGATCCTGTGTCAGGGCAGTTTGAGGATAAGAGCCAAAAGTGTCCCTCCCTCCTCTGTGTTCTGCAGCATCACAGCAGCCTCCAGGGGGCGCCAGGTGAACACAACAGGAAAGGCCTCACTCTCACTCCACTCTGGTGTTTCGAAATGGTTCATTCCCTTAAAGTATTTCTTCTAGAAGGTCTTCCACCACATTTGCTGCTACATAAGGTGAAAAAAGCCTGTAGCATCTTAAATGCCTAAAACTAGGTCCTTAGCTAGCCTCTTGTACGGATACAGGAAAAACAGCTCATCCGCCACAATCCAACAGTGCCTGACTCGTGTTCTTTGAACTGTACATGGGGCTTCTTTGTCGGTTCAAATCCCTATGATATGATCTTAAAAACTGAGCCAGGCACCCACAAAAACAGCTAAACACTTCTGTAATTGGTGATTGATAGTAGTAGTAGTAGTAGTAGTAGTAGTAGTAGTAGTAGTAGTAGCAGTAGCAGTAGTAGTAGCAGTAGCAGTAGTAGTAGTAGTTCACATACCGCTCTTGAGGAGAAGACGCGTATCCCCAGAAGTACTGCAGTCTTCCATACAGATACAGTGCACCAAACACAGACGACAGCCCTGCAGAATCAAATCAAAGTATTCACTTGTACTTTAAACGCTACCAAGAAATGAAAAATCATATTCACAATTTCAAAGTACCTTCATTAAAAAATACTCCGCTGGACCACAGAGCCGTGAGGAACAAGGGGAAGTACTCTGAACAGTTGACTCTGGAAAAAACAAAATATGAATAGTACTGCATTTGGGTTGTATTTGGTCTGTACAAGTACAAACTGGGCTCTGTGTACATGGTTTAACTCTGGCGTTCCTGTGGTGCTAGTACTAGTAATAGTGGTATAGCAGTAGTAGTAGTGAAAGTAATAGTAATGGGAGTAATAACAGGAGTAATAGTAGTAAAATGGGAGTAATAGAGGTAATAGTGGTAATATTGGGAGCAATAGTGGTTATATTGGTAGTAACAGGAATAATAGTGGGAGTAATAGAGGTAATAATGGGAGTAATAAAGGTAATAGTGGTAATTTGGGAGTAATAATGGGAGTAATAGTGGTAATAGTGGTAGTAGCAGGAGTAGTAGTGGGAGTAATATTGATAATAGTTTTAATAGTGGGAGTAATAATGGTAATATTAGGATGAAATAATGTAATAGCAGGAGTAATAATGGGAGTAATAGTGATAAAAGTGGTGATAGTAAGAGTAACAGTGATAATAGTGATAATGGTGGGTGTAATAGTGGTAATAATGGTAATAACAGGAGTAATTGTGATAATAGAGGTAATATTGGGAGTAAGAGAGGTAATAGTGGGAGTAATAATGGTAATAGTGGGAGTAATAGAGGTAGTAGTGGGAGTAATAGTGGTAATAGTGGGAGTAATAGTGGTAATAGTGGGAGTAATAGTGGTAATAGTGGGAGTAATAGTGGTAATAGTGGGAGTAATAGTGGTAATAGTGGGGGTTAAAGTGGGAGTAATAGTGATAATAGTGGGAGTAATAGTGGTAATAGTGGGAGTAATAGTGGTAATAGTGGGAGTAATAGTAGTAATAGTGGGACTAATAGTGGTATTAGTGGGAGTAATAGTGGTAGAAGTGGGAGTAATATTGGGAGTAATTATGGGAGTAAAAGTAGGAGTAGTGGGAGTAATAATGGTAATAGTGGTGAGAATAATAGTGGTAATAGTTGTTATTGTTGGTGTTATTGTAGTAGTAGTAGTAGTAATAGTAGTAGTAGTAGTAGTACTCACTGAGCTCTGTATATCCGGTTAAATTCTGGGGGTCCAGATGTGGAAGGGGGGGACACAGAGTACTTCCGCCGAGCATATATAACTTGCAGTGAGAAGTATGCTGTACACACAAATACTGCAATTAGAATCAAAAGACACCATATACTACTCAGAAATACTGCAATTAGGATCAAAGTATACTACACAAAAATACTGCAATTAGCATCAAAGTACACTATGATAATATACACACACATGCTATTAGATTGATTTATTTATGTTCTGATGGTAGTGGCCAGATTCCAGTTGCAGTACTTAGGAATCAGATAAATGAGGTACTTCACTTTTAACAGTTCTCACACAGACTGGGCACATCTGCTGAGGTCATAAAGTCAAGTATATAAGTTACATTAAGTCATAAAGTACTTGAATATTTGCATACTATAGCTGACGATAATGTCAGTATATTTATTTCATGGTAATAAGTCCTAAAATTGTTATTTTACCTGTTGAAGTATTAAGATGTGTCAGAATATTGTTATTAATTTCCATATATTTTATTTGTAAAATATTTACCTTTTGAGTGAGGTGACCTTTTACTTTTGCCACGGAAGTTTCAAGGGAGTGAGAAATAGTAGCCGTGAAAAGGAGAAGGACGATAGAGAGAAATGAAGGAGAAAAGATGTCAAATGCTACTTAACTACCGCTGATGATGTATTGGCGAACACGGTAAATATATTGTCTGTAATTTATGTTTGCTTAGAGGTAATTTATGCAAGTCTGAGACGTTTTCTCTATCTGTCTTTATTTTAGTTTTCACGGTGTTCCATGTGTTGAAGTTGGTGAATGAAAATAAATGTTACACATGACCATCAGTACAGAGCGTGAAGTCCTTTTAATTGCGAAGAAAACCAGGGTAGCTACACATATAAACTGCGGATTAACTAAACATCCTGACTGGATAAATATGTAAGGAAGTCAAAGTTAGAGCTCGAGTTGTAACTCTCAGAACCACGATCTGATTTATGATTTTAAGTTTTTAGAAATGGAAGGACAAAAAATATTGAAGGACAAATATCGTGCTGGTTTTTCATCTGTTATAATGTTGTTTCCTCATCACAAACAGACCTGGAGTTGTGTTTTGTTTCGTTAACATGTTTAATTAACACACAGACCCTGCAAATTTAGGCTGAGTTTTTCTCTCAGACTAAAAATACCCTGTTCCACCTTGTGAGGTCAAGTGGTAATACAGGGAGTGCTCCACTGTGTTTTTAAACTCCACACACCTTCACTAGAATCATTTGGAAACTTTCAGTCCTTGAATTGCCCATCTCTATTGAACAAGTAAAAGGAGCTGTTAACTTGAAAACTACCGCTTCATGACATCACAAGGTGGAACAGAACGTTTTGAGCTTTACAGATGTAGACATATTGATAACAAAGGGTTACTCAGACATTTGTGAATGAAACAAAACACAGCTTCAGGTATGTTTTTGAGGTGGTAACAGCATTATAACATGGCTTAAAGCTCATAAGAGTCAGTTTTGTGTAATATAGGACCTTTACATCCAAATCCTAAATCAGATACGTCCAAACAGTCCATGGTGTAGGTCAGATCCGGGGAGAGGCGACCCCACTGACTGTAAGAATGCATGATTTACAGGGTATTGTCTTGCCAACAAAATCACCTGCATTTCAGTAAATCACATAGACTGTATAAAGACATGGCATATTATTAGAAGTAGTAGTATTAGTAGTAGTAATAGATACCTTGTTCAAGCAAACCCAGGATAGTAACCACTCCAAGAAAGACTGGCTCCATTTGGATATCTAGGACAAAATCAGGACTAAACCAGGTCTTAACTGACTAAAGCTGGACTGAGCGGCTGGAGTAAATGATACACAGAGGGCGGAGTAAAAGGGCCAAGAAAAACTGTTTTAAAAAAACTGCTGCAGCCTCAAACTCAGCACAAACACAGGTCTTATTGTGGTCCTTATTTGAATAATGTTTGTTTGCTTTTCCATAAAATGTGCAGTCACCTGTCTCTGTATAACACCTGTCAATTAAAGGGGTTTAAAGTCCTGCAGCACTGCTGAAATCCTGATTCTTATCTGGCTAGGATGCTGGCTCAGACCTGGTGGTACTTAATGAAGTAAAAGTAGTAAAGTACTAAGTGTGGAGATGGAGATGTTATAGCTTTGCTTCATGCATGTTTGAAAAATCTTTAAAACAGCTTATTTTCAAGATGCCATATTCCTGTGTAACAACTCACCCTTATGTAACAGATAATACTCCCTACAACTGTACAACTCACCCTTATGTAACAGATAATACTCCCTACAACTGTACAACTCAGCTTTATATAACAGATAATACTTCCTATAACTATACGACCACTCACCATTATGTAACAGATAACACATACCAACCTTATCATATAAGTCTTGCATTGTCTTCCCTATGACCTCTTGTATATAGCTCTTATTATTATTATTATTATTAACAAATTAATTAATTTATTTTACTATTTTTTTATTTTTTCTATTTTATTTTGTACATACACACATATAATTATGCCTCATTTGACACCTGCCCCTTGCTATCTTTTTTTTAATTATTACCATTTATACTGTGTCCATGTGTAAATACTGGCGTGCTACAGAAGAGGAAGTAGTGGTAATATTAGTAGTATTTAAATATGTGTATAGTGAGGCCAATGTAAATCCCCTCCATTTGACTGTGAAATGACCTGATAACAGTATCTCTTTTATTTGATGTCAGATATCAGAAAATATGCATCACTGTTAAAATACTTAACTAAAGATGGAATATTAAAAAAAAATAAATAAATAAAAAAGTAACTTGACTGGTGGAGGGTCCGTCTACTTGTCTCCTTGGAGATGTGCCTAGAATGTTCTGCATTATGTCCATAAACTTAAGAATCTCCATGGAGACTTGCAAGCCAAATGACAGGTTAGCTCTGTGGAGAGGCCACTCACAGTAAGAATTAATGTATATTTTTGAGCTATAAATAACACCTGGAGTTGAACAAATGTAAGACAGATTAGTTTAATGCCAAACCATGGACAATTTAAACCAAAGCATTAACATCTCAGACAAATAAGTTGCGGGCCTGCTCCAGAAATGTTACACGATGCATCTTTAACGTTTCGGCAGAATACCAAACTGTGGTCCAAAGGGATGGAAAAAAACAAACTGATGAACACTTGCCCAAAACATAATCTGAGAAACATAAAAAGTGTTTTATGCTGTTTTATTTATTTATTTACTTATTTATTCTTTCTTTTTTTTTTGAAGTTGCTGCTCTTGTATTTGCACTTCTATGAAGACACTGGTGCGCGTTTTCTGTTTGATTTGAATAAATATAACTGCGCTCCTATATCAGGCCATTCTCTTTCATGTGGGACATCATACAGATCATACACAGATCACACCGAGCACTTTTGTGTTTATTACAAACTGGTTTTTGTTGTAGCAAAAAAAATTAATTATCAGTTTGAGAACCAAATACTGTTGTGAAGATGTGGACTAAGGGAGTGTGACGTCACCCATAGCACTCAGCTCCAGTCAAATGAAGCTCACCGAGGCTGGCAGTTGTTCCATATTAAGAATGATTCATGGACAAAATAGTGAAATAAAATCACCAGGATCAAGCCCCTCCTCTCTTCCTGTTTCTCTTCCTAGCAGGTTAACTATGTCTGTTTACAGTCAATGTTAAGAACTAAAATACAAAATGCAAACATAGGCCTACAGATTTCTCGTCATATACAATTGTGAAAAAATACAATATTTTAATCAATTGTTATTGGGGAAATGATTTATTTGCTTTTATCATATTTAATTTACAAGAAAATTTATAAATAAAATATGAGAATATGAGATCTTGTAGAGATATAGTATTTTGATTCATAACACATTCACAGAAAACAGACTTCCAGCAGCAGGGGGCAGTGTTGTCCAGGCAGTGACAGGTCGGGGTCATGCGACGTCACACTGCAGAACGTAAATAGTTCAAACGTGAGCTCTGCCTGAAATATATCTTTTATTTTCTATCATGTGGCCGTGCTTTAGAAGGCGCAGCCTTAGATTAATACATACAATAGATGTGTGGACCCTGATATTTGACAAAGGGCCTATGTGGATTTTCGGTTCATATGTTTCTTAAAAATAGTGAATATAGTTATTTAAGGCATATTTAGGTCATCATTCTAGAAAGCCTATTTATAGGATCTGCTAGCAGCAAGCAAAGGTAAAAGCAAAATCTTTCTTATTACATGAGCTGGGAGCAATATATAAAAATATTGCAAGATGGGCCTATGTACAATTAGTATAGTCTAACCTATTGAGAAAAAAGCTGCTTACATAGGCCATATAGAAAAACTTACAGTCTAAACATCCAAATCCCAAAACAAAATAAGGTGTGGTGAGGGGACTGCTTCCATACTATCACGTCTGTTCTCCAATGTGTGTTATTAATTCAGTACAGGCCTATAAGCAGAGAATGACAGCCTGTGGGGCTAAGGACAGAATAATGTGGGCCAATCCGGGAGAAAAAAGGGTTTGAGGGCCACAGTTTGACATGAGGTCTGCCTAAGGTGACGGCATTGACAGGTTTATGTCATGTTTCTGATGCATTACCATAAAACCGAATAGTGTCATCATCTACATATTTCTGATTTATCACAACTTACAGTACACATAACAGAAAATGTATTGTATTAATAAATATAGCAAATAAAAATAGTATTAAATTAATTAATAATAATTATAATAGGCTTCCTTTTTTCTAATATTGCCCACCCCTATGGCTTGTGTTTGAAAGACTGAAAGGATTTGAAAGGCCTGAATGTTCAATAGGCCCATGTATCTTTTGTTTATCAAATTATTTGTGTATGAACCATCGGTGCTTTAAACCACTGCACTGGATGTATTCATCCTTTGTATAGGGTGACCACATTTTCAAAATCAAAAACTGGGACACCAGTTTGGGGTGGTTGGTAATGATAAAATTGTGAAGCGAGTGCGTAATTAAGGAAAATTGTTCTGCACTTGGCCCATTCATGACATGTGAGTCAGTATAGTCACATTTTCTTTGTGTTTTTGTAATTTTTAAGTAGCTTTTCTGTATTTTACCTGAACTAATGACAATGTATGCCTCTCTTTACTGTTGGCAGGGATCAGGTTAAAAATAGGGACACCTGGAGCATTTTCCCTGTTTCAGTGGATTTGTTCAAAACCAGTGATTTGTCCCAGATTTATACAATAATTGTCCAGATGTCCCTATTTTTGACCAATCTGATCCCTACCAACAGTAAAGAGAGGCATTAATTGTCATTTTGTTCAGGTAAAATACTAAAAAATCTGCTTTCAAATGACCAAAACACAAAGAAAATGTGCCTATACTGACATTAGTGCTGCATGCAGAACAATTTCCCTTAATTATGCACTCATTTCACAATTTTATTATTACTAACCCAAACCAGGGATGTCCCAGTTTTTGATTTTTGAAAATCCGGTCACCCTAGTATAGTCACATTTTTGTGTTTTGGTCATTTTTAAGTATCCTGCTCTGTATTTTACTTAAATAAATGACAATTTATGCCTCTTTTTACTGTTGGCACGTATAAAATTTGTCAAAAATAGGGACACCAGGGACATTTCTTGTATAAAACTGGGACAAATCACTGGTTTTGGATAAATCTGCTGGATCAGGGGACACAGGGCTCAAAACTGGGACTGTCCCGGGTAAATAGGGACATGTGGTCACCCGACCCAGACCCATGTATGTTTTGTTTGTCAGAGTATTTGTGTCTGAACCATCACTGCTTTACACCACTGCATTATGTATTCACCCTGTGTATTCACCCTGTGTAAATGAAAAATGTATTGACTTTGATGATATTTAGTTTAGTGTCTGAGTATTTAGTTTAAGGTCTGAGTATTTAGTTTTATGTCTGAGTATTTCCACACAAACGGCCTCATTATTCCTGAGTGTTTCTGTCAGCGCGCAGAGTGAGCCGTCTGTCCCCCTCTCCCCCTCTCCGCTCCGGTTTCCCGTCAGAGTGAGACCTCCACTAGCTCCGTGTGACAGCTGCTCGCCCGCTCGCTTACCGTCGGTACCGGAGGACATTTTGAGCCGTCAACGCCGTGATCCCGTCCCCTGATCCACACCCGGAGCTCGGCCTTTTGTGTCTCTATCCGCCGCCAACCGTCCGACCCCCGCGCCCGAACACGCTCCAACCGCCGCCAACCGCCGCCTCCTTCTCGGCCAGTGTTCACCTTAGCACCGTTAGCACAGTCCCATGCTAGTGTTGTTAGCCCGCTAGCTCCGCTCTTCCCCGGCCTGGCCTCCTCCTCTTCTCCGCCTGCTCCCGCTCGACAGCCGGCCCCCTCGGCGCAGACACAATGGCTTTAAAGCGGATTTCTAAGGTAACCAGCCCGGGCCGCCTGTACCCGACACACAACCCGGCTTTGGGCGCCGTTTCCCCGCGGCTCTGGGCCATGTTGTGTGCGCTTAGCCGCGTTAGCTTCTCCGTGTCACCGCGGAGCAGGGATATAGCGCTACGGACGAAGCGTTAGCAGCAGGTGTTTCCAGCGCTGTAAAAGCGACCACAATACACTACAATCTCGTGGTTTATTTAGAAATATGACTGAGTTGAATAAGCAATAAGATGCACTTTTTGTCAGTGGAAAAAACCCGTTGAAATGATTTAATCTTTATGAGAATACATTTGTCGCATTTGTGTGTATTGTTGAGCTGACCCATGTTTTTAGTTTTGGTTTAGCCCTCTTACAATATTGCATAATTGCTCCAAAAATACCCCAGGACTGGGTGTTCCGTGTGCATTACAAACAGGACACTTCTAAGTGCATAAAATGGACGCACAATGCCCGCATGTTTACATCAGCGGTATTTAAATACGTATTCAAAATCATAGTCGTAGCCAAAAAACATAGTCCTCTGCACCCAGGGTTTTGCATGGAAGTAATCTTGGACTTGAGTCAGCAGTTCTGATTAAGAAATTGCACGTTTCATACTTTAAGGTAATGAGATGTGGTTATTTAGATAAGAAATATAAGTGCAAAGAGTGCTTCTTTGCACTTATATTTCTTATCTAAATTGCAATTGCAATTATAGTATATACAAATGCGATACCATGATAATAAAAAATCACTATCTTTAGACAATAGAATGTGATTTCCAACATTAAATCGTAGTGCCTTCCATGTGGCCTTATATGTGTGTCCAGTGGTCCAGGTAGGTTCCATAGTGCTCCATGGGCATATTTAGTCCATGTGCCCTTATACTTGTTCTGATGCAGCATAAAATCATTTTAAAGCTATTCAGGAAAGGTTAATTCAGAGGTTAATGAATGTGACCTTTTTAGTATCAATACCTGCTCAGCTAGTTTCAATACACTCAAAAAGCTTGGCCAAAATTGGAAGATATAAACACTTAAATCTAGACTTAAAAGTAGTGGAATGATCTGTCCATGCAGCAAGATTATTTTACTTTGACAAGTTATCTTAAAATAAACTACCTCTAGACTATAATTAAGCAGTCTCAGAACTAGTAAGTAGAGAATAAATCTGAAAGCAAGATAAATAACCTGATTTTAAAAGCGTGGGCAGATCAGAGAAATTTGCAGTGTGTTATTAGTATTGATTATTGTCCGATTTTCAATATTTAAAGGTGAACTATTGTAACATTTCAGATGGGATAGTCCTTCACCTGCTGTCCCCATGGAGATGTTAGTGCTTTACATTATGGCATTGAACATCTATCTCGCATTAGACAATTACAGGTTTTTTTCCCTCTCCGTAGATCTGACTTGTGATTCAGCCTGGTGGCATCACCTGCTTGTCTCCATGGAGAGTGACAATACTGGGGAACATTCCAGGCAAAGTGATAACCTCTCCATGGAGACAAGTTGGTGCTAGACCTACCACCAGAAAAGGTACATAGGGCTGCTTTAATGAAACGTAATCCAGGATCCTGCGAGGTTTTAGACTTAGACTTAGACAAACTTTATTGATCCACAAGGAAATTTATTTAGACACAGTAAGTAGCTCACACATCACAACATATGATAATAACAAAGAGTAAAATATAAATGTAATAATAAATTCAAAATAATTAGCAAAAAGATAGAAAACAGGTGTCAAATAAGACATAATTACATAAATTACATAAATGTAAATCGACGTAAATCGAAAAGTTAAAATAAAATAGAATAATAAATCAGAAAATATAAAATCTTAGCTATTATACAAGAGATCTAGGTGTGTCCACTCTTATCCTTGTTGGGTCCTGGTTTGAACCCAGTTTAGTCCAGATGTAAACTTGGTTTGGTCCTGGTTTGGTCCTAGTCTAGTCCAGTATTACTAGTAGTTCTGATATTTGTTCCAGTCCCAATTTTGATATGGTCTATGTGAGCGAGTGTGATCATTAACTAAATTTGATGCACACCAGTGTAGGCCAGAACTAGACCAAGATTTAAAAGTCCAATATTACGCAAAATTGACTCATGTGAGCTTTAAGTCATGTTTGAATTTTGTCACCTCTTCAAAAACATACATGGAGTTGTGTTTTGGTTCATTCACACATGTTTAAGTAATTCTTTATTATTAATCTGTATACATCTCCAAAGCTCAAAATGCTCTTATCCAACTTGTGATGTCATGTAGTGGTAGTTTTAAGCAATTCCAGGGCTAAAATCATCCAAATGATTCCAGTGAAGGTGCATGGAGTTTAAAAACACAGTGGAGCACTTTACAACATGAGATCTCAAGGTGTTTACAGTTTGAGAGAAGAACTAAAAATACAGGGTTGGTGTGTTAAATATGTGAATGAAACAAAACACTTCTCTCTGTATGTTTGTGATGGGGAAACAACATCATAAAATAGATCATGAAAATGGCGTAATAGGGGCTTCTAGGAAACTAAACCGGGACTAAAGCAGATCTGGACCAGGTCCTCTCTGTCCACTCTGGAGCTCGCTGGTGTGTGGCCTTTCTAGGCTGAAAGTTGATGCTGTGGTCCACATACCGGCGCGTGAAAGTCTAAACCAGGTCTAAACTGAGTCTCAATACAAATATATCCCAGTGCTGAGTCCCCCAAACCAGGTCTAGGACTAAAACTGGACCAACTGGGACTGTAACTGTACTACAAAGAAACTAGACCCCCTTGTTATATCCTGTCCCGCTTTTATTTATTTGACTCCTCTAATTTTCCTGCCTGTTTAGTCCTAATTTGGTTCTCCTTTAGCTTTATTTTTGTTGGTTATCTCAGAGACGATTAGACAAAAAATCATTCAGAAATGAACTTTTCTCGAAGCTTTAGAATGATCCTGAGCTGTATCCGAACAAGTATAAGAGCACAGAGACTAACGCCCATGGAGCACTGAGGGACTACACAGATATAAAGCCACATGAGAATAGAAAAGAAAGTACTAGGATTTAATGTCAAAAATCACATTCTATCGACTAAAGAAAGTGTGTCGTAATGGGTATCGGGTTTATTCTCTAGTATTTAAATTGAGTTAGATATTTTTATTTAAGAATCTGAAAGTTTTATCTGATTATAGCAAAGCTGTAGCACATTTTTAGATTCATTGTAGTCTTAAAAAAAAAAAAAAAAAAGATCTTGATACATTTTTTCAGTATCAGCCACCCCGGAGACAGCCCTGGTTTAGCCCTGGTTTAGCCTTGGTTTAGTGTTGGTTTAAATCTGGTTTAGCCCTGGTTTAGCCCTGGTTTAGCCTTGGTTTAGCCCTGGTTTAGTACTAGTTTAGTACTGGTTAAGCCCTGGTTTAGTCCTGGTTTAGTTCTGGCGTAGTCCTTGTTTAGCCCTGGCTTAGGCCTGGTTTAGTCCTGTTTAGTCCTGGGTTAGTTCTGGTTTTGCCCTGGTTTTGCCCTGGTTTTGCCCTGGTTTTGCCCTGGTTTTGCCCTGGTTTAGCCCTGGTTTTGCCCTGGTTTAGCCCTGGTTTAGTCCTGGTGTAGCACTGGTTACATTAATCTTTTTTCTTTCTTATATTCCTGGGTCAGCCCTAAAAATGTGGACTAAAATGGCATTCAAACATCTTTTTCATTAGCTGTTTTTCTGCTCTTCTCTTGTTTTTCAGGAGCTAACGGACCTGTCCAAAGACCCTCCGGCGCAGTGCTCAGCTGGACCAGTGGGAGAAGACAGTAAGACTTGTTTGCTCCTGTCTGCTTTGGACCAAAAACTGGCCATAGCAGAGAGTTAGACCCCCCCCTTCACGGCACTGGTGTATTACATCACTGCTCTCCCACTAGCTTTAGTGTATTGGCCGATATTCACGTCATTTATTGCTGTATTGGCCAAATGCACTGATTTTAGTGCACCAATACTCCAATGTTATAATGTTTCCTCATCACAAACAGACCTGGAGTTGTGTTTTGTTTCATTCACACTTAAACACAGAAACCCAGCATATTTAGGCTGAGTTTGTCTCCCAAATTGAAAACTTAATGACATCACAAGGTGGGACAGAGCATTTTGAGCTTTGGAGATGTAGACAGACTGAGACTAATCATAAAGGGTTACTCAAATGTGTGAATGAAACAAAACACAACTCCAGGCATGTTTTTGATGAGGTAACATCATTATAACGTTACTAAATCACAAGAGTCACTTTTGTGTAATATAGGAACTTTTAAAGTGCTCAGGTAACGCTTTATGTATATACTAACCCTACCCTAAGCAAAATATCAAAATACCTGTGCTGGAGATTTAAGGCCGATAACCGATTATGCTAAAAAGTGCAAATATTGGCCCGATGTACCAGCAGACAGGTACATCTGTAAACTGGTCTGTGTAATCATCAGCCACACGGTGAACACTGCAGATCTGTTTTGTTTGTCAAATGAACCACAGTCTTATATATTCCTATATTATGCAAAACTGACTTTTGTGAGCATGTTACTCCTGGAGTGTTTTATTTCATTCACACATGTTTGAATAATCCTTTATTATTAGTTTCAGTCTGTCTGCATCTCCAGAACTCAAAATGCTTGCAGTTTTCAAGTGAACAGCTCCTTTACCTTTAGTCGAGTAGAGATGGGCAATTCCAAGGCTAAAATTATGACTCTAGTGAAGGTGGAGCACTTCCTGTGTTATAACATGACATCACAAGTAGGGGTGGGTATTGCCAACAACCTTGAGATACGATACGATTCGCGATACAGGGGTCTCGATACGATACGATTCGCGATACAGGGGTATCCCGATACATGGTCTTCAAGGCGATACGTATCCCGATATTTTACATTACGTAACCTATAATTTAAAAAAAAAAGACAGATGTTTACTCAAATGTTATTTTTATTTTGATGTAGCGCATCAGTTACAATGTAACAGAAGAAGGCTGTAAGGCAGAAACTGCCCTTGATTAACCTGTTAACACCCGCACTCGGCACAAGTGTTCAAATATGTACCAGATGTTCCAAACTGTAATAAGATGTAATGTATAATAAATAAACCATCTTCTGAAATTTAGGCATGTTTTCTTAAGATAAATAACTAAAACAAGCCAAAAAATTTCACTCCATATGTCTCTTGTGCCTCCACCAGTGAGTGTGCGTAAAAGGAGGAGAAAGAGAGTCTCCATGCATAGAGCGCATGGAGCTAGCCTATCACTACAGCACCTCTGCCCCACATGGGGCCCACCGCTGAAATCGTCTTTTCATAGGCTACTCAGATCTGTCAATCATTTCCTGAAAGAACCAACGACTGCCGTGGAACTGTCCCTCGGTCATGCGTAATACGCCGCTAACTGGTTCGTTTTGACTCGTTTTGTTCCCCAAGCTGTAGCGCGGCGCCCCGTAGCCGGACCGAAGCCTGGATACGCTTGTTATGTAGCTAAGAGTGTGGAGAAAACAAACATACCCCACACCACTAACCGGAGATTTTTTGAACACACCCCTAAGCACAAGGTGGAACAGTGTTTACAGTTTGAGGAATTACTAAATAAGTTGGGTGTATGTGTATTAAAAATGTGTGAGTGAAACTAAATACAGCTCCTGGTATATTTACGATGAGGAAACAACATAACAGATATCAGAAAATAGAGTAATATAGACCTGCCCTGTAATGTTCATTTGTTCATCAATATGGGTCACTTGTGCCACCAAAGTCTCAATATATACTCCGATATTTCAGCATACTTTTTGGCACAATAATTTAAGTCCAAAAAAAATGGACATAAACTTTCTCTTGCAATAGGATAAACATTTTTTTTGCAGTAACAATATTATTCCAATATTTTAACATACTTTTTTGCACAATAATTTAAGTCAAAAGAAAAAATGGACATAAACTTTCTCTTGCAATAGGATAAACTTTCTCTTGCAATAACAATATTCTGATATTTTAACACGTTTTGGCACAATGTTTTAAGTTAAAACAAAAAATGGACATGGGGGTTTCTACATGTGTGTGTATGGCGAAATGTTCAGCATTTAACATGGTGACATGATGCACACATTCACACTCAGGAAAAAAAAGACTAAATGGATTTCATGTCAACTTTCTATTGCGATAACGATATTCTGATATTTTAGCATATGTTTTGGCACAATAATTTAAGTTAAAACAAAAAATGGACATGTCTTCACTCAGTATAAACTTTCTCTTCTTTTTGGCACAATAATTGAAAACTAAACTAAAAATGGACATGCCTTCGTTTACTCAAACTGGGTCAAAATAAAAACTTACAAACCAAAATAAAAACTTACAAACCAAGTCTAATGTTTCAGTCTAATCTAAAAAAAAAAAAACTCCTGTAAAACATTGTGTTATTTCGACATCAGCCAATTGATCCTTTGCAGGGGGTGTTCTACGTATGTGTGTGTGGCGGAATGGTCAGCACTTACCGTGGTGACGCGATGCACACATTAGCCCACAGTGTCAGAAATGTTTGAAGACCATCTGGAAACTTACGAAAAAACACAAAATGGATTTAAAGAGTATTTTTTCAGGAGCCTGTGATCAGTCCGAGCGTTCATGGTCCAGTTTAGGAGTTTGATTTTCAACTAAAAGGTGAGTGACTCACTGACAAACTGTTGGCTAATTCTAGTTAAGACTTAAGACTCTAATTTTATTTAAGAGGGACTTAACAGCGCAAATCAGCTCACCTGTTGTAGTTCCAACTCTTTTTCCATCAGATTATGTTAAAACAAAGCTCATATTAATAAAGCTTCAGACAGAGCAGTGCCTACAGTTAGCATCACACCCCCAGGGAACGCTAATGACATGAGCTGCAATGTATTAATATTTTTTGCGATGTATTATGCAGCACAAGCTTGTAAACTGCAGAAGAGTGTGTGGCTCAGTGGACATCTGTTGTGTCTGGTCATAGAACCTTTAATTAACGTGATGATGCTAACTGAAGGCACTACCCTGTCTGAAGCTTTATTTTAACAGTCTGACCAGAAAGAGCGAACTTAGATGGAACTACAACAGCTGAGATGATTTGTGTTGCTCCTAAACAGGAACATGGATCCTCGTAGTGATCATAGACTCCTGAAAATGTGCTCTTTATTTCCATTTTTCTGGAGTTTTCAGATGATTTTAACACTTTTTGACAGTGTTTGCTAACGTGTGCATTGTGTCACCACAGTAACAGTATAATACTCCTCTGCCCTGGTGTTTAATGTGCCCCTCTCTCTCTCCACAGTGTTTCATTGGCAGGCCACTATAATGGGCCCTGTGAGTATCTCATTTGACTTTCTCCTTTTCTAATGCAGCTGAACTCAAACTCACGGTGTGTTCTGTGTTGCAGCCGGACAGTCCATATCAAGGAGGAGTCTTTTTCCTCACCATTCACTTCCCCACAGACTACCCCTTCAAACCACCCAAGGTCAGCCCACTACGCCTGGTTTAAGTCCTGGTTTAGGTCTTGTTTAAGTCCTGGTTTAGGTGCTGGTTTAAGTCCTAGTTTAGGTGCCGGTTTAGGTGCTGGTTTAAGTCCAAATTTAGGTGCCGGTTTAAGTCCTGGTTTAGGTGCTGGTTTAAGTCCTGGTTTAGGTGCTGGTTTAAGTCCAAATTTAGGTGCCGGTTTAAGTCCAAATTTAGGTGCCGGTTTAAGTCCTGGTTTAGGTGCTGGTTTAAGTCCTTGTTTAGGTGCTGGTTTAAGTCCTGGTTGAAGTCCTGGTTGTTTTTGACAAACCCTGTTTTGCCTTTAAGTGCCTTCATCAATAATGTCCACCAGTTAATTAATTTATATATATATATATATATATTCCCCAGTTTGTTTGTGGGGAAAAAAAACAATTTTTAATTTTCACACTTTCTTCTTTTGGAACTTGCAGTGAAAAGCAAGAGAGACCTCTCACTGCAGGCACTGGGAGTTTAGTTTAGCACAGAGAGTTTAGCACAGAGAGTTTAGCACAGAGAGTTTAGCACAGAGAGTTTAGCACAGAGAGTTTAGCACAGGGAGTTTAGTTTAGCACAGAGAGTTTAGTGCAGGGGGTTTAGTTTAGCACAGGAAGTTTAGTTTAGCACAGGAAGTTTAGCACAGGGAGTTTAGTTTAGCACAGGGAGTTTAGCACAGGGAGTTTAGCACAGGGAGTTTAGCACAGGGAGTTTAGCACAGGGAGTTTAGCACAGAGTGTTTAGCACAGGGAGTTTAGCACAGGGAGTTTAGTTTAGCGCAGGGAGTTTAGCACAGAGTTTAGCACAGAGTTAAGTGCAGGGAGTTTAGCACAGAGAGTTAAGCGCAGGGAATTTAGTGCAGGGAATTTAGCACAGGGAGTTTAGCACAGAGAGTTTAGCGCAGGGAGTTTAGTTCAGATAGTTTAGCACAGAGAGTTAAGCGCAGAGCCAAAGGGAAGGAGGGCTGTGCTGGGCTGATGGTTTGAAATCAGTGACGTCAAATAAAAGCTTTGGCTGCGTTTATAATACATACTTTATGTTCATAAAAGATTTCCCCAGTGGCCAATAGATATGATCACTGAATACAACCTTTTCAGTTTTGACCATTTTCTGTAGGTTGCAAAACATTTTCAAATCAAAAGTCTGATTTTTTTTTAAATTTTTATTTAACTTCTAGGCCACACGTCTGCACCACAGAGTTTAGTTTACAGTTTACACTGCGGCCCGGGTCATGACTCCACTGAGGGGACAGTGAAGAACACACTTGACTACACTGAGTTTGTGCGTGTTTGTGTGTATGTGTGTGTGTGTGTGTGTGTGTGTGTGTGTGTGTGTGTGTGTGTGTGTGTGTGTTTGTGTGTGTGTCTGTCTGTGTGTGTTTGTGTGTGTGTGTGTGTCTGTATGTATGTGTGTGTTTCTGTTTGTGTGTGTGTTTGCATATGTGTGTTTGTGCATGTGTGTCTGTATATTGTGTTTGTGTGTGTCTATGTGTTTGTGCGTGTGTGTATGCGTGTGTGTGTATAAGGCCCTTTCCTGAATGACCCTGTGCTTAAGGCTCACACTGCAGGGGAAGGTCATTGTGACCTCGAGTCCTTTAGAATCACATGTGCAGCTGATACAAGCCCTGTGATATTTCACACCATTGAGTTTAATGTTGATAGAACCAATAACCGGGGCATCTGACTTATTTACAACACAGCCTAGTGCTCAGTGCAGAGATGGGTGAAAACACAGTGGTGAAACTAAATATTCATGTTTTACTCCAAAATGGTCAAAATATTTTAGTTTCTCTAGCTTGTTGTTTATTAATAAGAAGCACAGAGAAATGTCTGCAACTGAAACAGACATGTGCACACACACACACACAAGAGGATACACACTCATACACACACACAAGAGGATACACACTCATACACACACACAAGCGAGTCAGGAGAGTAGTGCAGAGCTTAGACTTTGAGTGCGATGTTTCGGGTGAGAGAAGAGTCCTGGGCTGTGGGCGTATGTGGTGGAGGAGTCGCACCAGCAGCTGTCCTCTCCCTCAGCTCTACACTGTTCTGTGTTTGTGTGTGGCTCACAGTCTCCTGCTGTGACGAGAATCTAAACTCGATTTGTGCTCAGACTCTATTGTCAGGCCCACATGAGCCTCTCTGTACAGTGTGATCCCTGCTGTGTCCTGCTCTGACCCTCTGCTGTTTCCAGGTGGCCTTCACGACCAGAATCTACCACCCCAACATCAACAGTAACGGCAGCATCTGTCTGGACATCTTGAGATCGCAGTGGTCTCCAGCACTAACAGTCTCAAAAGGTGACAAACGACATTTAACTCTCGGGATAATCCTGGGTCATCTGAAGAGTCCTGGTTTAGTCCTGATTTAATCCTGGTTTAGTCTTGTTTCTTAAATGAAAAAAATGCTTAGCAAAAACTATTATTTTGATTCAGATTGAGAAAACTTTACTCCCAGAGGTCAGTTCAGTTGCAGCATTCTTACTTCACACAAACACAAACACACACAGTGGGTTGATCCGTGAGAGTCCACAAGTGGAACTCAGTAAATAATATCTTACAGTGCAAGTAACTTCAGAACCACTGCCAGAGTTGAGCTATTTAACAGCAGAAAGCACAGAAGCTGTTTGGTTTTCGTGGTGCATAAAATGGACTCAAAATAACGTTTTGGACATTGGCCATCTGAGTGTGCAATGTATTTTTTCAGTTCTGAAGTGGCAGCTTGTTGCATTTGCACCTTTACACAGAGTGTGTATTTCCTGTGTGATTTGATCAGTTGGTTCAGACCTGGTCTTGGTCTGTTCTAAATGGAGCTTATGTTGATATGAAGCTGTGTGACTGTACAAATAAACCAGTAGCTGAGCTCTGTAGTGTCGTGTTTGTAAAGAGCTTCTGTACAGACTTCAGAAATGACCACACGTCTGTCTCATTGGTTAATCCATCTATCAATCACACCCAGACCCGCTCACCAAAAATGTTCAGAAATCCACAGACAATCCGTACGTCCAGGGAAAACATTTGAATCAAAATTTTAAAGGGACCATATTCCACTATTGTCTGATAGTAAGTATATTTTATTCATTTTATGTTTTATACATTGCAAAACTGCTCTAAGGTACATATTTGTAGCCTATATTTATTTTCAATAGTCTGAATAATCGTGATTTCAATACTGACCAAAATAATCATGATAATGATTTTTTTCCATAATCGAGCAGCCCTACCTGGACCTTTTAATTTCATTCACACATGTTTAACACACAAACCCTGCATATGTAGTTTTTAGATGAGTTTAGTTTTTAGATCAGGATTAATAATAATAATAATGCATCAGTTTTATATAGTGCTTTTCAGGACACTCAAAGACGCTTTACAGAGCATTATTCATTCACTCCAGACCCGGTGGTGGTAAAATACTATTGTAGCTACAGCTGCCCTGGGGCAGACTGACTGAAGCGAGGCTGCCAAACTGCGCCATCGGCCCCTCCGACCACCACCAACACTCACGCACACACCACTTTCACTTTCATGCCTTGCCTAAGGACACAATGACAGTTTTTGCAACTGGCGCCCCCCTGTGGCACCTGGAATTCCTTGTGGTCTCCCATCCAAGTACTAACCAGGCCCGGCCCTGCTTAGCTTCTGAGATCTGACGGGTTCAGGCTTTGACGAGCCAGTATGGCCACAAGAGCCAAGATTAGTCAAACGTGTGAATGAAATCAAACACAACATAAAACTCCAGGTCTGTTTTTGAGGAGGAAACAACATTTTCACATGGCTTAAAGCTCACAAGAGTTAATTTTGTGTAATATAGGACATTTAACAACACAAACACAAATTCACACACACACTGAAGTTATAATGTTTTCTCCATCTAACTGTTCTTCTGTTGTCTCTCCTCAGTCCTATTGTCCATCTGTTCTCTGTTATGTGACCCAAACCCTGACGACCCTCTAGTGCCCGAGATCGCCCGCATCTACAAAACCGACCCCGCTAGGTGAGTCTCTCCACCGCCAGCACTGCCTCCATCTTTGGTTTTTGTTTTTTTACCTAGACTGACTCCTCCCCTCTAGGCGTCACAGGCCCAAACTTCATGAATAAGTAGCATCAAAATAGAGTGGAAGGATTAAGCATATGAAAAATCTGTCCATCACCTGCGTAAAATGTTCCATAATATGGCATTTAACCTCTGTTTCATTTTTCTTTAATTACAGGTGTTTTTATTCTGAAAACCTAATAACGCAGAGTTTAAATGAGTTTCTGATCTATGTTTTGTTTCCTCATCACAGACAGGCCTGGAGTTGTGTTTTGTTTCATCCACATGTTTAACACACAAACTTGCAGATTTAGGCTGAGTTCTTCTTTCAAACAGAAAACACTCTGTTCCAACTTACTGAAAACGACCTCTACATGACATCACAAACAGAGCATGGAACAGAGCATTTTGAGCTTTGGAGATGTAGACAAAATAATAAAAAAGGTTCCTTCCATCCATCTTTTCGAGCAACCAAGGGGGGTGGACCCACGTCGTCCTCTTGGGCTTAGCCCGGCTGGGCACTGGGTGACGTTGTGGTCCTTGATTTCATACAGTTCATCAGGGTGCAGCATGTTTAGGGTTGATGGGGCAAACTGGAGTGTCTGGAGGAAACCCATCCAGACACAGGGAGAACATGCAAACTCCACACAGAACCTGGGGATCAAACCCTTCTTGCTGTGAGGCATGAGTGCTAGACACTAAGCAAAACCTGTGTGACTGATACAAAACACAAGTCCAGGTCTGTTTTTGAGAAGGTAACAGTATTATGGTTAAAACTCACAAGAGTCAGTTTTGTGTAATATAGGACTTACAATGCCATACTCTGGAACATTAAGTAACATTTTGATTTAGACAAGCAGCTGGCAGACCCTTTGCCAGAAAAGTGACATAGTACACCTTTAAATAAATGTGGTGATGACGGACAAAATAATATTACTAATCCGCTAAATAAAGAAAAGAGATTAGCAAACAGAGTGACTAAGGTCCTGTAGTACACTGAGCTCCAGAGCGTGTTCTAATGCTGTTACACCTCAAAAACAAACCTGGAGCTGTGTTTTGTGTCATTCACCTGTTTGAGTAACCCTGTATTATTAGTCTGTCTACAGCTCCAAAGCTCAGAATGCTTGTTCCATCTTGTGATGTCATGACGCAGCAGTGTTCAAGTTAACGGCTCCTTTTACCTTTAGTTCAATAGAGAACTAAAGGTAATATAGACAGAGTCAGTCTCATGAAATTATGGAAATAATTCTAGTGAAGGTGTGTGGCATTTGAAAACACATTTAAGGCAAGTTTATGTGTATTGCACAATTCATACACAAAGTAATTCAAAGTGATAAAGAATAAGATATACGTTAAAATCACAATACAAACATAAATAGGCTCTTTTTACGTTACGTCATAAACCAGGAAGACGAGATGTGATGACGACTTCCGGTGTGGTTCCCGACACTGAGCTCGAGCGACTGTGATCAAACCCACTGAAGTAAATGTGATGGTTGGTAAAATGAAGACTGCAGACGTATGTGCTGTTTGGAATCATCTGGAATTTGGCGCCCTCGTCTTTTCTAATCACATGTACCCAGTGCGCTCAGTGGTGAAATGATGAAAACTGAGGTACAGTTGGAATTGTTGATTAGTCGAACATAACGGAATGCTACAGTGACATGGAGATGACATTTCTTAGATTTTGTCAGACTTACGATCGAGAACAGAGAATGCCTGAAGTTGTCATCACCTTTAGCGTTTCCAAATGTTTTCTTGGTTTGTGATGTAAACGTGAATAGAGCCAATAATCATCATAAAATTATACAAGAGTTGGATGTTAAATGGGAGAGAAGAGTGCAGAATGAAAACCTTTCAGTCAAACACGGCTAAACAGAACCGTTTTGAGTCAAAGTAGAGTCTGTTTCACATGTTCAGACTGTTCCAGGTTTTAGCTGCATGAATCTGAAACTCTGACTCCCCCAGTTTAGTCCTGACTCTGCTGGTCCCTTTTTTTTTATTACACACAACTGGGTGCACAAACCTGATACAACAAACATGGCTGTGTGTTGTCAGCAGTTACTTGTCTGGAAGAGGGAACCTAAACATATTACATAATAACAGTAATAAAGCAACATAAAAAGTGCATTTGCATCGTTAAGAAAAGGAAAAGACGATGGCGAGGGGGGGGGAGTTAATTCAGCCTCAGCCCGTAGAGTACAAAAGCATTTCACACATGTACAAATGTACTTTTTGAACTTTAGATTGAGATTTTATGTATAATTTAAATCCATTTTTAAAACTTCCTATAATACCACATGACATCACGAGGTGGAACAGAGTGTTTTCAGTTTAAGAGAAGAACTCGGCCTAAGTACGCAGGGTTTGTGTGTTAATGAACGAAACAAAACACAAACGCCAGGTCTGTTTGTGATAAGGAAACATGAGAACATGAGAAAATAAAGAAACATGGGCCCTTAAACAGAGCTTGGGTTACAGGAGGCAGGGCTCAAATCCAACAAACTCTCAAACTAAAGCAGTTGGTTGTAAACCTCAGGTACAACAGACTAGCCAGGGAGTGGACAGAGAAGTACGCCATGCTGTGAGGGTAAGCTAGACTGAGGCATGGCTTTGTCTGTGCTCCGGTTTGGCTTATGTGGACTGTTGTGTTACTCACTACCTTCACACGCACTGAGGACCAGGGATGTCCCCATCCAATACCCATTTCTTAAATATTTGGAATTCCCGATACCAATCTTATTCCGATGCCGATCTTTTCTCATTTTTAAGGATTTTATTTACATGATTTAAGCTGTTTTTCAACTGTGCCCCAGTTGAATAAAATAATTACCAGACATAAAAAAAACCTATTTTAAAAAGCCTAATAATAAATAAAATACTATACTAATGTAAAATAATGTCTTAAACTCCTCCACAGTGCAGCAGCTTCAGAACACAGTGACAGAGACATTAGAGAATCCTGAATCTCACACTTTCTAAAGGCGATGTTTTTTTTTGTTTTTTTTTACTCTATTATCATCTGAGTCCGTGCTGTTACACCTCTGCTCTGAGAAAACACTGGGCTTAGAAATGTCGCCCTTTTTAATGTTCTTTATGGGCTGGTTTGGGTGCTTTGTATGTTTGTTTTTTTTTGTATCCAGTTTTTCTTTTAAACTATGGACTAAACAATATTTCTGTCTGAAATAAAGAATAATAAATAGATAAATAAAATAATACATTTATGTTTGAGGCCTGTAAAAAGATGAGGAGCCTACTGCCCAAAGTGTTTAAGCCACTCTGTGTATCTGCCAATCTTTTCATCCAATCCAGTCCAATCCGATACTCTAAAATACTTTAAAAATGCTTAGGCGGGACATCCCTACTGAGGACTTGGGAATGTGCTACAAATGAATGAAAATCCTGTCAGACCTGCTCCAGCCTGGGACACTGTGTTTCCTGACTGTTTGTTACCTTGTGCAGTTGAATGCCTCTCCTGGTCTGCGCCTCATGTAAATCAGGCTGTTTCATGCAGCAGGTGTCGGAGCTCCAGCTTCTCCACATGCGATCACGATTCAGGAGAATGGAACCGTGGCGTCCTCGGGCGTAGTTTACGTGCGTTAGATTAAAGTGGATTTAGGCGCCCTTCGGCCCTCGGCCCTCGGCCCTCAGCCCTCGTGCATGTAAACACAGTGAGTGTGGAGGCAGGACCAGGGTCAGCATGGACTTTCACTCACTCTTGTCTTCAGGCGTTTGGGCTCTGGACCATAGACAGTACAAACCATAGAACTATAATCACATCTGAAGGTGAACCCAAGATGGCCTCAATCCAGACGAGCTCCTCCCACCGTGTGACGTCTGTAATGTGCACAGTGTGGAGCGTTTGGACCAATCAGAGCGAGAGCTGCTAGAGCCGAGCTAACACAGGCTCAGAGCGGGAGGCTGTGTCTTACAAAACTAACTTTAAGGAGCTTTGAGGATTCAAAAATGTTAAAAAGTTTATCTTGTGAAAATAGAAAAGAATCCCTACAAATTCCGACCTTTGTGAAAGTTGTGGATTCCCCGTCAGCCGAACATCGGCAGTTTGAATTCACAGAAATACATTGTTCTTCTTTGGGACAATTCTTCTGGGCCCAAACTCCCGGGAGCTGCAGTACCTGGAGTGGCCACTAGTCTGTCTGAAGCTGGAATGCCTTATCCAGTTTTATTATAGATCCATGGTATAAATGGACATGGCTAACCTGCTAGCCACTGCGTTCCAACCAGGAAGTGAGCATGGGCGCACTTCCAGCTCCATCAACTCCGGTTCAATTCATTTTAGACTGAAAAACTGTCGCCCGTCTCTCTGTAACTGCTTCTGTCAGACTCGTCATTTTGCCTGTTAATGTTTTTATTAACCTGCTCTATGTGATCCTGGGGTTTCTATTTCACTGTTTTGTTCTTAAATCAAGAGTTGAACATTAATAACAGACAATTAAATATGGAACTGACTCCAAATTCACCCGTATAACTGCTAGCCCTGATGAGCTTCATTTGACTGGAGTGAACGCTCTGAGTGACATCACACTCCCTTCGTCCACTTTATACATCCTGTGATCTGGACACTAAAAACTCCACTCACATCCACTCTGTGCTGCCTGTGCTGCCCTCTAGTGTCTGTCTGTGGCCACTGAACAATAAATGACTTATTCGTGGATGAGGCCCCAGTTTTCAAAGGGAATTCTGTTATTTTCTAACTGCAAACAACCAACAAAAATTGTGGACACATATTTGAACATTTTATGAACTGGAAACAGGACAGTAAATGGAACTCATGAAAACCGTGACTTAAAAATCTCTTCAGACTCATTTTGAATTGATACAAGAATCACACAATGGTGTATCGATGTTTCACTGAATAGATTTTTTTTTCTCACAAACTCAAGTCAAAGAAATGGAACCACTGTTTTTAAAGTGCAACAGGTTTTTATGATTCTCTAATTCTTGTTTTTGAGGAGGTAACAACATTCCGACATTGCTTAAAGTTCACAGGAGTCAAGTTTGCCTAATCTAGGACCTTTAATGTAACTGCACCACAAATAGACATTTATGTTCTGTCCTTCAAATTACATGAGCGTAAAATTATTGATTATGTCCAGATACGCACGCTTACTTGAGAAGCAGTTTCCCCATATTCTTTTACAGAGCTTTTTCACAACGGCCGGAAGTGCCCCGCTTTAGGTTTGCGGAACGTTCGGTTAATGGTTTTCTTTGGCAAAATGCGTGTGGAAATGTCTCGCCTACTCTCCAGCAGCTTCATAGTTCTGTCCCATCACCAAATCTTCAACCAACAAGGTCGACAAAGGAGAAACATTCTTCAGGAAGAATTTATCCACAACGATCAAGGGAAGAAAGACGAAAACTTAAAGGAAACAACGACGAGCATCAGTGACCGACTCAGCAACACTAACGTTCTGGTACTGAATAAAATATTAGTAACCTGTTCACTCAGACTGATTCTAGAATTAAAATAAAAATCGATTTCATGACTTCGATATTAACAGATATTTGTGCAGTTCCAATGTGAGGCATCTCCGGAATACCAGAACGTTAGTGTTGCTGAGTCGTTCACTGATGCTCGTCTTCGTTTCCTTTAAGTTTTCGTCTTTCTTCCCTTGATCGTTGTGGATAAATTCTTCCTGAAGAATGTTTCTCCTTTGTGGACCTTGTTGGTTGAAGATTTGGTGATGGGGCAGATTTCTGAAGCTGCTGGAGAATACGTGACACATTTCCACACACATTTTGCCACAGAAAACCATTAACTGGACGTTCCGCAAACCTAAAGCACTTTGGCTGATGTGACAAAGGTCTATCACTACTCCTGATCTTGTACCACTTCTTTTTGAGTAACACTTTTACTCGAGTACAGACGTTTGTGTGTTTGCAGTTTTTTGGAGCATGGCATCGTGCTTCCTCCTCCCTGGTTCCTAATCTAACTCCCTCTTTTTCTCTCTTTCAGATACAACAAGACAGCTCAGGACTGGACCCAAAAATACGCCATGTGAACCCGCCCTCCCCTCCACCCCCCCTCCCACCCTCCTCCTCTTCACCTTTGCGTTAACCTTTGACCTCTGGGTTGTCCTGACGATGAAATGCTTTGGAAGTGTGTGCTTTTCTTTTCTTGGGGACTTTTGGTGTGTTTGTGCCAACACGCAGGAGCCCACCCTCGCTCTGCATGTCTCACAATCATGTTTATTTAAGTTGTTCTGGTTTTTAGTCGAGAGCCGCTGTCACAGGATTTTATCAGTCAATAAAACTGGCTCCAAAATGGCTGTCTGGTTTCTTCATCACTTCAGGGGGCAGAGGGAAGACTGTATATGTACATTTACACCGCTAACCTGCTATTTCCAAACAGGAAGTGAGCAGGAAGTGAGCAGGAAGTGAGCATCGATTCTCGTTCCAATTCACTTTACACTGAAAACTCGTCGTCCCTCTCTCTGTAACTACAGTGAGCCTCGTCATTTTGGTTTTAAAATGTTCATATTAACCTACTTTACAAGATTCTCATGTTTTTTTATTTCGCTATTTTGTCTGTAAATAAATTCCAAATGCTGATTTGATACCAATTTTTTTAAATATTTGCGATTCTCAATACTACTTCTAATCTTTAAGGATTTTATATGATTTACGCTGTGTTTTTGTAGTGAACATAGCCTCAGTTGAATAAAATAATCTATCTAATAATGCTCTAAAATCACTCCTATAACTGCAGCCTCAATGAGCTTCATTTGACTGGAGCTCTGGTGAGTCCCAGTTCTAGTCCACTTCTTTACGCAGTCTCTGGAGGGCGCTCTCTTGCACTGGGTTGGGTTTCGGGGCTGGAAGTAGAGCTCTTAAAGATGGTGGGAGGCGTTCAGTGGAGGAAAGTACGAAAGTTTAAGTACATTTTTTAGGTTTCTGTGCTTAAATTGGGACTAAACACCCAAACGCGGTCCAAAACCACATTTCTAAAAGTGCTTCTAACCTGGAAATTGCAGAATCACACCTTCATTTTCTTCAATAATTTAACAACTATCAACGAATAATAATAAATTGTGAGTTGCATGTTGAGTAACAGCTGGTCTTCAACACCCTGTCAAAGCTTTGTCTTGGTGCACTTACGCAGTTTTGACGTTTATGGTGGACAATATCCTGAAAATCCAGAATTGCCTCATTTTTTCATGACAAACTGGTTAAGAATCGGGTGAGGTTGAGGAGCAGGGTTTTTGTAATTAAGGCTAGGATGTGGTTTTAGGTGTAGATTAGGGATCAGCAGAGCGCTCTCACTGGGACTAGAGTCTCTGAACCAGGTGAACTGGAAGGTGTAAGTAAAAGTGATTCTAAAGTGATTCTACTGGTGCCCCATCATCAGTGCTTAAAGTGAGAGGACACAAATGCACAGCGACTCTTACAAATGTTCAGTTTAGAGGACAGATTTGTCTTGGAAACTATCAGGAAATGGAATCTAATCTCTAAAAATAGTTAACCAAGAGGTAAACAACTTGGGGGTTATAGTTTAAGGATGTAAATTTAGCAAGACCCTCACTATTCTTAAAACCCAGTGACTGCATCGTAAGAAATAGATTCAAATTTAGAGTGATCAGGCGTCCCTGTTTACCTGGGACAATCCCAGTTTTGAACCCTTTCCCTGCAGATTTTTCCCAGTTTTATACAAGAAATGTCCCTATTTTTGGCCAATTTGATCCCTGCCGACAGTAAAAAAAAAAAAAAAGAGGCATACATTGTCATTTGTTTAGGTAAAATACAAAAAAGCTGCTTAAAAACAACCAAAACACAAAGAAAATGTGACTATTTTCCTTAATTATGCGCATGTTTCACAACTTTATTATTACCAACCACCACAAACCAGGAATGTCCCAGTTTTTTATTTTGAAAATCTGACCACCCTCCTCAAACTTGATACTCAGAATTGATTATGTTACCACAAATATACATAAAACACTTTTTTTAGATAATAGAAAGTGGTTTTCAACATTAAATCAAAGTACTTTCTTGACATGACAACCAGCGGGACGGGAAATGAGCAAAACTGTTGGACAAAAATATAAAATTTACCAGTGAAATTGCTTCGTTTTGCTTCTGCTGATCAAAATCACACTTTAAACACTTGTCAGAATCAGAGTGAAGTACTTTTGAAACACTTAAAGTACATTTTAAAGGGTATTTAGATATTTTATGCAACACTTTTACTTGAGTCATGTTTTGCCCCGTAATCTGTACTTTATTTTGTAACCTTTGGCCTGTAGCGCCACCGTGTGTCCATTGCCTGAATTCTTTTTGTTATTTTCAAGAGTGCATCCTGGTTTAACGAACAACACTGACAATTTTAATTAACTCCTAATGAAGATTTTCTCTTTGGACCAGATAATAAAAGATGATAAAAGTGGGTTAAGACTTTTCAGACGTTTGACTGGATCCTAAATCTGAAAAATCGAAATCTAAAATCTAAAAGACATAATGTAGAAAAAAAAAATTAAACAAAGCACAAACCTTTTATTTAAAAAAACTTTATTAAAAAATATCAAACCATGAAAAGCCGATATCTGTACAGCTCTGATAGAGAACACTACATCTCCCAAAATGCCTTGTGCTTTTAGCAGTGACATGACCACGTTTAGCACCATTTTATATATTTACCTCACACATCATTTTGTATCTGATCATATTTAGACAATAAACCAAAAGCTGGTTTAGACCTGGTTTAGTCCTTATTTTGTTTTTCTGTAGTCCTTATTTGACCTGGTTTAGACCTGGTTTAGACCTGGTTTAGACCTTGTTATTTTGTTTTTCTGTAGTCCTTATTTGACCTGGTTTAGACCTGGTTTAGTCCTTGTTATTTTGTTTTTCTGTAGTCCTTATTTGACCTGGATGTTTTTCTTTAGTCCTGATTTCATCTGGCTTCATCCCGATCACAGATAAAACTGCACAGAGATTCAATTTAAAATGAAAACCACAAACTCAATTCATTGAAAGTTTCCCAGAAGTATCTTCAGTACCAGATCTGTCCTCCGCTCAGTACCAGCTCATTCATAAAAACACTCTTTTCTTTGGCTTTTAACATTTTCTGCTAAAACACAAAACAAACATTCAAATATCAATAATAAAAGTCCCATTCAAACACATTCAGTCCGGTCCGGGTGACGCTGCGCTCTGATTGGCCATCTGTCCTCGTGATGCGTTCAGGATGTCCAAGGATTTCAGGTATTTCTTTAAACTGAGACTTGTGTTTGTCCTTATTTCTGTACCGTAAAAAAACAGTATTTGCCCCCAGACTTTTCCAGGTGCATTGTGGAACTTTCCTGCTGGAGCATCCGTTTGTGTAGACCTGCTCGTGTCCATGGAGATGCCATTGCTTTGCCTGTAATGTTCCAAAGTGTTCCAAAGTATGGCATTAACCCAAGGAGACTCCACCAGGTCAAGTTACAGGTGAGATCTGTGGAGAGGCGGCCACACACAAAGCTATTTCTGACCAATAAAAACACCTATAATTAAATAAATGCCTCTTATATAATTTAATACTATATTGTGGAACATTACAGGCAAAGTAATAGCATTTCCGACCTGAAAAGTTACGCCTTGCTGCTTTAAAACTGAAGATTAGTTCACAAATTTGAAAGTTTGACAGAGGCTAATCAGCGACGGAGAAAGTTGAGATGATTTTCAGAGGTGGGTAGTTAATTTAGTTACATTTACTTGAGCAACTTTTTCAAGAAATTGTACTTTTCAGAGTACTTGTCCAGGAGCGTACTTTTACTCCAACGAAGGAGTACTGTTACTTCAATAAAAATGTTATTTGAGTAAAAACGTTGGCTCCTGCGAGTGAGTTTACAATGACAAAGGCTACGTTCAGACTGCAGCCTGAAGTGACCCAATCTGATTTTTTCGCCCCTATGTGACCTGTATCTGAACGACACAGATCTGCTTTTTACAAATGCGACTGAGGCCTTTTGGATATGTGCTCCTAAAACTGATACATGTCCCATCTTTTGACATGTGACTTCAGTCTGAATGACCTACACGTCATCACAAATGTACTCAAACGTTCTTCTCGTCATAGGAAAATTGTGTATGATGCAGTGAAGCACCTGGTAATCCTGGTAATCCCACCAGTCTTCGCTGTGGCTCCGCACCCACACGTTCCACTGCCCCACACAACACCACGGCCACAAACCGCCATTCTTCTTAATCTCCTCTTTAAAACAAATAAGCTGCACATGTTCTGGCTCTGGTACGACAGAAACTTTAAAATCACCAGGAGCTCAATGCTCACATCCATGTTTAGGCTTCTTCTGTCAACACTGAGCATTAGGAATGTAACAATAACAGAAATATGGTGATATGGTATCGTCAGAGGTCTCACAGTAATATAGTGGGGCCATCACAATGTACTGAATTACAAGTCTCTTTGCTTAAATTCTTTGTGGTGGTGCAACCGCTGAACTACAGAGAACTACATAGACCATGATCCTTTGCTCCATCTCAGTCCAATTTACAAGATGAAATAACTGTTATGAAGCACCTTTAAATCTGAAGAAAATGTAACAATCAGTTTTGTGAGCCTCCACAAAATATCGCAGCAAATACTGAACTGTGACATGCACATCGTGAAAATATCGTATCGAGAGATTTGGATATCGTTACATCCCTACTGAACATGCTCACTATGTGTGACGTCGTCGTGTCCTCTAATGCTCCTGCGGGACACTTTTGGGCTGTTTAAAGTTCACACTGGAGATCGCACACAAGTCACAGTAAACTGGAAATGTGAACGGCCAAAAAAGATCAGATTTCACAAAAAAATCTGAATTGAGCTTTAAGCCCTGCAGACTGAACATAGCCAAAAGCTTCATGTGGACAATATCAAATGACACCACCTCTGACCATTTTAGACTGGATGCCCTTCCTGGTACAACCTGCCTATTGGATAAGAGGGGAAAGTGTCTTGCTCAAGGACACAACCATAAGTGTTGTTCTTTTCCAAGTGCTCAGACGGTTTTGCCTAGTTTTTTTTTTTTTTTTTGATAAATTGCACTTTGGAAACTTTCTGGTGCTTATTGTTGTCTCCATGGAGATGTCATTGCTTTGCAAAACAAAGCAGGAGTCACCACCAAGCCAAGTTACAAGAGTAAGAACACACTTTTTCTATGTATTTCTAGTAATTCAAACACCAGTAACTGACTAAATGCAAGATAAATAACAAGTTTAATGCCACACTATGGAATATTTCAGGCAAAGCAACAACATCTCCATGGAGACAAGGCGGCAGACCCTCCAGAAGAAGCTCCTTTAGCTGATTAGCCTCAGTCAATAAATACATTTGTGAGTCTTGGGTAAAATGGTGGTGGGCGGGTTCTGGACATGTCTTCTGCCCTCTGATTGGCTGAGTGTCCTGATGTCTTTTTGGTTGATTGGTTGAGAGTCTGATGGGGGAGCGCTTTGGACCAATCAGACGACAGACAGCTCCACGCCGCTGTCACAGAGTCCACTGTCCACACGCACGTCCAGCTTCAGGTCCTGGAGAAGGCCCGGGAGAGGTTCTGGAACAGGAGGGAGGGTGAGACCGGGACTAGACCAGGACTAAACCAGGACTAAACCAGGACTAAACCGGGACAATAACAGGACTAACACAGGACTAACACAGGACTAAAACAGGACTAAAACGGGACTAAAACAGGAGTAAAGCAGGACAAAAACAGGACTAAAACAGGACTAAAACTGAACTAAACCGGGACGACGGGACTAAAACGGGACTAAACCGGGACCACCCTGGGACTAAAACAGGACTAAAACAGAGATAAGCCGGGACTAAAACAGGACTAAAACAGGACTAAAACGGGACTAAAACGGGACTAAAATGGGACTAAACCAGAGATAAAGCAGGGCTAAAATAGGACTAAAACAGAATTATACCACGGCTAGAACAGAGATAAACCAGGGCTAGACCAGGGTTAGACCAGGACTAAATCAGGACTGAACCCGGACTACACTAGGACTACACCAGGACTGAACCAGGACTAGAACAAGACTAAACCAGAGATAAGCCAGTGATAAACCTGGGCTGAATCAGGACTAAACAGGGATTTAGTCCCAGGACTAGATCAGGACCAAAAGAGGACTAGACCAGGAATAAACCAGAACTGAACCAGAACTAAAATCGGACTAAACCAGGACTAAATCAGGACTAAAACAGAGCTAAACCAGAACTAGACTAGGGCAAAACCAGAAATAAACCAGGACTGAACCAAGACTACTCCAGGACTAAATCAGGACTAAACCAGGACTAAAACAGGAGGACACCAGAGCACTAAACCAGAGCTAGCCAAGACTCAACCAGCTGTAAATCAGAACTGATCCAGGACTAAATAAAAACTAACGAGTGAAGCAAGACCAAATCAGGACTAAACCAGGACTAAACCAGGACTAAACCAGGACCCATAATGCAGTAGCAGTACCTGTGGAGTCTACAGGTGTGTCTGTGGTGGGGCTGAGCTGCTGCGCCTCCTGCAGGACACTCAGAGCAGTGCAGTCTCCCACAGACTTGAGAGCGGCCATCAGCTCCTTCACTGTGCCTCCCGAGACCTGCACACACCACGGCACAGGCATTACACTTCATTTAAATGACCTCTGTTACGAGATTTTCTGATTTATAATGTTTCTTCATCACAAACAGACTTGGCGTTGTGTTTTGTTTCATTCCCACATGTTTAACACACAAACCTGCAGATTTAGTTCTTCTCTCAAACTGAAAACACTCTGTTTCACTTCTTACAGCCATCATTTTCATCTACTTTTTATTTAAATCATTCTTGAATAATATGTAATGATAATATGTGCATAAAAGAACATTTAGTGCTTTTATTTTGTTATTCGTCACATAGGAACTGTTGTTTTGTTTGGTTCCACTGGACCCTAGTTAGAGACGTACACCTGGTTGAAAAACAGAAATGTGACATGTCAGTGAGTGAGGTATGTTTTTTGTCATTTTTTCATGTCTATTTTGTGTTTTTTTTATATTATCAAATTTTAACAGTAATTTCTGTTCATTATTTTAGTTCGACGGAAGCGTTGGTGATGTTGGTGGCATCAGTGGCCAAAGTCGCATCTATTAAAGCTCAAGATTGTACAAGACAATATGGTAATACAGTATTACGGTATCCGGCAGTATCAGAAAGTAGCATCAGTATCAGTTTCAGGACCTAAAACCACAGCAGGACTTTCTCCCCTCCGCTCTCTCTCCTCTTCAAACGTGGTTCCGCTCGGAGATTTCCATCCACAAGCAGCGAGGAAGAAGAAAAATCCTGACTGACGCTTCGTGTGCGATGTTGAGCCCAAAAGTTTGTGATGGAGACGTTTTATTGAAGCCGACAGTCGAGAGGGGACGAGGCTGAAGAGGAGAAATTTCCCGCTTGAGGGCGAAGTCAGACTTTCACGGAGGAGACGGTAAAGCCCAATTTATGGTTCTGCATCAAAGCGACGCAGACGATAAGGGCTGTGTTTGGTCCTCTCCACCGCTCTACATTTCCACTGCTCCGCTCATTCTAACCTTTGAGTAATAATGTGTTTAATGCAGCTTTGGCACATTTGTTTACGTTTTACAGAAACAAAACTTCAAACCTCATGGCTCATTTGCATACAGTATAAGCACTGATAAAAACAGCTCGTGCGCTGATGATGATGCAATCGAACGCGCTGCAAAGTTTGGTTTGATCAGAACTTGTGCCTCATCTTCAAATATAATGCGGCTCTTCTGTTCCTGAATGGTACAAAATAATTCTTAATTAGCCACGGTACCGTAAACCCCGGGAAAATGATGAGAAGATTTAACAGGATAAAAATTTGGATACCACCCAAACCTACTACAAGCCAAAGTAAAGATTAAGTAAGCCCTCACTAAAAAGAACTTTTTACTGAACACATGAGGAGGTGGTGAGATTCCACCTTGTGATGTACAAAGCTCCACTGTGTTTTTAAACTCCACACACCTTCACTAGAACCATTTGCATGATTTCAATCTTAGAATCGTCGATCTTTACTGAACAAAAGGTAAAAAGCAACTGTTAACTTGAAAACCACCACAACATGACATCACAAGGTGGAAGAGAACATTTTAAGCTTTGGGGATGTAGACAGATTGATAATAAAGTGTTACTCAAACATGTGTGAATGAAGCAAAACACAACTCCAGGTCTGTTTTTGATGACGTAACAACATTATAACATGGCCAAAAGGGTGAATGTTATGCAAAATAAAAATAAATACACATAACAAAATAGAACTAAAAACTAAAACTATACACCAAAAATAAATTGTAGTACTTGTAGTAAATGTACTGTAGTACCTCGTAGCTGTCCAGTAGAGATTTGGCAGGGCAGGAGCTGAGTCTGAAGGCGTTGTTTAAAATGCCCAAACCCAAACCGTTGGACAACGTTTCCCACAATCCCTCAGTGTCCAGTGCGCGGCACACTTCCTGTTTCAGAGAGAGCTCCAGGCTGCACAAGTCCCCTGTGTACGAGGAGGGAATCAGGTTCAAACCAGGACTAAAGCAGGACTAAAGCAGGACTAAAGCAGGACTAAAGCAGGACTAAAGCAGGACTAAAGCAGGACTAAAACAGGACTAAAGCAGGACTAAAGCAGGACTAAAGCAGGACTAAAGCAGGACTAAAGCAGGACTAAAGCAGGACTAAAGCAGGACTAAAACAGGACTAAAGCAGGACCAAAACAGGACTAAAACAGGACTAAAGCAGGACTAAAACATGACTAAAACAATACTATAAAAGGACTAAAGCAGGACTAAACCAGGACTAAAGCAGGACTAAAGCAGGACTAAAACAGGACTAAAACAGGACTAAAGCAGGACTAAAACAGGACTAAAGCAGGACTAAAGCAGGACTAAAACAGGACTAAAGCAGGACTAAAGCAGGACTAAAACAGGACTAAAACAGGACTAAAACAGGACTAAAGCAGGACTAAAACAGGACTAAAACAGGACTAAAGCAGGACTAAACCAGGACTAAACCAGGACTAAACCAGGACTAAAACAGTACTATAAAAGGACTAAAGCAAGACTAAAACAGGACTAAAAAAGGACTAAAAAAGGACTAAACCAGGACTAAACCAGGACTAAACCAGGACTAAACCAGGACTAAAGCAGGACTATAACAGGACTAAAACAGGACTAAAGCAGGACTAAAACAGGACTAAAAAAGGACTAAAAAAGGACTAAACCAGGACTAAACCAGGACTAAACCAGGACTAAACCAGGACTAAAGCAGGACTATAACAGGACTAAAACAGAACTAAAACAGGAGTCAAGCAGGACTATAACAGGACTAAAGCAGGAATAAACCTAGGATAAGAATAGGATTTAAGAAGGACTAAATCAGGATTAAACGAGGACTAAAGCAGGACTAAAACAGGACTAAACCAAGTCTAAACCCGGTCTAGACCAGGACTAACCTTGAGGAGGGCTGAGGGGGTACTGAGGTGGTTTTGGTTCATACTCTTTTCCGTTGAGAAGCTCTAAAACCTGAAAAACAATCAAACATAAATAAAACATAAGAGTCCACGTCCTGTGGAGTCGGTGTCGTGGCCTCACCTGTGCGTTGGCGGCCATGTTGAGGGGGGTGGTTCCTGGGACGTAGCCTTCGTCCTCCTCCTCTTCCTCACACATGTACAAAGGCTCCAGGTTCTCCCTGAGCGGGTCAGCTCCTGAGTACACACAGTACACACATTCAGCTGCAGTACTACTACAAATACTATTAATAGTAATAGTAGTAGTAGTAGTAGTAGTAATAAGGGCCCGACTGATATATCGGTTGTCTGATATTATCAGCTAATATGGGCACTTGGATACATCACCCATATCGGTCTAAATCTTGCCGATATGGCCGAAAGTCCAGATGGGCAGATTATACCTCATTATAAAGCTCAGACTCTCTATGTTACATCCATTGAATCCAATTTACAGACAGATAAATGTCCTCATATGTGGCTCTGCATCAGTATTTATCTGCGGAGTGTGAAAGTGTGTAGTGTAAAGTGGCTGTACATGTTACTGGACCTGCACTGATATGTAAGTGAGCTGTGAATAGAGGTGTGAATGGGTCTGCATTTACACATATAATTAATTAACGCAGAACACACACATTTACGATAACCACTAAAGGCGAATCATTAGTTTACTTACTTTGTTTACAGGTAAGAATGTCATGCAAAAAATGCATTAAGCCAACCAACTGTCCTTAAATAGGACAGTAAATGTAAAACAGATGTAGACTAAAAAACCCCACTTAAAATCAATAGAATCATTCAAGTTTTATAATCAATTGAAGATTCACAGTGAATTTTAACATCACTAAATATATAATAATAATAATAATAATAATAATAATACCTAATAATACATAATACTGCACCTCCGACCACCACCATCACTCACGCACACACCCCTTTCATACTAGGCAATGTGGGTGATGTGCCTTGCCTAAGGACACAACAACAGTTTTTGAGACTGGCGCCCCACTGGGCGCTATTGGCTTTTATATTAGTTATCGGCCCCTCCAAAGCCTGTTATATCGATATCATATCGGCTGGGTCCTAGTAGTAATAGTAATAGTAGTGGTAGTAGTGAGGAGGGAGGAGGGGCAGAGTCTGGAGGACTAAAGGGGACAGTGAGGGTTGTTATGTGTGGCTCTCTCTGAAAACGATGATGATTTTCTCGAAGCGTCACAACACCGGAACAAGACAAAAAAGTTGCATCCAGTTGAGAGAAAAGCATCTTTCGCAAACAATTTAGTCCATACTGATGCTAAAATAGGCTGAAGTACATAAAAATAACAAAGCACAGAAGATAAAGCTATTAAAAACATTTACATTTTTTATAAGTTTGAAAAATCAATGCCAATAATTTACAGGAGATGTATAAAAACACGTCACAATTCCCATGTAGTCACTATTTGAGGGTGGGGTCAGAGTGGAGCCTGGTGGTGAGGGGTGGTACTGCACTCACCTGCCGCCATGAGCAGAGCGGTGAGTTTGGCCGAGCCGCGGCCCGCAGCAATGTGCAGGGAAGTCGAACCATCAAACGTACAGCTGTCCACTTTAGCATTGCCCTGGAAGAGACAAGACGGGTCAGTTCTCTGCACCCTCCAAATCCACTGTCCTCCTCCTCTGCACCAAATCCACTGTCCTCCTCCTCTGCACCAAATCCACTGTCCTCCTCCTCTGCTCCAAATCCACTGTCCTCCTCCTCTGCCCCAAATCCACTGTCCTCCTCCTCTGCCCCAAATCCACTGTCCACCTCCACTGCTCCAAATCCACTGTCCTCCTCCTCTGCTCCAAATCCACTGTCCTCCTCCTCTGCCCCAAATCCACTGTCCTCCTCCTCTGCCCCAAATCCACTGTCCTCCTCCTCTGCACCAAATCCACTGTCCTCCTCCTCTGCTCCAAATCCACTGTCCTCCTCCTCTGCCCCAAATCCACTGTCCTCCTCCTCTGCTCCAAATCCACTGACCTCCTCCTCTGCCCCAAATCCACTGTCCTCCTCCTCTGCCCCAAATCCACTGTCCTCCTCCTCTGCTCCAAATCCACTGTCCTCCTCCTCTGCCCCAAATCCACTGTCCTCCTCCTCTGCTCCAAATCCACTGTCCTCCTCCTCTGCCCCAAATCCACTGTCCCTGTTCCTCTGCACCAAATATTCAATCCAATCAAACACTTTGTTTCTATAGCACAATTTATAAACATGACAGTTTCCAAAGTGCTGAAGAGACAAATTAATACAATAAAAGACAGTAAATCATAAATAAAAATAATAAATAAAAAGTGTTCAAATGCATAGAGTTAAAAATTATACAAAAAATAAAATAAAATCAAATAATAAATTAAACAAAAGACAGAGAATAAAAGTGGGTCTTAAGACGAAACTTAAAACACTCCACTGTGGGGGGCACAGTGTTCCAGCACTTATGGTCGGCCACAGCGAAAGCCCTGCCCCCTGGTTTTAAGTCTCGTCATAAGCTGGGATATTTTGTGATATTTTCAGGCTTTTCACTCAGTCCCAGCACAAACTGTACGACCAAATCACAGGGTTTAAAAGTTCACAGCTCACGATTCATGTTCTCACACTATACAAACTAATTCAACAGTGTGAATCCCTCATGAGGCGACTGGATTTCAAACATGTTTGATTTTCTTGCGACCTACGATTGTCAATTGAGGTGCCAGATGTAACGTTGGGCCAGTCCATTCAAAGCTTTAAAAACAAACAATAAAACCTTAAAACCAATTCTAAATCGAGCAGGAAGCCAGTGCATAGATTCAAGGATTGCTGTGATACGTTCTCATTTTTTGATTCCTGATAAAAGTCGTGCAGCGGGGTTCTGGACTAACTGCAGAGATGTCCGTGTAAAGTGCATTGGGTATGGGTCTGCGGTACCTCCAGGAGCAGGCACCCAGCCAGTGAGACATTGTCCGCCTCGGTGGCCAGGTGCAGGGGCGTCCTGCCGCTCGTCCTCTCCTGGAGCTCCACGTCAGCGCCGCTCTGCAGTAGACTCCGGAGAGATGAGAGGCGATTGGACAGTACAGCCACATGGAGCGGACACTGGCCTACAGCAGGAAGAGACCGGAGAGGTCAGGGGAGAAAGTCCTGGTTTAGTCCTGGTTTAGTCCTGGTTTGGTCCTGGTTAAAGTTTTGGTTGCAGTAGCAGTAGTAGCAGTAGTAGTAGTAGTAGTAGTAGTAATAGTAGCAGTAGTAGCAGTAATAGTAGTAGTAGTAGTAGTAGTAGTAGTAGTAATAGTAGCAGTAGTAGCAGTAATAGTAGTAGTTAGTAGTAGTAGCAGTAGTAGTAGCAGTAACAGTATCAGTAGTAGTATTAGTAGTAGTAGTATTTGTAAGAGTAATACCTGCTGTGTTTGCGACCTCCATGAGCGCTCTGATTTCGTGCCGCTGCAGCAGATGTGACGTCATGTCTCCCACTTCCTGCGACGTCGCCAGGTGAAGCGCCGTGTTACCATGGCGATCTGTGAGGGCGGGGTCAGCTCCGGCCAATAGGAGAGTGTCTACAGCCTCCTTCTGCTGCGTCAGCACGGCCAGGTGCAAAGGAGTCTGGGAAATCGACAAAAGAGGAAGTGCTGATTGAGAATAGAATTACTCAGGTACAATATTGTTCTTGTGTCTGTTCTATAGTTCAAATCTATGGCCTGTGGATCATTACCGTAAAATACCAAATCAGAGCCGGGCGTTTCTTTAATTCAATCACTTAACAGACCAGGCATTTATTTGAGACCAGGCGGCAATTTGGGGCAGGAGATTAATTTCTTCTTCACAAAAATCTTGCTCAGCAAAACTGGGAAAATCTAATTCTCAAATTCTTTTAACCAGTATGACTATAATTTAAGCGATTTTCTATACAGATGTAGGCGAGTTAATTTGAAATGTCCCAACAAATTATCTACAGAGCAGAGTGTTTCCCAGAGACTCCTGAATTACAGAAAGTCATTCAAACCCTCCCTCAACATGCAGACATTTCTTTAGTGAGTTAAAACAGACGACAGACACAGCGAGTGTGGAGCAGCAGAGTGAGAACATTTATCAACCGTGTCAGGGCACAAGGAGTGAGCTGTTTTTTTCAGCGCTTATAGTGTATGCAAATGAGCCGGGTGGTTTTAAGTTTGGTTTGTGTAGAGACGATGTGAGCATCAGTCCTGCTCCTGTTGTTGCAGCTCGACTTCTGTCTTCAGCACCAACATTAGACTCACCGTTTATTTGGAACCTGTGATTATTTATCAAAATATTCACCTGCCCCTGGCATTTAAAGGGACCCGGCGGTTAATTGAAATCTGGCTCTTATATGGTGTTTTACTGTATGTTATAATTTGGACATTTGAATATTCATTCACACGGGATAAGGACAATCTGAGGACATCTGTTCATTTGCAAATTACCGCCCCACCTTTGTGTTACTTGCTACGGGATCAGCAAAGTCCGTAAATTCCTCTATTTTACCGACATTGACATAGAGATTGAAAGAGAAAAGAATGCAGAAAGAAAAGAGAGAGAGAAAAGGCGTGATTACAACAACAAACACTGAGATGCAGATTCGCACAAGATTAGAATTATCACCGGACGTCTGTGTTTGGCAAAATATAGTAGGTAATTTGCAGCAGAATTTTTACTTTACAAATTAGACTTGACGTGTTCGCACGGGATTAAGATCTCAGGCATCCACAGTTACTACAAATCACCAAAAGGTCCACAGGTAACATTAATCCCATGTGAATAGGGCTTAAAACGACTTAATAAAAGAAACAAGTGCACTGATATCTGCAAAACTATAAAACTACAAAACTGTAGTGCCCATTAGCGGTGTTCAAAAATATGAAATTGAAATATCGGTGTATTGTATCATTTAATGTGATGATACAGTATCGATATCGTGGGTTGGTGTAAAAATATATCACCAAGAGTAGTTTTTGGTATATTTTACTAAATAATTTTGTTACAGCTACAGTTTTGTTGCTTGTTTAGAGGAAGGAAACTCCTTTATACAACACATTTGACATTTTCTCTGTTTTGATGATAAAAATGTTTCATATTAACTTTGCACAAGAAGTTAAACAAAGACTTTTAGCATCACAGCCATGATTTAGCCATTATTTTTTATTGAACCGTACTGAATCGATTTGAAATATATCATATCGAATCATAAGTGCACTGTATCGAGATATGTATTGTATTGTCGCCTACGTATCGAGGTAACTTCTTAATGATTCCCTTGTTTCCAGTGGGAGCTGACGACGCCATAAACATCATCACAACAGCCCCTCCTATGGATATCTGCAGATCAAGCTAGAACACTGGGGATTTTTTTTTCCCATTTGTACAAAAATGACTACACAACTCTGGCAGTTTTGAAAATAAGTTATTAAAGATTATTCATGAATGACCATGAATCGCTCCAAATACAACTTCAGGTGAGTAAATGGTGAGAGAATACTACTAACATGATTAAAAGAACAAAAATGAAAGAGATGACGAGAGGAGGCGATATCCAAACCCCAGTAAACAGTGTGATTTACAGGTTCTGAAGGAAAACAGTAAAACTCTAAATATTTATTTGACCAAACTTTCACTGAAACTGATGAGCATTTTAGTCAAATACCTACAACGAAAGTCACTGTACCTGATTTTACAGTTTTAAGAATGTGAAAATGTGCCTTTAGTCCTGGTTTAGTCCTGTTTTAGTCCTACTTCAGTCCTGCTTTAGTCCTGCTTTAATCCTCCTTTAGTCCTGCTTCAGTCCTGCTTTAGTCCTGGTTTAGTCCTGGTTTAGTCCTGCTTTAGTCCTGCTTCAGTCCTGCTTTAGTCCTGGTTTAGTCCTGGTTTAGTCCTGCTTTAGTCCTGATTCAGTTCTAGTTTGGTCCTGCTTCAGTCCTAGTTTAGTCCTGGTTCAGTCCTGGTTTAGTCCTGCTTTAGTCCTGGTTCAGTCCTAGTTTAGTCCTGCTTTAGTCCTGCTTTAGTCCTCCTTTAGTCCTGGTTCAGTCCTAGTTTAGTCCTGCTTTAGTCCTAGTTTAGTCCTGCTTCAGTCCTAGTTTAGTCCTGCTTCAGTCCTAGTTTAGTCCTGCTTTAGTCCTAGTTTAGTCCTGCTTTAGCTTCAGTTCTAGTTTGGTCCTGCTTCAGTCCTAGTTTAGTCCTGCTTTAGTCCTAGTTTAGTCCTAGTTTAGTCCTTCTTTAGTCCTGCTTTAGTCCTGGTTTAGTCCTGCTTTAGTCCTAGTTTAGTCCTGCTTTAGTCCTAGTTCAGTCCTAGTTTAGTCCTAGTTTAGTCCTGCTTTAGTCCTAGTTTAGTCCTGGTTTAGTCCTGCTTTAGTCCTGGTTCAGTTCTAGTTTGGTCCTGCTTCAGTCCTAGTTTAGTCCTGGTTCAGTCCTGGTTTAGTCCTGCTTTAGTCCTGCTTTAGTCCTAGTTTAGTCCTGCTTTAGTGCCAGTTTAGTCCTGCTTTAGTCCTCCTTTAGTCCTGGTTCAGTCCTAGTTTAGTCCTGCTTTAGTCCTAGTTTAGTCCTGCTTCAGTCCTAGTTTAGTCCTGCTTCAGTCCTAGTTTAGTCCTGCTTTAGTCCTAGTTTAGTCCTGGTTTAGTCCTGCTTTAGTCCTGGTTTAGACCTGGTTCAGTCCTAGTTTACTCCTGGTTTAGTCCTGCTTTAGTCCTGCTTCAGTCCTAGTTTAGTCCTGCTTTAGTCCTAGTTTAGTCCTAGTTTAGTCCTTCTTTAGTCCTGCTTTAGTCCTGGTTCAGTCCTAGTTTAGTCCTGCTTCAGTCCTAGTTTAGTCCTGCTTTAGTCCTGGTTCAGTCCTAGTTTAGTCCTGCTTTAGCCCTAGTTTAGTCCTAGTTTAGTCCTGCTTTAGTCCTGCTTTAGTCCTAGTTTAGTCCTGCTTTAGTGCCAGTTTAGTCCTGCTTTAGTCCTGCTTTAGTCCTGGTTCAGTCCTAGTTCAGTCCTAGTTCAGTCCTCCTTTAGTCCTGGTTCAGTCCTAGTTTAGTCCTGCTTTAGTCCTAGTTTAGTCCTGCTTTAGTCCTAGTTTAGTCCTAGTTTAGTCCTAGTTTAGTCCTGCTTTAGTCCTGCTTTAGTCCTAGTTTAGTGCTGCTTTAGTCCTAAATTAGTTCTGGTTTAGTCCTGCTTTAGTCCTAAATTAGTTCTGGTTTAGTCCTCGTTTAGTCCTGGTTTAGTCCTAGTTTAGTCCTGCTTTAGTCCTGGTTTAGTCCTGGTTTAGTCCTGCTTTAGTCCTGATTCAGTTCTAGTTTGGTCCTGCTTCAGTCCTAGTTTAGTCCTGGTTCAGTCCTGGTTTAGTCCTGCTTTAGTCCTGCTTCAGTCCTAGTTTAGTCCTGCTTCAGTCCTAGTTTAGTCCTGCTTTAGTCCTAGTTTAGTCCTGCTTTAGCTTCAGTTCTAGTTTGGTCCTGCTTCAGTCCTAGTTTAGTCCTGCTTTAGTCCTAGTTTAGTCCTAGTTTAGTCCTAGTTTAGTCCTTCTTTAGTCCTGCTTTAGTCCTGGTTCAGTCCTAGTTTAGTCCTGCTTCAGTCCTAGTTTAGTCCTGCTTTAGTCCTGGTTCAGTCCTAGTTTAGTCCTGCTTCAGTCCTGGTTCAGTCCTGGTTCAGTCCTAGTTCAGTCCTAGTTCAGTCCTGCTTTAGTCCTGGTTCAGTCCTCGTTTAGTCCTGCTTTAGTCCTTGTTTAGTCCTGCTTTAGTCCTGGTTTTGTCCTCGTTTAGTCCTTCTTTAGTGCCAGTTTAGTCCTGCTTTAGTCCTGCTTTAGTCCTGGTTCAGTCCTAGTTCAGTCCTAGTTCAGTCCTCCTTTAGTCCTGGTTTAGTCCTGCTTTAGTCCTAGTTTAGTCCTAGTTTAGTCCTGCTTTAGTCCTAGTTTAGTCCTAGTTTAGTCCTAGTTTAGTCCTGCTTTAGTCCTGCTTTAGTCCTAGTTTAGTGCTGCTTTAGTCCTAAATTAGTTCTGGTTTAGTCCTGCTTTAGTCCTAAATTAGTTCTGGTTTAGTCCTCGTTTAGTCCTTTAGTCCTGGTTTAGTCCTGGTTCAGTCCTAGTTTACTCCTAGTTTAGTCCTGCTTTAGTTCTGGTTCAGTCCTAGTTTAGTCCTGCTTTAGTCCTAGTTTAGTCCTAGTTTAGTCCTTCTTTAGTCCTGCTTTAGTCCTGGTTAAGTCCTAGTTTAGTCCTGCTTAAGTCCTTGTTTTGTCCTGCTTTAGTCCTGCTTTAGTCCTGGTTCAGTCCTAGTTTAGTCCTGCTTTAGCCCTAGTTTAGTCCTGCTTTAGTCCTAGTTTAGTCCTAGTTTAGTCCTAGTTTAGTCCTGCTTTATTTCTGCTTCAGTCCTGGTTCAGTCCTGGTTCAGTCCTAGTTCAGTCCTAGTTCAGTCCTGCTTTAGTCCTGGTTCAGTCCTAGTTTAGTCCTGGTTCAGTCCTGGTTCAGTCCTGGTTCAGTCCTTGTTCAGTCCTAGTTTAGTCCTGCTTTAGTCCTGGTTCAGTCCTAGTTTAGTCCTGCTTTAGTCCTGGTTAAGTCCTGCTTAAGTCCTGGTTCAGTCCTAGTTCAGTCCTAGTTCAGTCCTCCTTTAGTCCTGGTTCAGTCCTAGTTTAGTCCTGCTTTAGTCCTAGTTTAGTCCTGCTTCAGTCCTAGTTTAGTCCTGCTTTAGTCCTAGTTTAGTCCTGCTTTAGTCCTGCTTTAGTCCTGGTTCAGTCCTAGTTTAGTCCTGCTTTAGCCCTAGTTTAGTCCTAGTTTAGTCCTGCTTTAGTCCTAGTTTAGTCCTGCTTTAGTCCTGCTTTAGTCCTGGTTCAGTCCTAGTTTAGTCCTGCTTTAGTCCTGCTTTAGTCCTAGTTTAGTCCTAGTTTAGTCCTGCTTTAGTCCTAGTTCAGTCCTAGTTTAGTCCTAGTTTAGTCCTGCTTTAGTCCTAGTGTAGTCCTGCTTTAGTCCTGCTTTAGTCCTGGTTCAGTTCTAGTTTGGTCCTGCTTCAGTCCTGGTTCAGTCCTGGTTTAGTCCTGCTTTAGTCCTGCTTTAGTCCTAGTTTAGTCCTGCTTTAGTGCCAGTTTAGTCCTGCTTTAGTCCTCCTTTAGTCCTGGTTCAGTCCTAGTTTAGTCCTGCTTTAGTCCTAGTTTAGTCCTGCTTCAGTCCTAGTTTAGTCCTGCTTTAGTCCTGGTTTAGTCCTGGTTTAGTCCTGCTTTAGTCCTGCTTTAGTCCTGGTCTAGTCCTGGTTTAGTCCTGCTTTAGTCCTGGTTTAGTCCTGGTTCAGTCCTAGTTTACTCCTAGTTTAGTCCTGCTTTAGTTCTGGTTCAGTTCTAGCTTGGTCCTAGTTTAGTCCTAGTTTAGTCCTAGTTTAGTCCTTCTTTAGTCCTGCTTTAGTCCTGGTTCAGTCCTAGTTTAGTCCTGCTTCAGTCCTAGTTTAGTCCTGCTTTAGTCCTGGTTCAGTCCTAGTTTAGTCCTGCTTTAGCCCTAGTTTAGTCCTAGTTTAGTCCTGCTTTAGTCCTAGTTTAGTCCTGCTTTAGTCCTGCTTTAGTCCTGGTTCAGTCCTGGTTCAGTCTTACCTGCTTCAGTCCTAGTTTAGTCCTGCTTTAGTCCTAGTTTAGTCCTAGTTTAGTCCTAGTTTAGTCCTAGTTTAGTCCTGCTTTAGTCCTGCTTTAGTCCTAGTTTAGTCCTGCTTTAGTCCTGCTTCAGTCCTAGTTTAGTCCTGCTTTAGTCCTAGTTTAGTCCTGGTTTAGTCCTCGTTTAGTCCTTTAGTCCTGGTTCAGTCCTAGTTTACTCCTAGTTTAGTCCTGCTTTAGTCCTGGTTCAGTTCTAGTTTGGTCCTGCTTCAGTCCTAGTTTAGTCCTAGTTTAGTCCTGGTTTAGTCCTGCTTTAGTCCTGCTTCAGTCCTAGTTTAGTCCTGCTTCAGTCCTAGTTTAGTCCTGCTTTAGTCCTGGTTTAGTCCTGGTTCAGTTCTAGTTTGGTCCTGCTTCAGTCCTAGTTTAGTCCTGCTTTAGTCCTTGTTAAGTCCTAGTTTAGTCCTGCTTTAGTCCTGCTTTAGTCCTGGTTCAGTCCTGGTTCAGTCTTAGTTCAGTCCTAGTTTAGTCCTGCTTTAGTCCTGGTTCAGTCCTAGTTTAGTCCTGCTTTCGTCCTGGTTCAGTCCTTGTTCTGTCCTTGTTCAGTCCTAGTTTAGTCCTGCTTTAGTCCTGGTTCAGTCCTAGTTTAGTCCTGCTTTAGTCCTGCTTTAGTCCTGCTTTAGTCCTGGTTCAGTCCTAGTTCAGTCCTAGTTCAGTCCTCCTTTAGTCCTGGTTCAGTCCTAGTTTAGTCCTGCTTTAGTCCTAGTTTAGTCCTGCTTCAGTCCTAGTTTAGTCCTGCTTCAGTCCTAGTTTAGTCCTTTAGTCCTGGTTCAGTCCTGGTTTAGTCCTGCTTTAGTCCTGGTTCAGTCCTAGTTTAGTCCTGCTTTAGTCCTGCTTTAGTCCTAGTTTAGTCCTAGTTTAGTCCTGCTTTAGTCCTAGTTCAGTCCTAGTTTAGTCCTAGTTTAGTCCTGCTTTAGTCCTAGTTTAGTCCTGCTTTAGTCCTGCTTTAGTCCTAGTTTAGTCCTGCTTTAGTGCCAGTTTAGTCCTGCTTTAGTCCTGCTTTAGTCCTGGTTCAGTCCTAGTTCAGTCCTAGTTCAGTCCTCCTTTAGTCCTGGTTCAGTCCTAGTTTAGTCCTGCTTTAGTCCTAGTTTAGTCCTGCTTTAGTCCTGGTTCAGTCCTAGTTCAGTCCTAGTTCAGTCCTCCTTTAGTCCTGGTTCAGTCCTAGTTTAGTCCTGCTTTAGTCCTAGTTTAGTCCTGCTTCAGTCCTAGTTTAGTCCTGCTTCAGTCCTAGTTTAGTCCTGCTTTAGTCCTAGTTTAGTCCTGCTTTAGTCCTGCTTTAGTCCTGGTTCAGTCCTAGTTTAGTCCTGCTTTAGCCCTAGTTTAGTCCTAGTTTAGTCCTGCTTTAGTCCTAGTTTAGTCCTGCTTTAGTCCTGCTTTAGTCCTGGTTCAGTCCTGGTTCAGTCTTAGTTCAGTCCTAGTTTAGTCCTGCTTTAGTCCTGGTTCAGTCCTAGTTTAGTCCTGCTTTAGTCCTGGTTCAGTCCTGGTTCAGTCCTAGTTTAGTCCTAGTTTAGTCCTGCTTTAGTCCTAGTTTAGTCCTGCTTTAGTCCTGCTTTAGTCCTGGTTCAGTCCTGGTTCAGTCTTAGTTCAGTCCTAGTTTAGTCCTGCTTTAGTCCTGGTTCAGTCCTAGTTTAGTCCTGCTTTAGTCCTGCTTTAGTCCTAGTTTAGTCCTGCTTTAGTCCTGCTTTAGTCCTGGTTCAGTCCTGGTTCAGTCTTAGTTCAGTCCTAGTTTAGTCCTGCTTTAGTCCTGGTTCAGTCCTAGTTTAGTCCTGCTTTAGTCCTGCTTTAGTCCTTCTTTAGTCCTTCTTTAGTCCTTCTTTGGTCCTGGTTTAGTTCTGGTTCACCTGGTATAGATGGTTCCTCATATTGAGCAGTTCCTCTATGGAGAAAACTGACAGGACCTGGGTCAGACTCTGTAGTGCCTCCTGTTGGCTGTGCAGAATGGCCAAGTGCAGACCTCTAAAAACACAAAGAAAGAAAGAATTACTCTCCACTAAATAAAACTTACCACATCCACACAGCCCCACAAAGGAAAAACGCAGAAACAAAACTGAGTTAAGACCAAAAAACACCTTCATAACATCTGTTTTATTTGCTGACAAACTTTTACGCCTAAACTCTGTCTTGTTTTTGAGAAATCCTGATGTGAAATTTGAAGAAACTCAAAATTCTTCAGTAATTCCGAGAAAAGTGCAGTAACCAAAGCCGGAAATGTTCTAACTGACGAATCCAAACACAGACGCTGCACTTTTCTGTTGTTTTACTGGAGAGTTTCACAAAACCCACAGATCTTGCAGCATGTTTTGTTCTAATTCTGAAATGGGACAAAATACAGACTTGAAAATTTCACAATTTTTTACATTTAAGATTTTACTAACTGTTATAATTTTTTCCCCAAATTTGGCCATATTTTTAGGTTTAAATCGGTTTAAATAGAGATTGTGACTGATTACAGTTACCTAGCAACCATGTTAACTGTTACCTAGCAACCATGTTAACTGTTACCTAGCAACCAGTAGTATACCTAAATACCTCTAATGTACACAGAGATTATTATTTGCCAAGTAGAAATATTAGAAAACACCTTTATTTTGTTAAAGTTATGTTAAGGTAACAGAAAAATTTGTTTCTAGCGTGTAAATTGTGGCTAATTTCTGGATATAATTCTCCCCACTGTGATATCACCGTGGGACTCTCTAAAATACAACTCTCAACTTCCTGTAATTTTCAAGAGATTTTTCAACTTTTCTTTACAAATTCCATACTGATTGGTGTAAATTTGGTGTAAATTTATATTTACAGCAGGTCTTATCTCACCATTTTTTTAAAAATAATACAACTACATACAACTACAACTCAACAGCTCCAAAAACTGAAATCATTTTAATCCACCTCCCACATCATATCTCATGTCCAGTGTTGGTAACTACACCGCAAGTCGTCATCCGCATGTTTCCAAAAATCTTCCGGTATGAATAGAGCCTATTGTTTCTTGTGGCTTGTGCAGCTCTTTGTAAACCTTTTTTTTTTTTTTTTTTAAGTGCTTCATAAATAAAAAATGTATATATTCTATATATGCATTTTAATGTTTTTTGACAGTAAAAGATCTCAAATATGTTTTCTCTGTACGTTCCAAGGTCAAAGGTCTAATCAGTGGTGATGATTGATAAATATGACCTGATCAAACGGTAACACAGAAACACACTGTGGTAGTGTAACTCTGACACACACGAGAGGGACCAGATCTACACTTTAAAGGCTTTTTTCATCTACACTTTAAAGCCATGTTTTCTCAGTTTCATCGTCAGAAAAATGACGGTGGTTTTCCTTTGTAGGACAGTATACACTCAACAAGGGGCGCATCCCATTTCTCTTTCCTCGCTTCCTTCTCCTTGATTCCTCTCCTTGATTCTGCAGGAAATGGGTGAGGAAGTCCCGCCCACAGAGGATTGACTGACGGCTGAAAAATGGAGGATCGAGGAGAGGAATCAAAGAGAAGGAAGCGAGGAAAGAGAAATGAGACACTGCCAAGGACTTTAGATGGAGGAAACCCACGTGTCCCCGTCCTCGTCCTGAGCTGACAGTAGGGGGCTCTGCGGGGCCAGGAGAAAGGCCGGGTTTCCTGAGACGGAGAACCGGAACAGCGCCTCCACCTGGCGACGAGCTGCATCTATCACTGGATCATCTGAAACAACGGAACAGAAACTGAACTAAACTGCAACGAAATCAAAAATAAAAGCAGACTCAAATAAAAAAACAGTCTTTAGTTTGTTGCCATTCCAAAATAATTTCCTCAGTCACACTCAAATATTCATACTTCGCATTTCTGTGGTGGCATGTTCGTTAGTTGCCGTGGTGACACAATGCATTAGCAATAACTACCCAAATAAGACAGCTAAATCCGCTCTTTTTGTTCAGATTGTGTTAAAATAAAGCTAGAGCCTAACTTGAGTAACAGACCTTCAGACAGAGTAGTGCTTCCTGCTACAAAAATAAATTGATTTGAACTGAATTGTTAGTATCACAACTCCAGGGAATGTTAGCCGTTATTATCACTAAACTGGGACTACCAGGTCTGGGTATTACCTGTACGATTTCCAGGAGGACCCCGCGCGCCCTCCTCGCTCTGCCCCAGTCTGGAGTCCTGTTTCTGGGCTGTGTCTCTGAGAACGGCCCCCGGGGAGGAGTCTTCGTCTGGATCGCCGTCATCCGCTGCAGAACTTCTGGAAGCTAAGAGCAAAATTTCACCGTCAGGTTAATGCTAACATCATCTAGCATGCAAACAGTGCACCTCCTGATTCTCAGACAGTAAAATATTTAATAATAATTAGAAGCAGACGGTACAGAGTGGACTGATTCTGACACTGTGCTGCTTATACGACTCATCCCGGCAGCTCTGTGGATCTATAATAAGACCTGGATAAGCCACGCCCCCTCTGTCCCTGTGTGAGACCGACTAGTGGCCGCTCCAGGTACTGCAGCTCCCAGGATTCTTCTCTACTTTTACAATATGAATGTTTTAGATTTTTTTTTTCTCAAAGCGCCTTGTGGGGAAGCTGGAAGTCTACCTAAAAGTAGGAGGTAAATTAAATTAAATAAAATCATAAATAAACCGACACTGAGCTCGAGCGACTGTGATCAAACCCACTGAAGTAAATGTGATGGTTGGTAAAATGAAGACTGCAGACGTATGTGCTGTTTGGAATCATCTGGAATTTGGCGCCCTCGTCTTTTCTAATCACATGTACCCAGTGCGCTCAGTGGTGAAATGATGAAAACTGAGGTGTGGTTGGAATTGTTGATGAGCCGAACATAACAGAACGTTACAATGACATGGAGATGAAGAAAACTGGGACATTTTCTGGGGCTTACTATCATGAACAGAGCCCCCTGGAAGTTGTCATTGCATCTTTCCAAGTGTCTTCCTGATTTGTGACGTAAGCGTGAAAACTCCACAGCAGGAAGTACCTCCCCCAAGTAAGCATCATTTCCCTAAACAGGTAACAATTTTCAGGTAACTTTCAAAACTCTAAAGCTCACCCTTTCCATTTACATGAGCCCAAGTCTCTTTTTAAAACAAAATGTTCATCATAAACTAAACAGGAAAACAATTAACCCAAATACATAAAAACAATGAAACAAAAAGAATCTGAAACCAATTGTCCCCTCCACGTAGAGGCTTTAAAAATGTCCGTCCCCGGGCTCCCCCCGTTCTGTCTCCAGACCAGGTGGTGTAACAAGTAAGAAGTTGGATGTATGATGTAACTGAAATGAATTGCCAGATAAAGTATGTTTAAAGTGACATTGTGTTATGTGATAATTTAACAAAACAAGAAAGAATTATATGTCAAACTGTTATGGATATAGTAACAAATGAACTAACATGTGAAATTAAACAAATTAATGTTTAAATGGGACAATGGCCCACTCTGATTGGTCAGAGAGACATTTCTGACATCATGTGGTGGTGGGGTTGGCCAGTATTGAGAGTAATGCAGAAGAATGTTAGAAGAAATGGGCCGCGTTTCATTTCTCTTTCCTCACTTCCTCACCCATTTCTGCAGGAAATGGGTGAGGAAGTCCCGCCCACAGAGGAGACACAGTGAGGACAGAGGATTTAAACTCCTCACTGAGACCAATAAAGTTTAATCCGTGTATCATTCGTTTTTCAAAATAAAAACAAACCAGGTCTAAACCAGGACTGGACCAGGACTGAACCAGGACTGAACCAGGACTCACCTTGACTAACCGATTTTCTGCGTGAAGGTCCTAGTTTAGACCTGTTTTAAACCTGGATTAGACATGGTTTAGTCCTGGTGATCAGCTCCGCGGTCCACTAATGACACAGCGTATGCAGACGTTCCAGACTTGATATTAGGACCAGGAGTTTGGTTCTGGAAAAAACGGCCGTTATCCATTTTTTCCATTATTCATTTAAACACAAAATCAAAAACTGAAAAAACAAATAATCCAGTTTTTAGTTTTGGTTTTATAGACAAATAATGAAAAAAAGAGTTTTTTTTTTTAATTTCTTATTTTTGGTTTTATGTTAAACAAATAAACGAATGATACACAGATTTGCACGGATTACGTTTGATTCTTTTATGTGACGTCTGCCTCCTGAAGCCTGCCTCATGTTTACTCCTTCCGTGGTTTTCGTTGGGACTCCAGCGAGGAAAGAAAAATTAGACCTGGCCACGGTGAGAGCACAGGTCACTGAAAACAACATGACGCCATCTTGGGTTTATCTTCCGGATCTTATTCCATGTTCTCACCATGTTTAGCCCCAGCTCCAGAGCCCAGGCCTGCTGAGTACCCTCCAGAGAAGCCTCCTCCAGCTCCAGAAGAACCATAGTTAAAGGAGGTGAAGTTCTGGTAGTATCCTGCAGAGAACACAAGGGTCAGGAGAAGACTGAGGGACATCTTTACCAAATAATATGTTCAGAAGGTATCATATTTTGTTTTGGTCAATATAATGCCTAAAAAATAAAGTTGTACATTGTAAACAACTCATATTTAGGCCGACTTCTTCTCTCAAACTGAAGGTACCTTTTTGGTGAGAGTTAACATTATAACATGACGTAAAGCTCACAAGAGTCAATTTTGTGTAATATAAGACCTTTAAAATCCCAGATATAAAACTCACCTCCTCCCCCTCCTCCCGGCCCTCCTCCTCTGTATAGGCCCCCTCCTGCAGCTCCACCGTGAGGCCCACTGAAGTCCTGGAAGTTTGGTAACGTCTTCTGCCTCTTCCTCTGCACCTCCTCCTTATCTGCACAAGTAATGTTAAGTCTGCGTTATTTACGACTAACAACGGGCTGTATCTGTGCTTTATGTGGGTGTCCAGGGTGTACCGATGATCTGTGGGTGGTAGGTGAAGGGTTTGGGCTCGCTGGTCTCATTGTCAGACTTCCTCTTGAGTTGGACGAACACAGACGTGGGCTTCTGCAGGTTCAGGTCGCGGTACTTTGGGGTTTTGAACACAATGGCAAACTGAAACCATATATAAACAAGCATTAAAAATTCTTGATAGAAAACCAAAGACTCACCATCATTGTTTAATTCTGAAAAAATACAACATATTAAGTTGCGACAATATAATCAAACTCGCAGACTGCATCCTTGTTTACAAAATTCTACACGGACTGGCTCCCACCTCACTCCAGGAATTTGTCAAAAAAAGTCATAATAGATGTACAAGGGCAAGTTCCAGAGGTGACTGTGTAATTCCATCTAGAAAAAGCACCTTTGGACAAGCAGTATTCTCTTTTCGAGCCTCTCAAACCTGGAACACTATTCCAGCAACAATACGAGACAACTCAAGTCATGGCTGTTGGAAAACCAAAACTGTGCACATTAGACACAAACTGATTTGTGCACGAACAATCTCTGCCTGCCAAAAGTCGAGATGTCTAGAGCACATGGAACTACACTTTTCTGTGACTGCAGTCGTATTGGGGTTGAATGAGTGCAGATGAAGTACTTTTGAAATGGTAAATTCTGTTCAGCAACGTGTGATGGTATATAGACATGATATTGCAAATTTATATGGATTGGATGAAATGAAATTGTTAGTACTTTTAACTTTGATATGGTAAATTCTGCTCTGTAGCATTTGCAGTATCTGCAGTAGTATGAATTGGCTGATGAATTCATTAATTAATATGAACATTTATATTTTAATATGGTAAATTATTATTTGCAATGTTTGATGGTATGGACATGATGGAGTGAATGTACGTGGCTGAAATGGAATAGTTAGCACTTTTGTAGTTTTAGCATTGTAAATTCTGCTATGAAGTATGTGTGATGGTATTTGGATATGTGAAATGAAACCTCATGAATTGGTCTGTGAAATGAGAAGCACTTTAACTTTAATGTGGTAAACTATAATCTGTAGTATGTGATGCCGTGTGGATATGAATGAAAGTGAATTATATGAATAGGTCGAGATAATGAAATGATTGGCACCTTATATTAGATATTGTAACTTTGTTGTTAATGTGGTTGCATCTGCTTTGTGGTGAGTGCAGCATGTGGTCATGATTGAATGAGTGTATGAATTGATTAATATTAGTATTCTTTGTATGTGGTAAATTGTGCATGTTTTTTGTAATGTGTTTATGAACTGTGGGGGTCGTGTGGCTGGTTCACACCAGCAGGGATTGAGGATGGAAATTAGCTTTGGCTATAATCCTGCGTATTTACAGATATATGTGATTTTTCCATATATTCCTGTTTTGATATGCATTGTCCCTTCAATAAATAAATAAATACAAATACAAATACTGCACAAAGAAAACAAGCAGCCGATCATTAACAGAGCGCGTGATTGAAGTAAGAGGCTAAAGTTAATTTAAGATACACTTTGTTGGTGGTTTTCAGATTTTGGAATGTGAGGATGTCAACAGACAGACTCTCATATTACACCTCCAGGAGTAGTAGTAGTAGTAGTAGTAGTAGTAGTAGTAGTAGTAGTAAGTAGTAGTACCTGTCTGTGTACATCAGTGGGTGAGAAGTCCCCCAGAGCCTGCCAGGTCACACCAGAGTTGTCCTCCTCATAGAAGCGCACTTGGATATCATCTAAAACACAAACACAGACATATGCACTTATATATGTGATTCAGGTAAATAGAAAATCCTCTGAATCCTCCGGAATATTTAAGATACACAGAAGCACAACCTCTGTAGTAGTAGTCATAGCAGTAGTAATTTTACCTTTCTGTACTTTGTCACAGAGCAGGTAGACTTCCTCTCCCCCGGTCACACATCCTGCCGTCCGGTCCATACGTACGATCTTCAGGTTTGAAGCATTCGGAGCCTCTGAGAAAGAGAGAACACATTAGAGACTTTTGTCTGGACATGAGTCTGTGTGGACAGAGACACAGAGACCGTATATACAGAACTTGACACCGGGACGCTTTCACGTCTCGAGTGTGGTTTGTTGAGTCAGGATGGGGGACTGCGCCGCTCTGTGACCAACAGAAGCACAGCTGTAAACTTTGAGAAGAGGCAAAGAAAGCCCCATTGTTCAACTCTGGACAACTCCGGCTCCTCTCTTGCTCCTCTCTGTGCAGGAAGCCCTTGCCTCTCACTAAACTCATTAGAACAGAGCCTTTCCTCTGCTCTCACAGCCTCACGCTGTGTCTCTTATCTGTAATCTGCAGATAACATGCTCATTTATAACACAGCAAGAGCTGTGTTCAAGCCTTTTAAAGAGCGTGGGTTTGACGTGCTGTGGTGCACCACACACTGTTGTGCTTTGGCCTTAAGGTGACAGTTTGGAATTTTGGACATAAGGCCTCATTTTCTGTGAGTGTTGGAGACGTGTGGAAACACTTTTTTAAATCTTCCATCTAGGGCCCAACCGATATATCAGTTGGTCGATATTATCGGCCGATATGGGCTCTTGGAAACATATCAGCCAAAATCTTGCCGATATGGGCCGATATTACACATGGACGTTTTCCCTTGTCATAAAGCTAGGACTCTATATTTTGCCCATTTAATCCAATTTACAGACAGATAAATGTCCTGATATGTGGCTCCGCAATAGTATTCATCTGCGGTGTCATTTGCCTGTGTCCGTCCCGCCCCTTAATGCATCGCCATGTGCATTTGTTTACACTCGCAGCTGTAGATGCATGTGCACAACACTGAGATTATGTTCTTTTTCCGGACGCTCAGTTTGAGTCTGGATTAAAGGACAGTTCTTGGTGCAGACTTGTGATCTGAGAGGAGCCTGTGTGAGGCTGAGTGTTGAAATGTGTCGGTTTTGAAGCTCATTTTGGTTCTTTCTCATTGGTTAGCGATTAGCTGCTGTAGCTCGCACACATAAACAGGCTGTTTTCTCTTCTGTTAGCGACTGTAAAGTGACTATAGTGGCCGTATATATGTTACTGGACACACACTGATATGGAAATGAGCTGTGAATAGAAGTGGAAATTATCAACATTTCGCATATCATTAATTACCGCAGTGCACACGCATTTACCGCTAAAGGCTAATAACGGTAGTTTACTTAGAGCACTTTCTTTACTGGCTAGAATATCATATAAAAATGCCAATGGGCCGACCTACTGTTTTTAAATATGAAGTAAAGAGGCAGAATAACAATAAATGTTGCCTAAATTAACCCAATAGAGCCAAACCTAAGTTTTATAAACAACTGAAGATTTACAGTGAATTTTTATGTCACTAAATATATCGGCGATTATATCGTTGAACGGCAGCTCCAACTCCCATTATATCAGTATCAAATCAGCCACAACAAAATCCATATTGGTCGGGCCCTACTTCCATCCAGTCCTTGTATTTGCAGAGGTTCCTGGTGCTAGGCTAGTGTATGTCAATGGTCATAGCCGTCACTAAAAACAGTCTTACCCACTCCACAGACCCGAGGAAAACTATTAGAACTCCAGACTGTCCATGTGAACATCTGTGTTGATAGAATAACTTTAGAAGTAAAACCAATCTTGCATTTGAAGGATTTCTGTCTGAGCAGCAGCAGCAGCAGTGAGTGGTACTTCCTGATAGAAGCTCGGCAGCGGTGGACTGATATATGAGAAAATAGTCCCTGAACATACGACGATTCATGCGATGCAATGTTAGTTTCATTTCAAACATTATTCTATCAAAACAGACATTCACATGGACAGTCTGGAGTTCTAATAGTTTTCCTCAGGTCTGTGGAGTGGGTCAGACTGTTTTTAGTGGCAGGACGACTATGGCCATTGACATGCACTAGCCTGGCACCAGCAACCTCTCCAAATACAAGGACTGGATGGAAGATTTAAAAAAGTGTCTCCACTCGTCTCCAACACTCCAAAAATGAAGCCCTATGTCCAAAATTCCGAACTTATCACCCGTAGCATTCGGCTCCAGCCAAATTAAGTCAACTGAGGCCAGCAGTTAATTTGAAGCCAAGTTCCATATTTGAAATCTCAAGTGCACTCTGCATAGCAACCAAAGAGCCAATTGGGAGTGAGGTTGCTGTAGGTACTCGCCCCTCCCCCTTGTAGACATCTGGACTCACTGCTGTCGTAGATGGGCTCAGACACCACCGGCTCCAGCCTCCGAGAGAATCCTCCATCACTGTCGGGTAAGAAGGCAGTGAACATGAGGCGGACGACGCTCAGATCCATCTCTTTGGACTGGAGACAGGCCACAGAGGAGATCAGACTGCGCTGCTGGTCTGAAAGTACAACAACGGCTCAGTGGTTATGTGGTTTTGATTTGTCTGTAATGTGAATGTCTTTGAATATGACTTTGTGTATGAACTGTGCTTTTCCAAGTAACCGTGCCTTTCTTTACCTGTGAGTTCTCGGGGGCTCCGGACCTCCCCCTGCTGGGCGTCGATCTCTGGGTGGATGTGGACTCCGTAGTTGTAGCCCATCCTGAAGGCCTCCACCATGCGCTCCTCCAGGGTCTTGGCCACATTCTTCTTGGTCACGTGGAGGATGCCCAGGTTCGGAAAACTACCATGAAAAAGTGTGAGTGAGTTTGGATCTCCTGCTTTGGCTCTGGTCTAATTAAAACTTTAAAAATTTGAAAAAAAAAAAAAAAACAGTGGTAAGAAGTACCTGATAATAGAACACCTGATTAGAACTGTGCAAAATATCGATATCCTAATGAACTGCGTGTGTGTATGTGTTATGTAACAAGTACAAGTGAATAATGAATAATAACTTTGCACAGGAAGTGGTTTAAAAGGGTTTTAGTATCACACACATGGTTCAGTGGTTCTGTGTGAGATTTTAGTCCCTTTGTAACAGCAAATATGGAGCTAGTTTAAGCTGTGGATGAATCAGCGTTGACCAAGGCAGTAATTTTATATTGTTCTATAGAAAAATGCATGAAACAAAAGGCACTTTGTAATGTTAATCTTCCAATAAACTGCACCCAAACTGCACAGGGGCGGATGGAAATATGATTGAAACAGAAAAGTACTAGTAAGATGTGTATTGGAATGTGAAAAGACAGATTAAAATAATGATTCACGCTCACTCCATACTTCTTTCTGCTCTTGTATTTAAATAACACATATAACATATAAATCCTTAATCCTGTAAATCAGAATAACATGAAGAATCGACCAATGCTCCACTGACCAGTTTAATAGACCACACGACTAAAGGAAGACAGCCCCAGTAAACTGAAGAGACTGTAGTACTTTTGTAGTAATTTGTAACTGATAATGGAGTCTGTGAGCTGCAGGTCAACAGTATAGTAGTATTTTGGGTAGTACTTTTGGTAGCACTCATGTAGTACCTGAGAGTCTTTGGGCTGCAGCTCAACAGTATAAGAAACAGTATATGCAGTAGTACTTTGTGGAGTACTCTTGCAGTATTCTGATTCTACAGTCTTTAGGCTGCAGGTTGGTAGTATTATAAACAGTATATGGTAGTACTTTTGGTAGTATTCTTGTAGATAGTATAATAGTACTTTTGGTAGTGCTCTTGCAGTACTTGATACTAGAGGCTTTGGGCTGCAGGTTAATAGTATTAAAAACAGTAAATATAGTAATACTTATTGTAGTACTTTTGCGGTACCTGATAGTAGAGTCTTTGGGCTGCAGGTTGGTAGTATTATACAGTATATGGTAGTAATTTTGGGAGTATTCTTACAGTACCTATTAGTAGAGCCTTTAAGTTGCAAGTTGGTAGTATTATAAACAGTATATATAATAGTATTCTTAGTAGTACTCTTGCAGTACCTGATTCTACAGTCTTTAGGCTGCAAGTTGGTAGTATTATAAAGAGTATATGGTAGTACTTTTGGTAGTATTCTTGTAGATAGTATAATAGTACTTTTGGTAGTGCTCTTGCAGTACCTGACAGTAGAGTCTTTGGGCTGCAGGCTGGTAGTATTATACAGTATATATAATAGTATTCTTAGTAGTACAGTGGCAGTACCTGATACTAGAGTCTTTGGGCTGCAGGTCGGAGATGCAGATGCCCTTGTCACACTGTTTACCCACGAGGCTGTGCGCGTGCAGCTGAGGATTGTGGGTAACTGTGACCAGCTGCACCACCATTCGCGCCGGGCCCTGGTAGTTACAGATCTGAGGGACAAGAAGAAACCAGTCAGACTTACACGCGAATTATTATTTTGTTTTTATTATTTATGATCTATTCTTTAATATAAAATACACAACATTTCAGGTCTTTAAAGTGGACCGCTCTGATACGTGTTCTGATACAGCTCAAGATCATTCTACAGCTTCAGGAAAGGTTTATTTCTGACCTGTGAGTGTGACTTTTGAATAGTGATACTTGCACAAATGAGAATCTAGTTTCGATATTAGTTTTGTGGTCATATGATTTTTTCTGATTTCAGAAGCTAGGCAGAGCCAGGCCTTTTCAGTACTTGGATGGGAGAAGACTGGGAATTCTTGGGCCACGTCTCATTTCTCTTTCCTCGCTTCCTTCTCCTTGATTCCTCTCCTCGATCCTTCATTTTTCAGCCATCAATTAAATGTCATATTAAGCAGTGTCCCAAAGAAAAGTACAGAGTGAAGGAGTAAACCTGAGTAAACCTGATAAAAGAATCAAACTTTACTGGCCTCAGTGAGGAGTTTATATCCTCTCTCCTCCCTGTGGCTCCTCTGTGGGCGGGACATCCTCACACATTTCCTGCAGAATCGAGGAGAGGAATCAAGGAGAAGATTGGAGGTCCAAAAATAGGTCAAGGTTTTCTTTTGTACCGCAAGCAATAAAAGCACTAAATGAAGTGGTAAACCATCCAATGTAGTGTGTGCTAGTGTGAATAGCTTTTTTTTTTGCTTGTATGTGTTCTTTCGTATGCTTGTCTGTGTCTCATGTCTTGTGCCAGCGACCGTACTGCAAATACAATTGCTCCATGGGGATCAATAAAGCTCTAACTAACTAACTAACTGGAGCCTCGCTCCAATCAATGTCAGTGAGTCCCAGGGCAGCTGTGGCTACAATAGTAAACAATCTTACCACCACTGGGTACAGAATGAAGGAAAAACACTCTGAGTGTCCAAAGAAGCGCTGATCCATTCAGTTTCAGTATCGATTAGTAGATCTGATTTTCCTCAGACACCTGCTTGTCTCCATGGAGATTGTGCACTTGAATTTAACATCATTTTAGTACTGTTTTAAATTATTCCCTGAAAAACAGTCTAAATTACAACAAAATACTTGCCACGTTTACATGAGGGCTTTAATTCCAAATAAAAATTGTTTAATTCTGAATAAAAATTAATTCTGTTTTAAAAAAGACCATGTAAAGAATGAATTCCTAATGAAAATGATTATTTGGAATTAAACTTAATTCCAAAGTAAGTGGAGGTTTATTCAGATTTTAAAGTCAAATTAATTTATTCCTCGATCGGACTTTCCTCCACGTCTCTTTGGATTTGTGAGCGGGATGTGGGAGTGGGCTGAGGTGTGGCAGCCTCAGACTCAGTTTGTCTTCTTCCTCCTTCTCCGACACTCTTCCCTTCTCCTCCTCAGCTCACAGACGTAAAGCGTGAGGAGAGAATTCTCCAGCTGCTGCTTCATTATCATCGGAACAACTGCGGAAAAAGTTTGGATCATGTTTGTGCCCGAGATGAGGGAAAAGCCGGTCGCAGCTAAAGTGTGTGTTTTTTTCCAGACAATGTAAATACGTTCATGCCCCTGTCCAATCAGAAACCTTCTCCACCCCCAGACGCTGAGCGGAATTAAATAAAGGCGATTTAAAGTGTTTTCTATGTGAACCTCAATTCAGAATTATTATTTCCATGTAAACTTGAAGGAATATTTTAATTCAGATCTAATTGATTCAGAGCAATTAGTTTGGAATTTAAAAACATCATGTAAATGTGGCAAATGTGACAAACTAATAAAAATAATTCTGTGAAGGTTTAAACTGTCAGAAAAATACCTTCTTTGCGCGCCAATTGTCCCTTGAATGTGAATGTGATTTTTGATGAGGGATTCTGTTTTAGAACTCACTGCTACTTTGTGTATTTTTTTTTCTTCCACAAGCTGTCACTTATCTGAGAAACCACGGTAAATATTGACCACAGTTCCTATCACACCAACCCAAAACAGAATGAGAAAAACCTGAAAACTTATACTATATATTGTCCACTTTAAACAAGCTCAGGTATAGCTCAGTGTACAACCATTTTAAAGCACCTGAATTCATTTTGGTGAGGCTGTCATTTGGCGTTAAACAGGAAACCATCGAAAGCGCTGAGTTTCTAAGATCTGCCCAAACGAGCCATCTGATTGGACGAGGTCAGAATCAGGAACAGGAAGTGGTTTTGAGTTATTCACTGCAGTGGATCAGGCAGACAGGCACAAAGGGAGTGGTTGTATCTGATAACATTTACTATGAACTACATGTGACTTTTCGAAGGCTCAAAGTATCGCCGCGTAGGTGGGCGGGGCTACGTGACATCACACGTTAAAACAGGAAACTGGAGACGTGAGCACTGTGTCGGTTTAGGAAATTTGGGAAAAATCTGGAATCGCTTTTTTTTTCAAAAGTTCACATTTTGAACACGTCCAGAGGAACTGACAAAAATACTAAAATTGTACTGTAACTAATATAAGACTCAAACTCCGAGCAGGTTTGTACAGATCTAAACTACAGGGTCAGCAGATTTTAGGCAGAATAAGACCAGAGATTCTGAAATGATGATAGTTTGCAATTTGCTAACTGCATCTATTCAAACTGCGATTTTAATTTGATTTGGATTAACATTAACCTGGTTTAGCTCTGGTTGAGGATCTGGCTTAGTCCTGGTTTACGACCGGGTTTAGGCCTGGTTTAGCCCTTGTTTAGCTCTGGTTTAGGACCTTGTTAAGTCTTGATTTAAGACATGGTTTAGTCCTGGTTTAGGAACTGGTTTAGTCCTGGTTTAGGCCCTGATTTAGGCCTGGTTTAGTTCTGGTTCATACCCTGTTTAACTCTGGTTTTGACCCTGGTTTAGATCCTGTTTAGCTCTGGTTTAGTCCTGGTTTAGACCATGGTTAAGACCCTAGTTTAGGCCCAGTTTAGTTCTGGGTTTGGCCCTGGTTTAGTCTTGGTTTAGTCCCTGGTTTGGGTCATATTTTTATCCCTAGTTTGATCTTGGCTAGTGCTGGTTTGGTCCTGGTTTAGCCTCAGATTCGACCTGGTTTGGCCCCAGTTTAGGTTGTAGTTTAGCCCTGGTTTAGGCCCTGGTTTAGACCCTGGTTTAGTTCTGGTTTAGTCCTGGTTTAGACCTGGTTTAGACCCTGTTTTAGACCCAGTTTAGTACTGGGTTTGGCCCTGGTTTAGTCTTGTTTTAGGCCCTGGTTTAGGTCATACTTTAGCCCTAGTCTGGTTTTGTCCTGGTTTAGCCTTAGTTTGGACCTGGTTTAGGCCCTGGTTTAGATGCAGTTTAGCTCCACTTTAGCCCCGGTTTAGTCCCAGTTTAGGCCCTGGTTTAGCTCAAGTTTAGGCCCCGGTTTAGCCTCAGTTTAGCCCCAGTTTAGACCTGGTTTAGCCCCAGTTTAGCCCTGGTTTAGCCCCAGTTTAGACATGGTTTAGCCCCGGTTTAGGCCCTGCTATGTTTCGTACAGTAACAGTAGAATGCGGGGAAATCCCACATGTGGAAAGACTCATAGTAAAGAGCAGGAAGTGTCGTAAATCAAAGAAAAGATAGAACCAGGAAGTAGAGTAAACCGGCTCATCTGGAACAAACCACTATTCAAGACGGCATAACTCTGTCGAGTGTAAATCAGATCAACACTCAGTCACTTTCTCCTGATTCTGCTCCTCAATACTGTCTAAGGCACAGACAAAACAGAAATAATCAAACAGAATAACTAAAATGTATAAAATGTCACAATTAAACAGAACTCTTACAATGCTGAGTGCAGGATATTTGACCTAGAGTCCTAAATTTTCCCTGGTTTGTGCCGTTATAGTCCAAGTTTGGTCTAAGTCCTGGTTTCGACCCTAGTTTTGACCCTAGTTTAGTCCTGTTACAGTCTCAGTTCAGTCTGATCTTATCTTGGCTTAGACCCTGATTTAACCCTATTATAGTCCTTGTTTAGCTCCGTTTAGTCCTGGTCTAGCCCTGGTGTAGCCTTGGTCCAGTTGTGGTCTAACCTCGGCCCAGGCCTGGTTCAGCCCTGGTTCAGCCCAGGTTGAGTCCTGTTCAGTCCTGGTTTAGCCCTGGTTCAGTCCTGGTTCAGTCCTGGTTCAGTCCAGGTTTAGCCCTGGTTTAGCCCTGGTTCAGTCCTGGTTTAGCCCTGGTTCAGTCCTGTTTCTGTCCTGGTCTAGCCCTGGTTCAGTCCTGGTTTAGCCCTGGTTTAGCCCTGGTTCAGTCCTGGTTTAGCCCTGGTTCAGTCCTGGCCTAGCCCTGGTTCAGTCCTGGTTCAGTCCTGGTTTAACCCTGGTTCAGTCCTGGTCTAGTCCTGGTTCAGTCTTGGTTTAGCCCTGGTCTAGCCCTGGTTCAGTCCTGGTTTAGCTCTGGTCTAGCCCTGGTTCAGTCTTGGTCTAGTCCTGGTTCAGTCCTGGTTTAGCCCTGGTTCAGTCCTGGTTTAGCCCTGGTCTAGCCCTGGTTCAGTCTTGGTCTAGTCCTGGTTCAGTCCTGGTTTAGCCCTGGTCTAGCCCTGGTTCAGTCCTGGTTTAGCCTCAGTAGACAATGAGGGTGGGTGACATAAACATGTCTTTAAAATGAGGTGAAATGAGATGGAAGAATCTGGGGTTTTCCCTGGTCCCGGTCTGAACACGTGAGGAGAACATGATGAAGAGAGCAGACCGTCGCACACTAAACACTGACACACACACAAACAGAGCGGAGACACACACACATACACACAAACATAAACACAGAGCAGGAAATGGCCCATGCAGTTCTTCAAAGTGTCCAGAATGGGCACAACTGACACAAGGGGCATGGGACTATAGACTAGAATGGAACTGTGTATCATAGCAACCAAAGAGCCAGTCAGGAGTGAGGTTGTTGAAGGTATTTGCCTCTTCCTAGTCCTGGTGTAGGTCCTGGTGTAGTCCTGGTGTAGGTCTTGCCTTAGTCCTGGTGTAATCCTGGCATAGGTTCTGGTGTAGTTCTGGTGTAGGTCCTGGCGTAGGTCCTGGCGTAGGTTCTGGCGTAGGTTCTGGCGTAGGTTCTGGCGTAGGTTCTGGCGTAGTCCTAGTGTAGTCCTAGTGTAGTCCTGGCGTAGGTCCTGGCGTAGGTCCTGGCGTAGTTCTAGTGTAGTCCTAGTGTAGGTCCTGGTGTAGGTCCTGGCGTAGGTCCTGGCGTAGGTCCTGGCGTAGTCCTAGCGTAGTCCTAGCGTAGTGCCAGCGCAGTCCCAGCGCAGTCCCAGCGTAGTGCCAGCGCAGTCCCAGTGCAGGTCCTGGCGTAGGTCCTGGCGTAAGTCCTGGGGTAGTCCTGGCGTAGTCCTGGTGTAGTCCTAGTGTAGTCCCAGTGTAGTCCCAGTGTAATCCTAGTGTAGTCCCGGCGTAGTCCTGGCGTAGTCCCAGTGTAGTCAGTGTAGTCCTGGCGTAGTCCTGGCATAGTCCTAGTGTAGTCCTAGTGTAGTCCTAGTGTAGTCCTAGTGTAGTCCTGGCGTAGTCCTAGTGTAGTCCTAGTGTAGTCCTAGTGTAGTCCTGGCATAGTCCTGGTGTAGTCCTAGTGTAGTCCTGATCCAGTCCTGGTCTTACCTTCACAGTGGGGTATGTTTTCCTGTTCTTCTCGCTGGAGGCCCCTGGCAGACCTCCGTGTGACGGGCCCTCACAGCCGTACCGGAACCTGAAGCCTCTCTGAGCAAAGACAACGGGGAATACAGGAAAAAAAAACTTGGATTATAAAAAAACAAATGTAAATAAAAGTTATCAGGAGCTAAAATGTCTTAAATGTATCCTCACCTGTTTTGGCTGTTCAATAATTTGGAGATATGGACCATCCACTGAAACAGAAACATTCAACCAATCAGAGAACAGAGTACAGTTTAAAACCAGCCCCTTCTGGATTCACAGCTCTGATTGGAGGAAAAATAAACAAGTAAAACTAATTCAAATCCATGAAATGAACCAGGACTAAACCACGACTAAACGTACACCAACTACAGTCAAAACCAAAACTAAAGAAATCCACCATGGCTTTTTTCAGGGCTCATATTAGTCAGATCCAGTCAGTCAGACCCACAGATTGGCAGTGTGATTCCAGTTCCCACAGATAAATGCTGGTGTTGTGCCCTTGGGCAAGACTTTTGATGGTTCACATTGTTTCCTCATCACAAACAGACCAGGAGTTGTGTTTTCTTTCATTCACACGAGTTTAACACACACACCCTGCATATTTAGGCTCAATTCTTCTCTCAAACTGAAAACACTCTGTTCCACCTTGTGATGTCATGTGGAAATACAGGAAGTGCTCCACTGTGTGTCATACACTTTCACTAGAAACCTAATGCTCATGACTCTGACTGGAGGGGCAATCAGGACGACGTGTCCATACCGGCTTGTATCTCGTCAGATCTCAGAAGCTCAGCAAGACCGGGCCTGGTCAGTACCTGGATGGGAGATCACTGGGAAAACTAGATGCCACAGGGGGGCGCCAGTGGCAACACTTTACCCACATAATTGCCTATCTGATGAAAGTGGTGTGAGCGTGAGTGATGGTGGTGGCTGAAGAAGCCGATGGTGCAGATTGGAGCCTCGATTCCGTCCCCTGTGGTGCAATAGTAGTTTACACCACTGAGTGTGGAGTGAATGAAGAATGAACTGTAAAGCACTTTGGGTGTCTTGAAATGCGCTGTATAAATGCAATAAATAATTAATGATTAATGTCTTGCTCAGGGGCACAATGGCAGTGCATGCAATGTAATCAATGTTATCACAACTGACAATCACATGGACCAACTGACAATCACATGGATTAACTGACAATCACATGGACTAACTGACAATCACATGGATTAACTGACAATCACATGGACTAACTGACAATCACATGGACTAACTGACAATCACATGGACTAACTGAAACACACTAACTGACAATCACATGGACTAACTGAAACACACTAACTGACAATCACATGGATCAACTGACAATCAAATGGAGCAACTGACAATCACATGGACCAACTGACAATCACATGAACTAACTGACAACACACTAACTGACAATCACATGGACTAACTGACAATCACATGGACTAACTGACAATCACATGGACTAATTGAAAAACTATAACATGGGAAATGAACTCTGATCACAGACACAGAGGTGAGACAGGAAACAGTGGCTGCACCTCCTCCTCCACAATGCTCAAACTGGCAAATACAAGTACCTTACTCAAATATTCCGCAAAAACAAATACTAGTACTACTACAACAAGTACTATCACAACAAGTACCACAACAAATACTACAAGCACTACTATACAACAGATATTACAAGTAATACAACAATAAATACAACAAGTACTAAAACAAGTATTAGTACAAGTACTACAACAACAAATACAACATGTACCACTACTATTACAACAAGTACTACTACAAGTACCACAACAAATACTACAACAAGGACTACTATTGCAGCAAATACTACATCAAGTACTACCACTACTACTACTACTACTAACGGTGCAATTCACACACATTTATTAAATACTGGTGTTGTGTTCTTGGGCAAGACACTTACCCCACCTCATCTCTACGACTACTACTACGAAGAAAAAATAATCAGTTGTATCTAGCCTGTAATACATAATAATACAATTTCATAATGTTTCATAAGTTCATTTTTAGTGAACTTTATGGACTAATTTGGTTGCTTTATATATATTTTTTGTAACTTTATTTATTTATTTATTTATTTTTTAATTATGGTCTGGGTAATATTTGTGTCTTAAATAAAATTACATTTCACCACACTTCCCATGTCTACAGTCACTAATTTATGTAGGTAAATCACCATAGTAAATATAAGTAAAGTGCAGTAAAGCGTAGTTAGGCGCAGTAAAGCGTAGTAAAGTGCAGTAAAAGCAGTGAAAGAGGAAGTGAGAGGCAGCGTCATGAAACTCCCATTTCATCTGAAGATTTTCCCTGGTTCAAAATCGGACCAAACTTTTCTACCTCAAAAGCCACACACTCTTTGATATTATATTATTATGTTTTCATGGCTCTCAAATCCTCTTTCCTCAATATGGAGCTGAGGTTCTACAGCAGGACCAATACCGAGAAGAAAACTGGACTAACACATGCTTAGTTTATGAACAGGCCTCGTGTGAAGCTCAGAACCTCCAAAATTCCCTCCCTGAGCTGCAGAGGCTGCACTAGCACTGACTCATGACTGGTGCAGGCGCTGGGGGTTAGGTAGAGACCATTCAGATTTAGGTTTAAACACACTGGATTTCAGCTTTGAACCTGGCAACACAAATGAATGACTCATGTGAGGCTCATTCTGACTGGAGAATCATCATGAACCAAAACACCAAATTATAACATACACAACTTGCTCATCATGTCCAGTGTTTTTGTAATTAAGAATAAATCAACATTAAATTGTTCTCAGTAAAAGTTATTTGATTTGATTATTTAATTGTGTCTCATGGTGACACAATTAGGTCAACTTCATGGAATTTAAAATGAAAATCTTAAATACTGTTGCGTTAAACCAGATGTAAAAGAGGATTAATTGAACAAACAAACAGCCGAGAAAGAGACAGAGATTAAATCCAGACTGACCAGGTCTAAACCAGGACTAAACCAAAACCTGCTCAACAAGAAAATACATATTATATATAAACACGCAAATGCAAGTGTCTAGTCTTCTGTATTCCTGAGCCAAAACCAGGACTAAATCACGACTAAAGTAGGACTAAAGTAAGACTAAACCAGGAACAAACCTAGATTAAGATAGAACTAAGACAGAAGTAAGACAGCTCTAAACCAGGCCTAAACCAAGTCTAAACCAGGTCTAAATCATGTCTAAACCAGGGCTAAACCAGGTCTAAACAAGGTCTAAAGCAGGACTAAACCAGGTCTAAATTAGGTCTAAACTAGGTCTAAACAAGGTCTAGACCAGGACTAAACCAGGTCTAAATTAGGTCTAAACCAGGTCTAAATTAGGTCTAAACCAGGTCTAAACCAGGTCTAAACCAGGTCTAAACCAGGTCTAAACCAGGTCTAAACCAGATCTAAATCAGGTCTAGACCAGGTCTAGACCAGGTCTAAACCAGGTCTAAACCAGATCTAAATCAGGTCTAGACCAGGTCTAGACCAGGTCTAGACCAGGTCTAAACCAGGTCTAAACCAGGTCTAAGGCAGCTTACAGTGCGCTGCAAGAGAGTCACATCCTGTTCTGAGGTTGTGGTTGCTGCAAAACAGAAATAAATATTTTTAATCAAGATTCCACTGACAGACTTCACCTGAGCGTCTGCAGCTTTAATACGGCTCATCTGTGGTGATTCAAACTAAAACTAGTATCGAAACTAGCTAACAAGTATCAATACTAAAAGAAAGTCCCATTCACAAACAGAAATGAAACTTTTTAGAATCATCAGAACAAGTATAAGAGCACATAGACTAGTATATGCCCATGGACCTGGTTTAGACCTGGTTTAGACCTTGACCACTATGGAACCTACCTGGACTACTGAGGGATTACACAGACCACATGGGAATAGAAAAGAAAGTACCGTATTTTCCAGACTATAAGCCGCTACTTTTTTCCCAGGCTTTGAACCATGCGGCTTTTAGAACGGAGCGGCTAATGTGGATTTTTTTTTCCACCACTAAGGGCGCTCTAACCAGAATTTCAAAAACAAGATAGAGGAAAATGAATGCTAAGAAGAATACGCTATTTTTTCTTTAGCAGAAGTAACACGCACGACAAATTACTAACTGGTAATTATTTTCAAATCCTTGCCCCTTCATCATGAAAAGCACACGAAGGAGTTTGTATGATGCAAGTTTTAAGTTGAAGGCATCGATCTTGCTCCAGGAAGATAACCGCTGTCGAGCCCTGCACCCGCGGGAGCCGCGGGACCCAACACAAAACAGAGCGGTGCGGGACCATGGATGTAATAAGAGCATCTGAAAGAACATTCTGAAAGAACATTCTGAAAGAACATTCTGAAAGCTTATTGTGGGAGTGGGCGGTAGCGGGACTGAAGACTGCAGGAGCGGGCGGGAGCGGGACTGAAAATTGTGTCCCGCAGACCTCTACCGTGCTGCTGCACGTAAGCTCGGCGTCAATTTCAGCGGAGATGATTAAAGTGACTTGTGGTTTCACTGCACAGGAGAAATGAAGGTCAATTACCGGTTCTTTTCTGTTTTTGACCTCGTTTTAATCAGCACAGTTGCTGCCGTGTTAAAAGGCACTGTTCAGAAAGAATCTGTTCAGGTACATAAATGTACATTTACAGTACAAAATCGTTCTGTATATGGAGTAAATATCTCATTTTTCAACATAGATATCAGCGGCTTATAGCCCGGTTGCGGCTTGTATAACTTTTTTCTTCTTATTATTTTTTTTAATTACTGGATGCGGCTTATATACCGGTGCCTCTATAGTCCGGAAAATACGGTACTACCATTTAATGTGGAAAATTACCTTTTATTTAAAGTGTTTTTATTATTATCGTGGTATCGGTATCAAAATTACTCCAGAAAATCGATCTTAACCCTTAATATTGATATTGAGTTTGAAAGTCTAATATCGAAATGAGTTTGCTCTTTAATAATTGATGAGAAAGTTTGAAAACTACTGCTTTGGATTGTCAAAAGTATTGAAAATCAGAGAGCTGAGCTGTTTAATGTCACACTGTGGAACATTTCAGGCAGAAATGGCATTAATAATAAATTAATAGCCCTGGTTCAGCCTTGGTTTAGCCCTGGTCCAGCCCTGGTCCAGCCCTGGTCCAGCCCTGGTTCAGTCCTGTTTTAGTCCTGGTCCAGCCCTGGTCCAGTCCTGGTCCAGCCCTGGTCCAGTCCTGGTCCAGCCCTGGTCCAGTCCTGGTCCAGCCCTGGTCCAGTCCTGGTCCAGCCCTGGTCCAGTCCTGGTTCAATCCTGGTTCAGTCCTGGTTCAGTCCTGTTTTAGTCCTGGTCCAGTCCTGGTCCAGTCCTGGTCCAGCCCTGGTCCAGCCCTGGTCCAGCCCTGGTCCAGCCCTGGTCCAGTCCTGGTCCAGTCCTGGTCCAGTCCTGGTCCGGTCCTGGTCTCTTTCCCCTGACCTTTGTAGTTAATAGATACTGTAAATACCAGAATACCAGTAGTTGAGGGTCCTACCTGTGCGCAGTGAAGGATTCTGGGTCAGGACCGGGTAGGGGCTGTACTCCCAGGTCGGGTCCATCATGTCAAACATCTACAGCAGAGACACATTTAAAACTTCATCTGACATTTAAAGAGGACGTAACACGCTTTTGTCTTAAGGAGAAGAAACAACGGAAAAAGACAATAGAAGTTATGGATTCACTGATGCAGGTTTATCTGTTCCGATACCAACGCCGATACTTTGACTTTAATTCCGCCTTCACGTGGTGCGGAAATATCATCCTTTCCCTTGTGTGTTGTGTTCAAGTGCTTTTGTTGTTGTAGTGAAGTCAAACATGGACCCAGAGTTTATCCTGACCTGTAACTTGGGTAAAACAGTTTCAGACTTGCTAATTCATCTGCTACAGTGAGAAGAGAATGCATCAAAGCACGAACGGTCGGCTAAATAATCTGCTGCTGTATATTTTGCTCATCATGTGGAGTGGTGAATTTTTAAAGCACAATAGCGAATGCTTCTGTATTAGCGACACTCCACCAAGAAAGGTCAAAGTTTATCTCATCTCAGCAGCTCAGGTATCATAAAAATCCACCAGCTTTCCCGTGGTAATTACGACCTGAGTGGGTGTTCGTGTGCAATTTTGATGCCGGTTTTTGGTGTTTACGGTAATTACCATAGGATGTGAAGGCACCATTAGTATCTGCTGATGCCTGATATCGAATACTAAGCCAGAGACTGAAAATATAGTTTAAAAATAAATCAAAATGTGTTTTTTAATACAGCTTTGTAAAAATACAAGTTTATATCGCAATATCATGAGAGTAAATCATATTATATAAGTTTATAGACCAAAATGGGACATGGGCTGTACTAATATTTTGAAAGCCGATCCACCAAAATGTTCAGTATTGGTGCATCCCTAATGAAAGTACAGAGCTTTGGGCAGGTACAGGGGGTAGGGGGAAACAGGACTTTTCTGTGTAATGAAGTCTTGAATACAGGACAATTAATAAACACAACTTCATAGGGTCAATGAGAAGAAAACAACTATAACATGGATAAAAGCTGAAAACGTAGAAAAGAAACTAGCACAGTTTTCATGAGATGAGACATGATGTGAGAATTTGACGAGATTTTGAGATCATTTTTAATAAATCGTGTGATCTACATTTTGTATTACTTTTCTGTTTTCTGGAGGGTCCGTCAAATGCGTTTCTCCATGGAGATGTTTTTACTTTGCTTGGACTCTTCCACAGTCTAGTATTAAACCTTTATATCTTCACGGAGCCCAAACCAGACCAAGTTACAGGTCAGATCTGTGGAGAGGCGACCCCGCTCACAGTCAGAATGTCTGTTTTTCTAGGTGTTTTTGAGCTCTAAAACCACCTGTAATTGAATAAATGTAAAGTAGAGGTGTTTAATGTCACACTGTGGAACATCCCAGGCAGAGCAAAGACATCTCCATAGAAACAAGCAGGTGATGGAGCCCCAAACAAAAAGTTACACAATGCAGCTTTAATCAAAAATGACTTAATAAAAGAAAATGTAGTTGGAGAACAAAGTAAATACAGAGCAGTTGGCGTGTACGGGTGGTGGTGGAAACGGGAGTTGATTGGCAAAATGGTGTCTCGAAAATGAAAGATTAAGAAAAAATTTGAGAAAGAAAGAACAGAAAGAAAAAAATTAAGATTAAAGATTGCTCGAATATGCAGAAATCATTCCTAATACAACTTTGAAAACATCTCAACAGACAATTTTCCACAATTTGACAGTTTTATCTCGCAAGATCTTGTGGTATCCCTTTGAATAGCTAGGGATCTTTTTCAGCCGATACAAATACCGATATTTGTCTTGCTGTTGTGGTGGATACCGATATTTGCTGATGCAGACCTTTCAAATCCATCTGGTGCTATAGTAAAATGTATAAATTCACTTCTCACTTTCACTCTCTTTCACGGTTTTATTTTTGTTTTCCCCTTACGGCTGTTTTACTGACTTTACTGTACTTTAGTGAGCTCGCCTCTCCACAGATCTGAGCCATAACTTGGCCTGGAGGCACTGTGTTCTCATCTCCATGGAAATCGATGAGTGTAATTCTGTACTGCGGGACATTTTGGACAAAGCAATAACATTTCCATAGAGAAAAGACATTTTAGTTTTTTTCTAACCACTTTCTAAATTTGATCTACAAATGGAAGAGAGAGGAATTATTTGGTAAAGAAAAAGAGTTAACGCTACACTGTGTGACTTTTCTGGCACTTGTTTCCATGGAGATATTATTGCTTTGACTGAAAGGTTTCACAGTACAGCATTAAACTCTTTTATGGTGCATTTATTCAAAGCATAGCTTAAAAATACAGCAAAAAACATGCATTCCTCCAGTGAGTGAGCTCGCCTCTCCACAGATCTGAGCCTTAACTTGGCCTGAAGGCATTGTGGGCTTGTCTCCATGGAAATATCTGAGTTTAATGCCATGCTGTGGGACATTCTGGACAACAAATACAACAAGCACTATGCAATGATATTTCCATGGAGTTGGTGCTTAAATAACACTTGAAATCAACCTAAAACATGTTGGACACCCAACATCTGTCCTGGGACTACAGATGAAAAATAGCCGTCTGGCTAATTCTGGCATATTTACATGTAAATGTTGATTAATGTGCACTGTCCCATAAATAAATAAATGTAAATAATTTAGCGACAAAGCAAAGTGTGGCTAATTTAAGGATTTGGTTATAACAAAGAATATCTATTTAGCGTATTTTATTTAACTTTTTAATAATAATTCTATATATCTTACTTCATATATTTGACATCTTCTGTGTGTATATATAAAAAAGAATGAAGTAAACGTATAGAAAGACGCTCAGTGAGAGGGAGAGCCCAAACTTTTGACTTGTGTATGAAAACTGCAAATTTGCAAATTTGAGGAGATTTTTGTCATTTTAGTTAGAATACAAAAAGATTTGACCTGTACACTGCAAGAAAGCTATAAGGTATAAACACTTAAATCTATCAGGAAATTACTTAAAAGCAGTGAAATTATCCGTCCATGCAGCAAGATCATTTTATTTGACAAGTTCTCTTAAATTAAACGACCTCTAGACTAGAATGAAGCGTCTCAGAACGAGTAAGTAGATCATAAATATGGAAACAAGATGAAGAACCTGATATAAGTTTTAAAATCTTGGCCAGAAATTTGCAATGAAGAGGGTTGAATAAGTCATTCCTGTGGTTAATTACTGCACTGTGAAAGTTTTCAGTTGTGGGTGAATGTTCCACAGTGTGACATTAAACAGCTCTACTTTATATTTAAACTATTAAAACACTTCAGCTGCTACCGGCTTTTCTGTCGTCTCGGTTTGTCGTTAGGTGACGCCGCCGACACAAACACGATCCAAACTTTTGCTGCTTCATTATCATCGGATAATGAAGCAGCAGCTGGAGAATTCTCTCCTCACGCTTTACATCTGTGAGCTGAGGAGGAGAAGGGAAGAGTGTTGGAGAAGGAGGAAGAAGACAAACTGAGTCTGAGGCTGCCACACCTCAGCCCACTCCCACATCCCGCTCACAAATCCAAAGAGACGTGGAGGAAAGTCCCAAAAGACGACTGGCGACCCAACGAGCACCAACCACCGGGATTATTTTTAATAATAAATGTTTACATGATCCAGGAATAAATAAATTTGGCTTTAAAATCAGAATAAACCACCCACTTACTTTAAAATTAAGTTTAATTCCGAATAATCATTTTCATTAGGAATTAAGTGTTTACCTGGTCTTTTTAAAGTGGAATTCATTTTTATTCAGAATTAAATTATTTTTATTTGGAAACGTGGCAGAATTTAATTATTTTTATTTGTAAACATGGCAACTGTGAAATGTTCCAGACAAAGTAATAACATCTCCATGGAGAAAAGCATTTGATTTGACCGAGCTTCCACCAGAAAAGTTACACAATGCACCTTTATTTCTTGCAGCTCAGTCCTGTCTATTATCTTGCTTTATTCTAACTGTTTCTGTGGCATAAAATAGTTTTAATGTGATAATTTATCTAAATGTGTAACTTGGAGCATCAGTCACCATGGAATGTTCCACAGTATGGCCATAAACTTAAGAATCTCCATGGAGACTTACAAACCAAATGACAGGTTAGATCTGTGGAGAGGCGACTCCACTCAGAGTAAGAATCAGTGTTTTCTTAAGACATTTTTGAACACTTTAACCCCTGTAGCAGAATAAATGTACGGCAGATGAGTTTAAGGCCAAACTGTGGACAATTTAAACCAAATCATTAACAACGCCATGGAGTCAAACCCTCTCTAGAAAAGTTACACAGTGCATCTTTAAAGAAGAAAAGTGTTACCTGGGGAGGGTGGAGGTACGGGTCATCAGTGGCCATCTTTACTCTGCAAAAACACACACAAAACTGTCAGATGTTTGTACAATTCTCATTTTGACTCTTTTAAAAAAAAAAATTATTTCGCTTTACTCAAGATTATGCAAAAATAATTCTCTTTAGATTTAGTGAATGAAATGTCAGTCACACAAACGGTATAAAAGTCAAATGTGTTTTAAAGCGTCCATATTTCTGATCTATGTTTATTTATTTATTTATTTGAGCATCAATAGAGCTTTATATAGAAAAAAGCAGATGCTTGGTGACATTAACATAATCAGAAAATTTAAAAAAAGTCCAAGATGCTCAAAAGGAGCAGGAAGAAGTTTTAAAACTCATAGAGTCCTACCACCATATTTCATATACACTTTATTAGTTCAATACATTTCCATAATTTCTTATCACAAGACATTTTACATGAACATTACAATTCTTAATACAAATTTAATTTCATAATACATGATTTCAAACATCAACTTCAGTGTATTTAACAAATATGTTTTCCTTGTAATTATGTTTGAAGTGGATTATATTTTTGCTTGTTTTGAGCTCCATATTCAGGGAGTTCCACAATGTTATAATGTTTCCTCATCACAAACAGAGTTGTGTTTTGTTTTGTTTCATTCACATGTTTAAAACCTGCATATTTGGGTTGAGTTCTTCTCCCAAACAGAAAACGCTCTGTTCCACCTTGTGATGTCATGTGCTAATACAGGAAGAAGTGCGTCACTGTGTTTTTAAACTGCATGCACCTTTCATTAGAATCATTTGGATCATTTCCGCCCTGAAATAGTGAACTAAAGGTAAAAAGGAGCTGTTAATGTGCTTTTCACAAAGCAAAGACAAGTGGATCTGGAGCTGTGTCCTGGTTCCCTGATTTTAGAGGCTGTGATTGACAGGTGGATTAACCAATCAGAGAGACACGTGCTCTATTTGTGGTATAAACAAACATGGCTGCTTAAAAAAGGAGAAAAGACTACATAAAAAAAATGAGGAACATTGTGAGTTTTTGCAGAATCAACAATAGAAAGACCAAACTATGACTTTTCTCAGGTAAAAGTATGTATGTACAGTATTTTGTTCTGAATGTTACGAGAAACACGTGATACAAACAAGCAGCAGTCTCTAGTTGGACAGAGGATTTTCTCGCTCTATGGTCCAGTTCCAGACTCTTCTGGATTCAGACAGAATGTGGAAGAGTCTGGCTGCTCAGGAAAACTCGACGTAACTTTTCTCTACACTGAGGAACATTCCAGGCAAAGCAATACATCTCCATGGAGACAAGCAGGTAAAGTATCCCCCATTACAATGGAGATAGATACTGCACAGATACTTTGCAGCTGATGTAACGTTCCCTGGGGGTGTGATGCTAACTGAAGGCACTGCTCTGTCAGAAGCTCTATTCGACTTTAATCTGAGCTTTGTTTTAACACAATCTGACCAGAAAGAACAGACTTAGCTGGAACTACAACAGGTGAGATGATTTGTGCTGTTAAAGTCTCTCGCACATTAAATTACAGTCACAAGCTAATTCGCATTAGCATTAGCCTCAGCCAACAGTTTTGCAGAATCAGAAAGGTTTTCAGAATCAGAAAAGTTTTATTGCCATATGACTGAACAAAGTCACAACATAAGGAAATTGCTGCGGTACTTGGAGCAGAATGTAGACAAACACTAAACATGCAACAAATAATAGAATCAAAATAATAAACTATAACATAACACAAAAAATTTACAAAAGTTACAAGAATATAAGAATATAACAGTGCAAGTGATGATCAGTGCAAACAGACAGGTGCAAAGATACAGCACAGGCAGCAGGAGTTAGTCACTCTCACCTTTTTGTTAAAAATAAAACTCCTAAACTGAACCATGAACACTCCTGCTGTTCACAGACTCCTGAAAATGTGTTGTTTAAATCCATTTTGTGTTCTTTTTTGTTTGTGTTTTTTGTGATATTTCAAATGATCTTAAATCTTTTTTTCTTTTGTCATTGTTTGTTAATGTGTGTCAATTGTGTCACCATTGGTAACTGCTGAATATTCCACCATAGACATACGTGTAGAACACCCCCAGTGTCATGAAATCTCCAAAAGGCCAATACACAAATGTTGAACCTGATCATTTCTATTAGTGACCCGACCCAAGAACTCTGCATCTGAACAATATTCATTTTAGCTACTCCCATATTAAAGGTGCACTGTGCAACTTTCCGGGATTGTCTGCTTGTCTCCATGGAGATGTGCTTGTCTCCATGGCGATGTGCTTCCCCTGGTCTGACTTTAAACAAATCCATTTAGTATTTATTCATTACGGGTGTTTCTCTTGCTCAAAAATACAATAATTCCTGCTGAAAATAGCTCGTCTCCCTCATGATACATTAGTTTAGTCTATACTGTGGGACATTCTGGACAAAGCAATAACATCTCCATGGAGACAAGCAGGTGGCAGACCCTCCAATAGAAATGTTACACAATGTCTCTTTAAACAGGCTAATATAATCCTATAATGTAGAGATGTCACCTGAAACCCTGCAGTAAGCCTCCTTTGGGTTTGAAGATAAAGCTGCATTGTGTCACATCACTTGCTTGTTTCTATGGGTACGTCATTGCTTTGCCTGGAATGTTCCACAGTGTGACATTAAACAGCTCTATTTTACATTTATTCAATTACAGGTGGTTTAGAGCTCAAAAATACCTATAAAACAGACATTCTGACTGTGAGCGGGGCCGCCTCTCCACAGATCTGACCTGGAACTTGGTCTGGTTTGGTCTCCATGAAGATAGATATGGTTTAAAGCCACACTGTGAAACCTTCCAGACAAAGCAATCACATCTCAAAAGTTACACAATGCACCTTCAAATTGGCTAATATAATGTTCTAAAGCAGTGATCTTCTGTAGGCCTCGTTTGGGTTTGGAGGTGAGGTTTGTGGAAAGAGAAGTTCCACTCCCTGAGGTCTGAGGTCCATGGATGATACAGCGATTTGGAGATTTCACACATGAACAACCGCAAATTCCAGTTTATCAAAAAGCGAAAAGCTCCAGAGGCCCCCACACTTATGACTAACAGACTTAGAATAATTAGAGCGAGGTAAGTACGTCTCTGACAACGAAAATGAACAGTCCGTAAGTTTAATGGCATATTATATGGTACGCAGAGAATAACTTTAAAGAAAATATATCAACTGATCTGCATTTCATTGAGTGAAATAAGTATCCTAAGTCCTAATCAGCTCTTCACCTGAATTAGACTCTTGTTTTTACTATTCACCTGTATAAAAGCCCCTGTCCACAGAATCAGTCAATCAATCAGACTCCGAGGGATCAAATACTTATTTCTTCCACTATATTATCACATTTACAAATCCGTTAAATCCATCCTGACTAGAACTAGACAATTATAAACATAACATTTAATTTTGTTTTTTGTGATCTATGTTATAATGTTCTTACCTCATCTAACACACACTTGGAGTTGTTTTGTTTCATTCACGCATGTTGGAGTAACCCTTAATTATTAGTCTGTCTACATCTCCAAAGCTCAAAATGCTCAAAATTCCACTTTGTCATGTCATAAAGCGGTAGTTTTCAAGTTAACAGCTCCTTTTTTACCTTTCGTTTGATAGAGGTCGTCAATTCCAGGGCTGAAACGATGCAAATGATTCTAGTGAAGGTGTGTGGAGTTTAAAAACATAGTGGAGCACTCCCTGTATTCCCACGTGACATCACAAGGTGGAACGGGGTGTTTTCTGTTTGAGAGAAAACCTGACACACCCTCCTCTACCTGAAAGTTATAGCACAACGTTATAAATAAGTAGGCCTAATGTTCAAACTCAGATATTACATTTTAAAAGGAGGGTTAAGTGTCTTGCCCAAGGACACAACAACACCGTTCATCTGCAGGAGCTGGAATCGCACCGTCAGCCCGAGGGCCAGTGGATCTGACCGCTCTGCCGGTGATGTTTCATGTCGAGAGTGGGATTCGCACCGTCAACCCTCGGATCAGAAGACGAGTTCACTACTAACTGAGCATGTGCCTTTATTACGTTCTAGACTTTTAAACTTTCTTTTTATTTATTTATTTTTCTTTTTTTTTAAATAGCGTGACTGCTTTTCACCATAAAAATCTGAAATTATCTAAACAGCATATTGCATTCTAACTTATAAACTTTTTTGTATTTTTAAATATCTTAACTGCTTTTCATCATAAAAATCTGAAATTATAACACATTTTAAATGATTCTTCTATTTTCTCGTCCGAATTTTGACAACGATCGTGCACAGATACACTATTATGACTGAGTGACAAGAGTCAAAGGGTAATTAACTTTGAAACAACTTTATTTTTGGAAAGTCTTCAAACATTCGCGTGAAAATGAGCCGGCTTCTTACGTAAATACGCATTCGTGTAAAACTTTGTGTAGTCTCAGTCCAAATCAGTTGAATTCAGTGTTTTATTTGATTTTTGGTTGACGTTTTGCCCAATGAGGAAGTGAGTGGCACAACAAAGCGCTGAGCCAGACTCCACTGTACCGCGGTAATAACAGGTCAGCGCGGTCACATTTACGCGCCCCAGTCCGCGTATTTACACATCCGCGACGTAACCCGTGGCGTACCTACCTCTGCGACGCGTCGAACGAGCTCAAAGCGTGAATTTAATCCCGAAAAGAAGGCGAAGAAGGAGGGCAGGAGAGCGGAGCGGAGCGGAGTGGTCCGAGCGCATGCCGACGCCGCCGCTGCTGCAGAGCCATTTACCGTAAGCTCCCGTGGCTGCAGTGCGTCATGACGTCAGGGAGCGTGGATGAGAAGAGACGCTTTACGGTTTTTTAAGAAGTTCGCGTGTTTGAGCGCAGAGAGGAGAGAAAGCAGAGGTGAGAGAGAGGCGCAGGTGAGACCGAGGAGGAGGAGTGCGTAAAGTTTGGTTTCCTTCCCCCTGGAAATTCCCCCTGACGTAGCGCGCGCACAGATAGAGCCGAAGAGCACGAGGAGTCACTCCGAGCGACACCTGGACACGTCCTGAAGGTCCTATAAACAAAAACACTCTGATTCTGGAATGGAGTGACTGGACCCATAAACTCTGCATCTGAACAATATTCATTTTAGACACTCCCGTCTGTAAAGATGCACTGCGCAACTTTTCTCCACCTGTTTGTCTCCATGGAGATGCTACTGCTTGCCCTGAAATGTCCCCTGGTCTGACTTTAAACAAATCCATTTAGCATTTATTCATTACGTGTGTTTCTCTTGCTCAAAAATACAATAATTCCTCCTGTGAATAACTCGTCTCCCTTGTGATACATGGTTTAGTCTATACTGTGGGACATTCTAGACAAAACAATAACATCTCCATGGAGACAAGCAGGTGGCAGATCTTCCAATAGAAATGTTACACAGTGCACCTTTAAATAGGCTAAAAAATAGGCCACTAAAAAAGTGGGTTGTTAAAATTGACTCTCACAGAATGAATTTTAACATTTTCTCAGGGTTTATATGTGGTCTTCTCTCACTGGAGTTTGAAGTGGTGGCTTGGAGCTGCCAAATTAACACTAGTGGAAGTTGAATTAACTTCAACCATATCCATCCATCCATCCATCCATCTTCTCCCGCTTAATCCGGCTGGGTCGCGGGGGCAGCGTGCTGCCCAATACTCATAGCACCTAACCCCCCCTATGAACCCCTCTGCAGGTGGTGAGCCCACAGGAGGGTGAACAACATGATCCTTGATGTTAGTTCATAGGGGTGCTGCATGTTTTGGGTTGATGGGGGAAACCGGAGCACCCGGAGGAAACCCATCCAGACACGGGGAGGAACATGCAAACTCCACACAGAAAGGCCCGGGCGACCCGGGGATCGAACCCGCAACCTTCTTGTGAGGCTGTGAGGCCTGAGTGTTGCCACTCAGCCACCGTGCCGCTTCAACCATATCAACTCTGGCAAATAACCCCAACTTGAAACCCCATTTAACTTTCAAATAGTTAAAATCACACTTTTTGTATTAAAAACAAATATTTTACCCTGAAATTTTAACCCTCCAGTGTTTGTTGTGTATAAGGTAGTAATGACCTCCTTTGGGTTTGAAGATAAAGCTCTTGTGTAACGTCAACTGCGTGTTTCTATGAATACATCATTGCTCTACCTGGAATGTTCCACAATATGACATTAAACAGCTCTGCCTTAGATTTATTCAATTACAGGTGTTTTTATTGCTCAAAAGTACTGAGAAAAAACAATATTCTGACTGTGAGCAGGGTCGCCTCTCCACAGCCTGGTTTGGGCTCTACGAAGACACAAAATTTTATTGCCACACTCTGAAACATTCCGGACAAAGCAATGACATCTCCATGGACAAAAGCAGAATCCTAAAAACACTGTAAATTCTGGAATGGAGGCAGCTGGAGGCAAAAGTGAAGTGGAACATAATGGGATTTTTATGGGAAAACAAGGATTAATTTCAATCACAAATTATGAAAAATCAAGGACAATTTGGAAAATGAAAACCACTCAGATACATGTGAGTCATATCAGAGCCCAGTTTAAAAACCCTTACAATTGTGTTTTACATTATTTGTTTATTTGACATGAGTTTATGAGAGACACTAAGCATTTTTACGGCTTTTTAGGTTTTACTAAACAAATCTTTACAGTATTTCACTACATTTAACTACTATCTACAGATATATTACACATTTCATCATAAATTATACTTTTTGTGAAGCCCAAATACTATTTTAGGCTTAGCAAACTGTATTTTCTCCATCTTTTTTTAACAGAGAAGCAAAGTAAATGACATGTGTAGCTTGGAAATTCAAAATAGATACTTATTTTTTGTTTCAATATCATAAAACCATTAGCATTTAAGTCTGCTCGTCAGTTAATCATAGAAAAAATATTATGTTAGCTTCATTTTGCCTCCACTTGCCTCCATTCCAGAATTATGAACATTCTGATGACATAAGATTTGAGAAGTTCTATACTACGCAAAACTGTGAGATTTTAGTCATGTTATAATGTTATTATCGCCTCAAAAACAGACCTAGAGTTGTTTTCTTTGATTCATGCATATTTAATGAATCCTGGTTTATTATTAGTCTGTCTACAAAGCTCAATATGCTCTGTTCCACCTTGTGATGTCATGTAGTGGTAGTTTTCCCTTCACCTTTAGTTCTGTAGAGATAGGAAACTCCAGGGCCTAAATTATCTAATGATTCACCCCCTTTCATGTAGCTCTCCAAGGGAGTTCTGAATGTGCTGAAGAACTAAAATTTGGTTAATTACACACCTATTACTATTATAAATGTGTCTGTTTGAAGCTCAACTTTGTGCATTAATAAATGGACAGTGGTTTGTTTTATCGGCGTCTAACTGCGCCCAAAGGCTCTTTCTTATAATCGTTTCATTTTCTTGCGGCCGCTAAAATGAGTTACTCTCTGGCATTTTTGTTTTGTAAAGGAAAAAAAGTTGGAGATCCCTCGTGTATGGAGTTTAAAAACACAGTGGAGCACTTCCTGTATTACTACAGGACATCACAAGATGGAGCAGAGTGTTTTCAGTTTGAGTGAATAACTCAGCCTAAATATGCAGAGTTTGTGCATTAAACATGTGTGAATGAAACAAAACACAACTCCAGGTCTGTTTGTGATGAGGAAACATTAGATCAGAAAATAGTGTCATATGGGCCCTTTAATGCGGAACATATAAAAGTAAGATGCTTTATCCAGGGCCCAGACTTCTCTCACCCCAGACACTTCCTTCAGCTCCTCTCATGGGATCCTGAGATGTTCCCAGGCCACTGAGAGATCTTTCCTCCGGTGTGTCCTGGATCTTTCCCAGGGGACATGAACACCTCCACAGGCGTCCAGGAGGCACCGGATCAGCAGAGGCTCTACTCTGAGCTCCTGCGTGTGACTGAGCTCCTCTCCTGCATCTGCGATCTAGTCCTTTCAGTCATTAACCACAGCTCTAAACTAGGTCTGAACAGGGTCTAAACCAGGTCTAAATCAGATCTAAACCAGGTCTAAATCACGTCTAAACCAGGTCTAAACCAGGGCTAAATCAGGTCTAAACTAGGTCTATAACAGGACAAACCAGGTCTAAACCAGGTCTAAGCCAGGGCTAAACCAGGTCTATAACAGGACAAACCAGGTCTAAACCAGCTCTAAGCCAGGGCTAAACCAGGTCTAAACCAGGGCTAAATCAGGTCTAAACTAGGTCTATAACAGGACAAACCAGGTCTAAACCAGGTCTAAGCCAGGGCTAAACCAGGTCTATAACAGGACAAACCAGGTCTAAACCAGGTCTAAGCCAGGGCTAAACCAGGTCTATAACAGGACAAACCAGGTCTAAACCAGGTCTAAGCCAGGGCTAAATTAGGTCTATAACAGGACAAACCAGATCTAAACCAGCTCTAAACCAGTGCTAAACCAGGTCTATAACAGGACAAAACCAGGTCTAAACCAGGTCTAAACCATGTCTAAACCAGGTCTAAGCCAGGCCTAAACTAGGTCTATAACAGGACAAACCAGGTCTAAACCAGGTCTAAGCCAGGGCTAAACCAGGTCTAAGCCAGGTCTAAAGCAGAACAAAACCAGGTCTAAACCAAGTTTAAACCAGGTTTAAATCAGAACATAACCAGGACAAAACCGATTACTTACAAAACTAAATCAAAGGCTCATTATTCTTGAAGAATTTAGACTAAACTATTAAAAGAAGTGAACTTCTCTACTGTGAGCTCAAGTTTTGTCTCCTCTGAAAACTGTATGCCCTGCAGTAAGGTGGGCATTAATACAAAATCAATCCACTATTTTCCTATTTCAGATCAAACGTGTGGATGTGGCAGCGCCGCTCAGGAAATGAACAGAATGAACCAAACGGACCAACAGCTGAAGGAACCTGACGGTGCTCATCAGAGTGAGCCTTCATGTTTGGCATAGACCCTCTGTGTGAGTGCAGGATGGTGCAGGCTCCAGCAGGGAGCAGCACCGGACTCTCCACAATACTGGCACTGTAAGTAGAATTCAGTTTAAGCATGCACTACGGAACTTTGTTATTCTTCTGGGGGAATCACTACCTGCTTGTCTCCATGGAGATGATATCGCTTATTTTGCAATGTTCCACAGTATGGCTTTATTTTTTGCATTTTTTCTGCTGACCTGTAACTTGGCTTGGTGGTCACCTGCTTGTCTCCATGGAGAAGAAAAGTTACATAGTGAACCTAAAAACACTGACACAAAGATGAGAACACAGTCCAGACCAGAACTCAACCAAAAGCATGAAGAAGTACTAATCAAAACCAGGTCTAAATCAGGTCTAAACCAAATCTGAACCAGGGCTGAACCAGGGCTTAAGCAGGACTAAACAAGGTCTAATAAAGTCTAAACCAGGTCTATACCAGGAGTAATCCAGGACTAAACCAAATCTCAACCAGTTCCAAACCAGGACTAAACTAGGAGTAAATCAGGACTAAATCACTACTAAACCAGAACCATACCAGGACCTTAACCAGATTTATAGCAGGTCTAAAGCAGGTCTAAACCATGTCTAAAGCAGGTCTAAAGCAGGCCTAAAGCAGGTCTAAAGCATGTCTAAAGCAGGTCTAAAGCAGGTCTAAACCAGGTCTAAAGCAGGTCTAAAGCAGGTCTAAAGCAGGTCTAAAGCAGGTCTAAAGCAGGTCTAAAGCAGGTCTAAAGCAGGTCTAAAGCAGGTCTAAAGCAGGTCTAAAGCAGGTCTAAAGCAGGTCTAAAGCAGGTCTAAACCATGTCTAAAGCAGGTCTAAAGCAGGTCTAAAGCAGGTCTAAAGCAGGTCTAAAGCAGGTCTAAAGCAGGTCTAAAGCAGGTCTAAAGCAGGTCTAAAGCAGGTCTAAAGCAGGCCTAAAGCAGGTCTAAAGCAGGTCTAAAGCAGGTCTAAAGCAGGTCTAAAGCAGGCCTAAAGCATATGAAACACAAACTCCTAGTCTAATATTTCCATAGACTCCAGTTTATTAGAATTGTCACAATGTTAATTACAGTAATATTCAACATTTTAACATTCAGTTAAACATTTTACATTTAACTCAAAAACAAAGAAAAAACAAACTTCTGCAAAAATATACATCATTTAATTTTTTACAACTTCATGTGAAATAAATGCACATAGGAACATATGAGGCACTGCCCTGTATCACGCCAGGATTCAGAACTAACCAGGACTTTAACAGACTGAGGGATTTTAACTTTAAGAATGCTGTATGTGGTCTGAACCAGGTCTAAACCAGATCTAAACCAGGACTAAACTAACACTAAACCAGGACAAAATCAGGTCTACACCAGGACAAAATCAGGTCTAAACCAGGACAAAATCGGGTCTAAACCAGGACAAAATCGGGTCTAAACCAGGACAAAATCAGGTTTAAACCAGGACAAAATCGGGTCTAAACCAGGACAAAATCGGGTCTAAACCAAGACAAAATCAGGTCTAAACCAGGACTAAATCAGGAGTAAACCAGGTCCAAACCAGGTCCAAACCAGGTCCAAACCAGCACTTAACAAGATCTGAACTAGGACTGAACCAGGTGTAAACCAGGCCCAAATCAGGACTTAACCAGGTCTAAACCAAGTCTAAACCAGGAGTTAACCAGGACTAAATCAGGAGTAAACCAGGTCCAAACCAGGACTTAACCAGGGGTAAACCAAGACTTAACCAGAACTAAACCAGGTCTAAACCAGGACTAGAACACAGCAGCATTACATCACAGTTAAAGTGGGACTCAGATCAGGTCAAAACCAAAACCAGACTTAAATTGCAACTGTAAATATTGCAAATACAGATCATATTTAATGTATTTCATATTGTTTTGTCCTGTCTTAAAGGGAATTATATCGATCAAACAGCTTAAAGGTGCACCATGTAACTTGGTTGGGGTTCCGTCACCTGCTTGTTTCTATGGATACGCCATTGTTCTACCTGGAATGTTCCACAGTATGACATTTAACAGCTCTACTTTACATTTATTCAATTACAGGTGGTTTTAGAGCTCAAAAACACCTAGAAAAACAGACATTCTGACTGTGAGCGGGGTCGCCTCTCCACAGATCTGCCCTGTAACTTGGTCTGGTTTGACGGACACTCCACCAGAAAAGTTACACAATGCACCTTTAAGTTTTGTACATGTAGAGTTTAGAGGATCTGAAAACAGGGCGACGTTTTCATTTCACAGAGGCACTGAGTCACAATGTTTGAGTTTACATATATTACAAATACTAATACATGGGTTTGAAGTAATGTAGTAGTACTTTACAGAGTACTTGGTCATTATTGGAAAATATGATATGAATACTTGGTCTAAACGAGGACTTGGTACGTGTTTAATGCAGGTTGCTTGGGGTCTAAACCAGAGGAGTCCAAACTTTTAGGAGCAGAGGTGGGTACAACTCATTTACATTTACTTGAGTAACTTTTTTAACCAGGAAAAAACCAGGACTAAACTAGGACTTAATAAGGACTAAACCGGGACTAAATAAGGTCTAAACCAGGTTTGAACTAGGAGTAAACCAGGTCTAAAGCAGATCAAAACCAGGTCAAAACCAGGTCTAAACTAGGACTTAACCAGGAGTAAACCAAGACTTAACCAGGAGTAAACTAGGATTAAACCAGGTCTAAACCAGGACAAAATCAGGATTAAACAGAACTAAACCAGGACAAAACCAAAATTTAACCAGGACTAAACCAGGACTAAACCAGGATTTAACCAGGTCTAAACCAGATCAAAACCAGGTCTAAATCAGATTAAAACCAAATCTGAAACAGGACTAAACCTGGAGTAGACCAGGACTAAACCAGGAGTAAACCAAGAATTAACCAGGACTAAATGCGGACTAAACCAGGATTATACCAGGTCTAAACCAGGTCTTAATCTGGTCTAAAACAGGACAAAACCAAAACTTAACCAGGACTTACCCGGGAGTAAACCAGGACTAAACAATATTTAACACAAATTTTTAACAAGGCCATAGTTTGGAAACCCCTGGACTACACCAAAAACAGGACTCTGGACCAAACCCAAACCAGGTCTAGAAGGACAGTTGTAATTTTCAAAATCTCTTTTCAGATTTTAGGTCAGTTTGTGATTGAAAAAAAAAAAAAAAACCCAGATAAATTTAAGAGTGGCAGGAAAAGCAGTACCTCTGTCTTAACGGCAGGGGGCGCTGTAAGATGGACATTCAAGTGGTCAGATTTACTTTTAAAATAAATTATCTGAAACATTTAATACCACTTTACATATTTAGTCAAAATAACAAAAAAATGTTATGTTTGAAATAAAATAAAAATAATAAAACCCACATTAGCACCAAAATGTTATAATTATCTCTGGAGTCGTAATACTTTTGATATTAGACCACGGATAAGTTAAAACTGACTTGAAAATCTTAACATGGATTTAGAACAGAATAATTCTCTGACCAAAATAATAAATTACAAATGTTATTTTTTGTTATTATATTTCCAAAATTGACTGCCTTAAAGGTGCACTATGTAACTTTTTGGTTGGTCACCTGTTTGTTTCTATGGATACATCATTGCTCTGCTTGAAATGCTCCACAGTGTGACATTAAACAGCTCTACTTTACATTTATTCAATTATACATGGTTTTATAGCTCAAAAATACCTAGAAAAACACATTCTGACTGTGAGCGTCCACCAGAAAAGTTACACAATGCACCTTTAAAACCCATTATAATTCAATGGGGCAGTGGAGAAAATGTGCATTATCCGTTATTACGATTAATTTCTTTTAAGGCAATTCTTTTTTACCTGTTATCTGTTTATATACTTTTTTCAATAATGTAGGTCTTAGTTTGGAAAATCAGGACTAACTGCTACACATAAATTAAAGGTCCCATATTACGCAAAATTTACTAATTGTGCGATTTAAGTCATGTTATAATGTTGTTACCTCGTCAAAAACAGACCTGGAGTTGTATTTTGTTTCATTCAGATGTGTTTGAGTAACCCTTTATTATTAGTTTGTCTACATCTCCAAAGCTCAAAATGCTCTGTTCCACCTCATGATGTCATGAAGCGGTAGTTTTCAAGTTAAGCTTCTTTAACCTAAATATGCAGTATTTGTGTGTTAAACATGAAACAAAACAACTCCAGGTCTGTTTGTGACGAGGAAACTACATTAAAACATATCAGAAAATAGCGCAATATGGGCACTTTAACCTAGGACTAAAACTAGGCCTGAACACAAAGTAAAACAGAGACTAAAACAGGACTAAAAGGAGTCTAAACCAGAACTAAACCTGGACTTAAAGACACTTCTTCAAATGGCAGCATCCTTCGATCATACAAACATTTCAGGTAAGACGTCGTAGTTCTTCCAGTTACATTATGAGTTGTGCAAAAGGTTGTGTAATTACTAAAACAGCAGTACGGTATTACCCACAGACAGAAGCCGATACGAAAAATAGCTGCACGTTTTTTTACAATAGTTACGGTAACAGACTCTACTGCTACAGGTGGCAAACAGCACTGGGAATACTTCTATGGGTTACACTCGGAAACTTAGTGTTCAAGTTAAGACGTTACAAATAAAGCTGCACTGCGTAACTTGTCGATAGGGGGTCCGTCACCTGCTTGTTTCTATGGCTACGTCATTGTGCTGCCTGGATTGTTCCATGGTGTGACATTAAACAGCTCTACTTTGCATTTATTCAATTACAAGTGGGTTTATAGCTGAAAAATACCTAGAAAACAGGCTTTCTCCACAGATCTGAGCTGTAACTTGGTCTAGTTTGGATTCCGTGAAGCTAGAAAGGTTTAATTCCAGGCAAAGCAATAACGTGGAGAAAAGCATTTGACGTACGCTCTATCTGAAAAGTTACACAATGCGCCTTTTCAAAACATTACAAGTGAACAAGAAAATAAAACAAATACAAACTAAATGAGGCGGTACTGGAGTGTGTCATAGGTTGCGTTCACGTGAAATCACAACAGCAGAGAATCCCTGTTGGTATTTTGCAGATGTGTTGTCAACATTCTCTGGGAGTGTGATGCTAACTGTAAGCACTGCTCTGTCTGAAGCTATGTTACTGAAATTGGACTTTAACTGAGCTTTGCTGTAACACAGAGAGAGCCAGAAAGAGCGGAAAAGGCGAGATGATGATTTGTGCTCTTAAACAAGTCTCTGACACGTAAAACTACAAAAGCTAGCTAGCGTAACAGTTTTTCAGTGCGTCACTACTCCTCGTAATGATCATGGGCTCCTGAAAATGTGCTGTTTAAAACTATTTTGTGTTTTTTTTTCTTGAGTTTTCAAAAATGATCTTAACTTTTCTGACAATGTTCGCTAATGTGTGCATTGTGTCACCATGGTAACTGATTATCAATACAGTTCTTAAGTGTGATGTCACTTCTGGGTCCATCAGCTGATTTTAGCCACATCCCACATAAAAAAGTAATAAGTTATAAATACTAATAAAACATTTTTAAAAATCATCATCATCATTTAAATTTCTTTTCATTATAATAAAAAATGTAATAATAAAAAAAATGGTAATAATAAAAAAGTAATAAGCACAGATCTATTGTTTTAACTGTAACAGAAAGTGTACGAGGGAGGTTGAGGTAAGAAGCTAGGCTAGGCTAAGCTAGCGTTAGCGGTGACCAGTTAGCAATCCATACACACTTGTAATCCTGTGTTATGATAGACTTTCACTACATCATTTACATATTTTAGTTAAACATACGCTTTTGAAGGGTAAATGTCTCTCATTTGATAAATAAAGGAACAAAAACAGAGCAAGAAAATGGCTGTGAAGCTTCTGATTGGACCTGGAAGTGACCTCCTCAATTAACGACTCTATAGTTTAACCTATAAAAATATATATACATATCCATAAATGTAAATGTATTAATCGTAAACCTGACTTTCTCATCTTCCTTTCCAAAATCCAGTGTTAAAAGAAAACCATCCACTTGTCCTCCAATTCCAAAGCTGTTAAAACCTGGAAATTCTTAAGGAATTCAACTTAAGTTTTTTTTGTAAACATGAATTTTGGTTATGTGTGACCTCCCCTGGCGTTACCTCTATCTCCCCCTTGTCCATCTATTTATTGTTATTCTTTGTGTAATTTCTCTTTTTTATCTTTGTAAAAAAAAAAAAAAAAACATTTTAAAAAACTAAGCTGGAAATGTAACTGCGCTTCCAGCGTAACTGTTAAATTGAGATGTGTTGACCTGGATCACGGTTCATATCTCCGTAATTACTGGACCTATCCACATGAAACAAAATTGGCACAAAGTCCTCTCTGTTTGTATAAATAAAAAAGTGATTTTTTTTCACAGTAGCTTCAGAAAGAGAAGGATCAACATTTTTGGATCAGAAGTTTGGAGATTTCTTCTAAAAACAGTGGATCTCCCATAGAGTTGTACAGGCGCCTGCCCTCCAACTGAAAATCATTACATTCTTCAACATGAACACAACCTATGTATGGATTTCAGAAAAATGCAAAATAAGGACTGTTACCATTAGTAATTGACATGTTTTTGAGTGATAAAAGTCCTCGAAATGTAACAAAAAGCTGAAACCCATACAATTATGACCAAATGAAAACTAAATCGAGGCTTGACAAGGACTAACCCAGGAGAGATTCAACTAGAACTGGGAAAACTGGATTAAACTAGAGCTACAGCACCGATACTGAACCAGGAGAAACCTAGGTTCAGACCAGGTCTACACCAGGACTCTACCAGAACCTATACCAAGACTAGACTAAACTAAACTAGGTCTGAACCAGCTCGGATTATACAGAGTAACGCACAAATGTTAATAAACCAGGACCACACTGGAACAAAACCAGGACTAATCCAGAAACTACTTTAGACAATACTATGACAAAACCAGACCTAAACCAGGACTAAACCAGATCTAAACCCAGTTCCCATTTACTTGTATCCACTTGAGCCTTCGTGAAACAGCAGTATTTCTGTGGCAGTGTAAACTCGTTCTGTCAAAAAGTCTCAGTGTCCAGCATCTTTGTGGGAGGACGGACTGTCTTTCCCACCGGACGCGTGTTTCTTCTGCTTCTGCTTGTACTTCCGCAACATCCGAACCTGCAGAATATTTAAAGAGTTAAAAAGTCTCCAAATGTTTAAACACAGACACGAACAGGTGAAACGTCTCCAAATGTACAAACACACAAACACACACACATACAGGTGAAATATCTCTAAATGTCCAAGCACACACATGTACAGGTGAAACGTCTCTAAATGTACAAACTCACACACGTACAGGTGAAACGTCTCTAAATGTACAAACACACACACGTACAGGTGAAACATCTCTGAATGTACAAACACACACACGTACAGGTGAAACGTCTCCAAATGTACAAACACACACACGTACAGGTGAAACATCTCTAAATGTACAAACACACAAACACACACATACGGGTGAAATATCTCTAAATGTCCAAGCACACACACGTACAGGTGAAACATCTCTAAATGTACAAAGACACATACAGGTGAAACATCTCTAAATGTACAAACACACAAACATACAGGTGAAACGTCTCTAAATGTCCAAACACACACACATATACACCCATCCATTCATCAGTAGCAGCAGTACCAGCAGTCTAAGCAGGGGCTCCCAAGCTTCCTTCTCCCCAGCCACTTCCTCCAGCTCCTCCGGACGGACCCCGAGGCGTTCCCAGGCCAGCCGAGAGACATAGTCCCTCCAGCGTGTCCTGGGTCTTCCCCGGGGCCTCCTACCGGTGGGACATGCCCGGAACACCTCCCGAGGGAGGCGTCCAGGAGGCATCCGGACCAGATGCCCGAGCCACCTCAGCTGGCTCCTCTCGACATGGAGGAGCAGCGACTCTACTCCGAGCTCCTCCCGTGTGACCGAGCTCCTCACCCTATCTCTAAGGGAGCGCCCGGCCACTCTGCGGAGGAAACTCATTTCGGCCGCTTGTATCCGCGATCTCGTTCTTTCGGTCATTACCCAGAGCTCATGACCATAGGTGAGAGTAGGAACGTAGATTGACCGGTAATCGAGAGCTTCGCCTTTCGGCTCAGCTCCCTCTTCACCACAACGGTCCGATACAGCGACTGCATCACTGCCGACGCTGCACCGATCCGCCTGTCAATCTCACGCTCCATCCTCCCCTCACTCGTGAACAAGACCCCGAGATACTTGAACTCCTCCACTTGAGGCAGAGACTCCCCACCCACCCGGAGAGGGCAATCCACCTTTTTCCAGTTGAGAACCATGGCCTCGGATTTGGAACAGCTGATTCTCATCCCAGCCGCTTCACACTCGGCTGCAAACCGCCCCAGTGCACGCTGCAGGTCCTGGTTCGATGGAGCCAACAGGACAACATCATCCGCAAAAAGCAGCGATGAAATCCTGTGGTTCCCAAACCGGACCCCCTCCGGCCCCTGGCTGCGCCTAGAAATTCTGTCCATAAATACAATGAACAGAACCGGTGACAAAGGGCAGCCCTGGCGGAGTCCAACATGCACCGGGAACAGGTCTGACTTACTGCCGGCAATGCGAACACAGCTCCTGCTCCGGTCATACAGGGACCGGACAGCCCTTAGCAAAGGGCCCCGGACCCCATACTCCCGGAGCTCCCCCCACAGGGCACCACGAGGGACACGGTCGAATGCCTTCTCCAAGTCCACAAAACACATGTGGACTGGTTGGGCAAACTCCCATGAACCCTCGAGCACCCGATGGAGGGTGTAGAGATGACCAGGCCGAAAACCACACTGCTCCTCTTGAATCCGAGGTTCGACTATCGGCCGAACTCTCCTCTCCAGTACCCTGGCATAGACTTTACCGGGGAGGCTGAGGAGTGTGATTCCCCGGTAGTTGGAACACACCCTCCGGTCCCCCTTTTTATACAGAGGGACCACCACCCTGGTCTGCCAGTCCAAAGGCACTGTTCCCGACCGCCACGCGATGTTGTAGAGAAGTGTCAGCCAAGACAGCCCCACAACACCCAGAGACTTAAGGTACTCAGGACGGATCTCATCCACCCCCGGAGCCTTGCCACCGAGGAGCTTTCTGACCACCTCAGTGACTTTGGCCAGGATGATGGATGAGTCCGCCTCTGGGTCCCCAGCCTCGGCCTCCTCTTCGGAGGTGGGATTGAGGAGATCCCCAAAGTATTCCTTCCACCGCCCGACAACATCCCCAGTCGAGGTCAGCAGCTCTCCCCCCGCACTGAAGGACCGCTTCCCCTCCTGAAGCGCCGGACGGTTTGCCAGAATTTCCTTGGGGCCGTCCGATAGTCCTCCTCCATGGCCTCCCGAACTCCTCCCAGACCCGAGTTTTTGCAACCGCCCGGGCTGCAGCACGCTTGGCCCGACGGTACCCGTCAGCTGCCTCAGGAGTCCACCGGGCCAGTAAGGCCCGATAGGACTCCTTCTTCAGCTTGACGGCATCCCTTACTTCTGGTGTCCACCACCGGGTTCGGGAATTGCCGCCGCGACAGGCACCGCAGACCTTACGGCCACAGCTACGAACGGCCGCATCGACAATGGAGGCCGAGAACGAAGCCCACTCGGGCTCCATGTCCCCAGCCTCCCCTGGGACCTGGGAGAAGCTCTCCCGGAGGTGTGAGTTGAAGGCCGCACTGACAGAAGGTTCCGCCAGACGTTCCCAGCAGACCCTCACGATATGCTTGGGCCTGCCAGGTCTTTCCGGCTTCCTCCTCTGCCAGCGGACCCAACTCACTACCAAGTGGTGATCAGTTGACAGCTCTGCCCCTCTCTTCACCTGAGTGTCCAAGACACACGGCCGGAGGTCAGATGACACGACAACAAAGTCGATCATCGACCTCTGGCCTAGGGAGTCCTGGTGCCACGTGCACCGATGGACCCCCTTGTGCTCGAACATGGTGTTCGTTATGGACAAACTGTGACTAGCACAGAAGTCCAATAACAGAATACCGCTCGGGTTCCGATCAGGGAGGCCGTTCCTCCCAATCACCCCTCTCCAAGTGTCACTGTCGTTGCCCACATGGGCGTTGAAGTCCCCCAGTAGAACAACGGAGTCCCCGGTTGGTGCACTATCCAGTACCCCTCCCAGAGACTCCAAGAAGGCCGGGTACTCTGCACTGCTGTTCGGCCCATAGGCCGACACCACAGTGAGAGACCTGTCCCCGACCCGAAGGTGCAGGGACGCGACCCTCTCATTCACCGGGGTAAACTCCAACACGCAGCGGCTGAGCTGTGGGGCTATGAGCAAGCCCACACCAGCTCGCCGCCGCTCCCCGCGGCCAACGCCAGAGAAATGGAGAGTCCAACCCCTCTCAAGGAGTTGGGTTCCAGAGCCCAAGCTGTGCGTGGAGGTGAGGTCGACTATATCTAGCCGGTAATGCTCGACCTCCCGCACAAGCTCAGGCTCCTTCCCCCCCAGCGAGGTGACATTCCATGTCCCCAGAGCTAGTCTCCATGTCCGGAGATCTGGTCGCCGAGGCCCCCGCCTTCGACTGCCGCCCAGATCACTCTGCACCCGGCCCCTATGGCTCCTCCCGCGGATGGTGGGTCCAGGGGAAGGTGGTCCCACGTCGCTCCTTCGGGCTGTGCCCGGCCGGGCCCCATGGGGAAAGGCCCAGCCACCAGGCGCTCACCCATGTGCACCCACCCCAGGCCTGGCTCCAGGGTGGGGCCCCGGTACCGCCTTTCCGGGCGACGTCACTGACCTTGTTTTTAATCTCAACATAGGGGTTTCTGAACCGCTCTTCGTCTGACCCGTCCCCCCGGACCTGTTTGCCTTGGGTGACCCTACCAGGGGCATAAAGCCCCTGACAACATAGCTCCTAGGATACACATATACACGTACAGGTGAAACATCTTTAAATGTCCAAACACACACACATACAGATGAAACGTCTCTAAATGTCCAAACACACACAGACACACATACAGGTGAAACATCTCTAAATGTCCAAACACACACAATACACACACATATACAGGTGAAACGTCTCTAAATGTCCAAACACACAAACATACACACATACAGGTGAAACGTCTCCACATGTCCAAACACACACACATACAGGTGAAATGTCTCCACATGTCCAAACACACACACATACAGGTGAAACGTCTCCACATGTCCAAACACACACACACACACATACAGGTGAAACGTCTCCACATGTCCAAACACACATACATACAGGTGAAATGTCTCTAAATGTCCAAACACATACACATGTACAGGGGAAACGTCTAAATGTGTCTCACCTTGGGTCCTGCTGCAGAGATGATGATGTGTCCTGGAGGTTGGACCCAGGGCTCTCCGTCCACCTGCACAGGGACTTCTTTACTGACCGTCAGCCGGATGTAGTTCCCCTGAGCGATGCGGATCCCACACCTCAAACCACTCTGCACCTGGCCCTGCACAGGAGGTTAAACACATAGACTTAAAGAGGACTGAAACAGGATCAGACCAGGACCAAAACTAAAACTAAAACAGGGCAAGATCAGGACTAAAGCAGGAATAAAGAAAGCCTAAAGCAGGACTAAAGCAGGACTGAAGCAAGACTGAAGCAGGACAAGAACAGCACTAGAACTTAAGACTAAAATACACCAGACCAGACAAAAATAAACAGAGCTACCCAGAACTTTGCAGAGACTGAACCTCTGCTAAACCTGACCATAGCAGAATCAAAGAATAAAATGTTCATATACAGACTGTAAGTACTAATAAAAAAAAAAACAGTGCCTCTATTCAAAGTTATTTTGAGATTTACAGTTATTTAAGTTAGTTAAGCGCAGTCCCCAATATTAAACAATACAACACTTGGGTGCCGTTGGAAATTTAGCTAAAAACACCTTAAGAATTCTAGGCATATTTTTAATGATGCGATGTCTTTAGAATATCACGCCAAGCAACTCACCAAAGCTCCTTTTTCTACTACTACTTTCTAAACTACTTTTTCAGCTGTGAAATATATCTAAACTTTGCACAATGATTACTAAAACTGAGTTAGAGATGGTTATCCATGCATTTGTGTCCTCCAGACTAGACTATTGTAACAGTCTGTTCACCTGCCCGAGCAAGAAGGATCTTACCCGGATGCAGATGGTTCAGAACTCTGCCGCAAGGCTTTGAATCTTTATTAATGGCCACACAAGTTGGAATTTGCTTCTGATACAGCATTGAAAAAAGAGCTCAGATTGTTTCTGTGTTGTTACAAACAAGAACATAACAATAAGACACACAAATTACACAGAGAGGTACATTCAGTCCATGGATTGATTAAGTGTCCTTATGGCAGTGGGGATGAAACTGTTTTTGAATCTTACAGTCTTGGTTGACAGAGATCTGTAGCGCCTCCCTGAGGGCATGAGAGTGAACAGGTGATGTAGTGGATGGGAGGGGTCAGAGGTGATTTTTATGGCTCTGATGCGTCGGTTATACAGTGTGTCTATGGATGGAAGGGGGTGACTGGTAATTTTGGATGATTTATTAACAATGCGCTGTAATTTTTTGCGTGAGTGTAAATCCAGATTACCAGACCAGACAATTATTGAGAAGGTGAGAATGCTTTCAGTGATGGCGGTGAAGAACTGTAGGAGGAGGTTTGATTTGACTTTAAGTTATTTAAGTTGTCAGAGGAAGAATAATCTCTGATTGGCTTTCTTGTAGATGTGGTCTGAATGCAGTATCTATTTGAGTGTGTTGGATATGTGTGTGCCTAAAAATTTAAAGGAATCGGTGGTGGTGATTGGTTCAGATGAGATGAGCAGAGGAGATTTTATTGTATCAGTATGGGAAAAATTAATAATAATTTCTTGAGTTTTGGATGTGTTAAACTGGAGATGATTGTCTTGGCACCAAGTGACAGTTTGGGCTATCTGTTGACGGTAGTGTTGTTCATTATTGTTTGTGATGAGTCCGATTATGGTTGTATCATCTGCATACTTGATAATGGAGACTGAACTGTGTGATGACGTGAGGTTAGAGTGAAAAGAGCCAGGGAGAGAGTACACAGCCTTGGGGGCACCGGTGCTGAGGGTCAGACGTTGGGATAGAAGGCTGCCCATCCTGACCCTCTGTGTCCTCATGTACAGAAAGTTAAAGATCCATCGACATAGAGAAATGTGAATGTTCATGTCCAGAAGTTTATTTCGAAGGCTGACCGGGTTGATTGTATTGAAGGCAGAACTGAAGTCAATAAACAGTATGCGGGCGTATGTATTGGGAGACTCCAGGTGCTGCAGTATGGAGTGATGTGCTAGGTTTACAGCGTCTTCAACAGATCTGTTGGAACGATATGCAAATTGGTGATTGTCCATTATTGAAGTGGTTGTGTTTATCAGATAATTGAGAATGATGCGTTCAAAAGATTTCATTATCACAGATGTGAGTGCAATTGGTCTGTAATCATTTAAGCAGGAAATTTTGTTGGATTTTGGAATAAGAATAATGATGGAGTCCTTAAATGATTTAGGTATTTAACACTGACTGAGAGACTGGTTGAAAATATAAGTAAAGATTGGAGCAAGTTGAGCAGCACAGAGTTTTAGGACATCAGAGGTGACTCCATCAGGCCTTTTCTCCTTTTGTTCTTGTAAAAGGAGGCCCTCACCTCCTCCTCCTCGATGGTAAAGGGAGGTGCTGGAGGTGGAGTTGGTGATGGAATAGGGGAGCCAGCTAGCTGACTGTTCAAATCTTGTATAAAACTGATTCAGTGTGTCTGGGAGTTTACTGTCAATGTTAATGTCAGGTGTGGGGGACGGACTTTTTTTGTAGTTTGTCATGGTCTTCAGTTTCCTCCAGATGAGTCTGGAGTCGTTTGTTGCTATTTGCTGCTTTAATTTCTGACCCGCACCAGCAGGAGAGCGCATATAACCCCCATCTTAAAATCCTTACACTGGCTCCCTGTTCTTTTCCGTATCCACTTTAAGATCCTGGTGTTGACCTTTAGGGCTCTACACGGCTAGGTTCCGGCATACATGCCAGATCTGATAAAGCCGTACACCTCCACCCATACCCTCAGGTCCACCAGCCCAAACTTGTTAACAGTTCCTTGGACAAGTTTTAAAACATGAGGTGACAGATCTTTTCAAGCCGTCTCCCCTAAACTCTGGAATGAGCTGCCTCCTCACCTACGCGCTCTAGAAAGTGTAGATGCTTTTAAAAAACAATTAAAAACATTTCTCTTTGAACAAGCCTTCCCGCCCTCTTAGGTTTAGAGCTGTTATGACTGATTTTAATATGAATGTAACTCATGCTGTTTTTTCATCTTTTGTATGTGAAGCACTTTGTGACCTATTTCTGTGAAAAGTGCTATAGAAATAAACTTTACTTACTTATTTTTTTATTGTTACCTCATTGTGAAGCGTCTTTGTGTTACCGTGAAAAGCGCTATATAAAACCAATGTATTATTATTATTATTATTATATGATGTGCTAATGTGATGAAAACTATGTATAACCAAACCACTGAACTGAACAGTAGCAGTAGAAGAAATAACAGCAGTAGCAGTAGCAGTAGTAGTAGTAGTAGTAGCAGTAGTAGCAGTAGTAGCAGTAGTAGTAGCAGTAGTAGTAGCAGTAGTAGTAGTACCATATGGACCACTCCAGTGACCCCCACCACCTCCAGCAGTCCGTCGTCGATGCTCGGTTTCCTGAAGCGACTGTCCGTCTCAGACCCCCACAGGTCGGCCCCGGAGCCCCAACTGTGGGACAGACCACGATATGAAAGACCAGGACTAAACCAGGACTAAATCAGGACTAAATCAGGGCAACAACAACTAGTATTAGTACTAGTCGAAACTAAACTAGGTCTAAACAAGAACTAAAAATATCTGAATCAAAACATAGTCATGTACAAAACTACCGGTAAACATTTTTTAACTAACTAAACTAAAAGGGAACAGGCCAAAACCAGAACTAAAGCAAAACTAAACCAGGACTACAACAGAACTAAACCAGAACTAAATCAGGATTAAAGCGGTACAAACCTGGACTACAACAGAACTAAAGCAGTACTAAATCAGGACTTCAACAGGACTAAGCCAGGACTAAAGCAGTAAAACATCACCAGGATTTCACCAGACCTAAACCAGGTCTAGACCAGTGTACCTGGGTATGTTGAGGAAGATGAGCCCCTCGATGTTGGGCAGGGGGACTGTCTCGAAGTCCACCTGGAGCTGGAGCTCTTTGTGCAAACTTCTGCTGTAGCTGATCTTCTGTAGGCCCACTTTCACATAGACGCCTTTATTGTGAAATCTGAGGGGACACAAGGCTTTTATTGTGAAAATCTGGAATAATGTACCCCCTCTTAATGTGAGATCTGCAGATGGCACAAAGCTTTTATTGTGAAAGTCCAGGCTACTATAGGCTTGTACAGTATTGTGAAAATCTAGATTTATGTAGTCCCACTTTGACATATATGCTCTTATTGTGAAATCTGAGGGGGGCATAAGGCTTTTACTGTGAAAATCTGGAGAAATGCAGTCCAGTTTTTGAAACTTTTAGTTTTTTGAGCTCAGTTTTTAACGTCATATAATGAGATTTTAACCAGCTAAGAAGTGCAGCGTGTGCAGTTCAAAGGACACGAGTAAGGGACTGCTGAATTGTGTGGCATGAACTTTTGTCTTAGAAAAAGTCTCCAAATGTAGTGGTGAAATTCAGTTAAAGTCAGAATAATCTTAGTTGTTTGCCTGTTGATTTTAGAGGGTAGAGGGGACTAAACCCAGACCAGACTAAACCCAGACCAGACTAAGTCGTCCAGCTCTAGTCCAGGTGTGGTACCTGCTGGTGAACTTGTCCGGATCATCTTCTCGGGCCAAATGAAAATCCAAACTGAGCTCAGCATCGATCCCAAGACCAAAGTAGTTATTCATCTGGACGATCTGGAACAGAAGCATAAACCAGGTCTAAACCAAATCTAAGCCAGGTCTAAACCAGGTCTAAACCAACATAAAAAACCTGGTCTAAAGCCACCCTAAAGCCTGAGTTGACTCCAGACCTTGGGGGGTTCCAGGTAGCCGTTGTCAGTCCCGGTCTGGCTCAGGTCCTGGGCGTCCAACAGGATGGTCCAGCGGTCCATGAGCACCTCCTCCGCCTCCTCCACAGACTGCAGCACGGAGAGGGGGGGCTCTGCACTGTACCCCGCCCCCCAGCGAAGCACTCGAGACAGGTCATTACCTACAGAGACGAGGGGGCACGATGGTATTAAACATTTCTATCTTTAGGGAGACCAAACTAGACCAAGTTACAGGTCGGATCTGTGGAGAGGGGACCCCGCTCACAGTCAGAATGTCTGTTTTTATAGTTTTTTTTTTTGAGCAATAAAACCACCTGTAACTGAATAAATGTTAGAAGCTGTTTAATGTCACACTGTGGAGCAAAAATACTAATGAATAAAAAAACATGAAAATAAATAAAATAAAATAAATAAGATAAGCACATGAGCTGGTACCTGTTCCCAGAGGCAGGATGGCGAGTGGAGGTTCTCTACAGACCATCTTGTGCCTGATGGTCTCCAGCACTGAGAGGACCCAGCCCACGGAGCCGTCTCCCCCACACACAAGCACCCTGAAGCGGGGAACGGACCGGAACACGTGCAGCCTGGTGGTGGGGCACAAAACTTAACATTCAAATAGATAAACCAGGAATCTTTGTGGGTTTAACTCCCTTTTGCACATGCTTAAAACACTTTATAAACCACACCTCTGTTTCTAAAGAGGTATTTAGGTCTGTATGAATGAATTCAATTAACAGGAATGAATAATCGCACCCCTATGAACTAACATCAAGGACCATGTTGTCCACCCTCCTGTGGGCTCACCACCTGCAGAGGGGTTCATAGGGGGTCAGGTGCTATGAGTATTGGGCAGCAAGCTGCCCCGCGACCCAGCCGGATTAAGCGGGAGAAGATGGATGGATGGATGGAATGAATAATGAAAAATGAAAAGAATAGAAGAGAATAAAGTATTTATTATTAAGCATCATGCTACAGAGCCCTGCTTTTGTTTAGGAAACAATTTAGTCTGCAATTAGTCACAAAAATTCTCAGAATGAAAAAAGACTGGATTTTTACCTGTGACATCACAAACCAGTAAGAATTTTAAACTGGATTAATGAGACAAATGTGAAAAAATCCAACTACAGGCATGTTTTTGATGAGAGAACAATGTTTTAACATGGTTAAAAACTCCCAAAGGTCAAGTTAGCAAAATATGTTTACGTTATGTTTATCTGGTCTTTTGTAAACTTTTAGGCTGTGATAATGTTGTTTTCTCATCTTAAACATGCCTTAAGTTACCTTAACTTACAGATGTTTCATTCATGTTGCATATTTAGGCTCTCTCCATAAAGGCTTGGTTTCCCCTTGTGACATCATGAGGTGGTAATCCAGAAGTACTCCTCCATATTTTTGAAGTATATTCTTAGAAATGTCCCTGCTTAACTGACTTTCATTAAGATGCATCTAAACTTTCAGTGTTACTCTACTTACTATGAGAGTACACGTTTAGGTAGTAGTATTTGCAGTACTTGTAGTACTCTCACCCTGGCAGTGGTCCTCCATGGCTGATGTCAAACACTTGGTGAGGGTTCATGATCTTTCTGAATCCGTGTAGAAGCTCTCGTCCTTTAAGTCCTCCACTTTTAGGATTCACAAACACCAGGAGCGGCTGGTCCTCCGGGCACAGCCTCTCCACCTGCACACACATAAATATGACTATAATCTGTCAGATACATCATTAACACACACATATAAATATTACTATGTTCTGTCAGATACATCACCTACACACACATATAAATATTACTATGTTCTGTCAGATACATCACCTACACACACATATAAATATTACTATGTTCTGATACATCACTTACACAAACACATTCACTATGTCTGTGTTGTGACATATCTATTACCTACACAAACATAAGAACTACCGTATTATTATATTATGCTCATACACAATAGAGCAGACGTGGGCATTGTACATTTCCCAGGCCACATATGGCCCTTGAGTTGACTCTGGCCAGCCTCTTTAAAATAATTTGGAATTACAAAATAAACAGTTTATAATTTTACCTCATGCCTGGTCTAAAGCTGCATTGCTTTTATTTTGGAGGTATTTTTTTTAAATGACATTTTTTGTAAGGCAGGCTCACTTTATCATTGCTTAGTCATAACATAAACTCTTCCCACTCTTACCAGTGCATCATTTTTTATAAAGAAATACAACTAATATTTTGCAGAAGTGAGTGAAGCATTTTGGCCTGGCCCTCCAAAATATTTTCTTTCTCATGTGGCCCCATGGTAAAAATAACTGCCAACCTAACCACCCCTGATTTAGAGGGATTATCAGACTGCAGAAAGAGCTGCTGTCCTGTCTGATGTCAGGTCAGTGTGTTGGAGGATTTCAGCAGATTTCAGACTCTCTCAGGTTGTGGGGCTGGTTGTATTGATCAGGTATAAGTGGATGTTCAGCTGCTGAAGTTTGAGACATTTCTTCTTGTCATTTACGCACTCCCCTGCATTTAACACATACGGGTCATTAAGACGTATCCCACTCACTAAGGTTAGTTTAGCCTCATAACTTATCACACAGAGATAAACTGTTTTAGTGCTGACAACAGCATTAGCCAATGTTGCAGCTTCATGTTAAGCGCACAGACAGCGACGCTTTCTGCACTCTGCTGATAAACAAATAATCCGTCTATAAATGGACACGATTCTGGTGTTTTTATCTCATTATTTTGTCTGTAAATAAATTCCTATTCCTAATATGGACCTGGCTCTAGATTCATCTGTAGAACTCCTAGCCTCATGAGCTTCATTTGACTGGAGCTGAAAGCTGTGGGTGACGTTACACTCCTTTAGTCCACTTCTTTATACAGTCTATAGTTATGTCATATATATCAACTACATACGTATTCACTATCATTATGTTATGTAAAGAAATAACCCTTATGGTACAGTCTGTATGCACAGGGGATGTTGAAATGCTGACAAAAACACTATTTCAGTTAGACACAAAGGAGGGACTGAGGTTTTGAATGTTTGAAGATTGTGTTTCTGCCTTTTAACAATAATTCAATAAACAAGCTCCAGATCCCATTCAGAGGCATGAAATATGGATATGACCCAGAGTGCACTGCCACACCTCACCGAGAGCAGCTTCTAATCTGGAACTGCACAACACACTGCAATGTCAACACTTTACTGGATTTACACCAATTAAAGGGCCCATATTCTGCTATTTTCCGCTCTATGTAATAATGTTTCCTCATCACAAACAGACCTGGAGTTGTGTTTTGTTTCATTCACATATGTTTGAATATTCCTTTATTATTATTCTATCTACATCTCCAAAGCTCAAAATGTTCTGTTCCACCTTGTGATGTCATGAAGCGGTAGTTTTCAAGTTAACAGCTCCCGTTACCTTTAGTTCAGTAGAGATCAGCAATTCCTGGTCTGGAATTATCCAAAAAAAAGTGCAGTGAAGCACTTCCTGTATTACCACATGACATCACAACAAGAGTGTTTTCAGTTTGAGAAGAACTCAGCCTTAATATGCAGGATTTGTGTGGTAAACATGTGAGTGAGTAAGTAAGTTTTTATTTATATAGTGCTTTTCACAGATATATACAGATTATTATTCATTCACTCTACACTCACTGGTGGTAAGCTTAAGACTGACGGAAGCGAGGCTGCTAATCAGCGCCATCCGCACCTCCAACCACCACCATCACACACACACCACTTTCATACTCGGCAATGTGGGTGAAGTGCCTTGCCTAAGGACACAATGACAGTTTTTTGTGCTGTACTAACCAGGCCCGGCCTTACTGAGCTTCTGAGATCTAATGAGATCAGGCTTTGACAAGCCGGTATGGACACACATCTCATGTTTAAATTGTATTTAGCTGACTTTTACATAAACAAATACAGATGGAAAGCATTTTAGAGCAACAGCGCTGCTATTATGAAGAAAAGGAGCAAGTTATGGATGCAAAAACGAAAGAAATGTTGCACAAAAAGTCTATGCTTCGGGAGCAGATAAATTCTGATCATAGGACATGTGAAAGAAAATGTGTGAATGAAACAACTCCAGGTTTGTTTGTGATGAGGAAATTATAACATTGATCAGAAAATAGTGTAATATGAGCCCTTTACCTGTCAACAGTCTTCCACTTCAGCTAACTTCATTCTCTCTAACTATTACTAGCCAAAACTACTTGACAAACACTAACCTAAACCTAAACCTGACTTACACACTATCACGTTATAGAAGAACTACAACTTTGGCAGTATTACAGTAGTTTTATTGCAATAGTACTGCAGTATTTGTACCTGTATGTGAGGACAGACGAGTGAAGTGAGCTGCTTGTTGGAGACTGTGGTGTCTTTGGCCAACATGAAGATCCTCTCCGCCTCCGAGAAGCACGAGATCTGGAGAGAGATCCAGCCTGGAAATATACGAGAGAACATGAACCAGAGGAGAAAGGAGGAGGCAGGACCAGACAGGGGCAGAGACAGGAGCAGACAGAAGCAGACAGGAGCTTACAGGAGCAGACCTCACCTTGAGCTCCATAGACTTGACTTATTGAGACCAAATTACCTAAAACAGAAATACATTGTTAGTTAGTTAGTTCTGATAAATACTAAAACTAGGTATCAAGACTAAAAAAGTCCCATTCACAAACAGAAATGAACCTCCTTTCCTGAAGCTTTAGAATGATCCTGAGCTGTGAGCACTGAGGGAGTACACACATATAAGGACACATGGAAACAGAAAAGAAAGTACGATCATTTAATGTGGAAAGTCACATTCCATTGTCTAAAGAAAGACTGTTTTTATTATCATCATGGTATCAGAACTGGCATCAGACTCTATTCTTTAGTACCGAAATGAAGTTTGAAATTTTAGTATTGTGACAGCACTGGTTTTAAGTGTTGTTAAATCCTGTTTTGGACTTTGTTTAGACCTTTTAGTCCCGGTTTAGTTCTGGTTGTAACAGACTGAACCCCTGGTCTAGACCTGCTTTAGTCCTGGTTTAGTTCTGGTTTTAACAGACTCAACCCCTGGTCTAGACCTGCTTTAGTCCTGGTTTAGTTCTGGTTCTAAGAGACTGAATCCCCGGTGTAGACCTGCTTTAGTCCTGGTTTAGTTCTGGTTCTAACAGACTGAACCCCTGGTCTAGATCTGCTTTAGTCCTGGTTTAGTTCTGGCTAAAGCAGTAAACCCACTCTTGATAGCGAGGTGTTCATCGAGTATGTGGCTGTAGTCCTGCGTGTCCAGCAGGGGGGGCAGTCCTCCGATCAGCAGCTCCACTTTGACCTCTGACCTCCTGTTCTCCGCCACGTAGAACCGCGTCTGGTGCATCTGCCGCAAAGACACCTGGGAAATGGAGTTAGTGGAGTTAAAGACAAGTGTAGACAGGATGGTGGAGCCTTCACCAAAACTCCAAACAATAATTCTACACAGATTTCAGATACATGTGATTGACAGGTGGATTGACCAATCAGAGAAACACAATGGACTTTAGCATTAGGGCGGAAGTTTTGAACCGAAATTTGAATGCAGTTAGCAAATCCTGCAAATTCTTGAAGTGTTCTGCATAAAAACTGCTAACCCTGTAGTTTAGATCTGTACAAACATGTTCTGAAATGTGATTCTCATGTTTAAAATGTAAACACTGAACAGAATCCTATTATTAAAGGGCCCATGTTATAATGTTCTCTCATCACAAACAGACCTGGAGCTGTGTTTTGTTTCATTCAGACACATTTGAATAATCCTGGTTTATTAGTCTACATCTTCAAAGTTCAAAATGTCTTGTTCCACCTTGTGATGTAGTTCTCAAGTTTACAGCTACCATTTATCTTTTATTTGGTAGGGATGGGAAATTCCAGGGCTGGAATGAATTGTTTGGGAGAAAATCTCAATCCAAATCCGCAGGGTTTGTGTGTTAAACATGTGTGAATGAAGCAAAACACAACTCTAGGTGTGTTTGTGACGAGGAAACAACAGTATAGATCAGAAAACAGCCTAATAGTAGGAGGGACTGACTCACCAGGCAAGTAAAGAAATAGTCAGTGTAGTAATTATCGTGACAAGCCCTTTAGTTTGTCTGTATGAAGCTGAAATTCATAGAACCACAGTTACTTTAGTTACCTTTCTGATTTCTCTGACTTTATCCAGGACATTCTCTTTAGGCCCCAGAGTTTGCTTCATGACTGAATAATGACAGAGCACAGTTAGACAAACATGGAGTCTAGAACAACATAACACAATTTGAAGAACGATACTACTCCGTTTAGTCCTAGTTTAGTACTTATGAATAAATTGTAATCTATGTATTTATTTGGTCTTAGAAAATCATGTTTTGTTATATGCAGGGTGTCCCAAAAAATGTGCCATAATTTCGAAGGCCAATAATTTGTTAACTTGTTTAAGATTTGTTCAGGATTTTAAATTCACTGTTTTATTTTTGTTCTGTTTTGAGGTTGAGCCGTGTCGTTCGCTCCCAAAGAGAAGTAATTTTGTGTCTTGGAATCTGCTCGCACACCCAAGATGTGCCTTCAGTGCAAAATTTGGAAAAACTTCACCAAATGTCAAACAAAAATGTAAAGAGGAAGGTGCTTATGTAGGGCTAAAGGATCTGGTAGACCAACATCAACATCATCATTGAGCTGGACTTGGTAGTTTTCAAGATAATTGCTTTTAAAATTATGTGAATTTTTTCCACCCAGTATATTTAATATTTATTGATTTTTAGCCAAGCGTGATGAATGCATTAATTATTTATAGAACAAAACCATTCTGCACTGGAGCAGTGTAACACTTTATTTTGTAATTGTGTTCTTATGTGCTTATTGTGTTCACTGTGGATGAATGAAATGTAAAACGTGGGACCAGCCTCTCAAATCTGCAAAACAAACATACCTACGGGTACAACTAAAACAGCCTAACCTAACCTAGTCCCGTTTGGCTCCTATTGGTCCAGTTAGTCCTGGTTTAGTCGTGGTTCAGACCTTGTTTGTTGTTCATGTAGACCTCCTGCAGACTGTAGCTGGTCTCCTTGTCTCCCTGAAACAAACACAAAAATAATACAAACTGGAACAGTTCTGATTCACATTAAAAACTCTGAGAGTGTTTCTCTCTCTAAGTTTTATGAGAAAGAAAGAAAAAGAATAAAGACAGAAAAAAATTAAATAAAAAATCTGATTGCACAGCATTGCCTGGATCTGCAGGCGGGAGAGGAGACCAGACTGTGAGCTGTGTGAGGTCTGTGTGAGGTCTGTGAGCTGTGTGAGGTCTGTGAGGTGGAGGAGGTCTGTATGAGGTCTGTGTGAGGTCTGTGAGCTGGATGAGGTCTGTGAGCTGTGTGAGGTCTGTGAGGTGGATGAGGTCTGTGAGCTGGATGAGGTCTGTGAGCTGTGTGAGGTCTGTGAGGTGGATGAGGTCTGTGAGCTGTGTGAGGTCTATATGAGGTCTGTGTGAGGTCTGTGTGAGGTCTGTGAGCTGGATGAGGTCTGTGAGCTGTGTGAGGTCTGTGAGGTGGATGAGGTCTGTGAGCTGTGTGAGGTCTGTGAGGTGGATGAGGTCTATGAGCTGTGTGAGGCCTGTGTGAGGTCTGTATGAGGTCTGTGTGAGGTCTATGAGCTGTGTGAGGCCTGTGTGAGGTCTATATGAGGTCTGTATGAGGTCTATGAGCTGTGTGAGGCCTGTGTGAGGTCTGTATGAGGTCTGTGTGAGGTCTATGAGCTGTGTGAGGCCTGTGTGAGGTCTATATGAGGTCTGTGTGAGGCCTATGAGCTGTGTGAGGCCTGTGTGAGGTCTGTATGAGGTCTGTGTGAGGTCTGTGTGAGGTCTGTGAGCTGTGTGAGGCCTGTATGAGGTCTGTGTGAGGCCTGTATGAGGTCTGTATGAAGTCTGTGTGAGGTCTGTATGAGGTCTGTATGAGGTCTGTGAGCTGTGTGAGGCCTGTATGAGGTCTGTGTGAGGTCTGTATGAGGTCTGTGTGAGGCCTGTATGAGGTCTGTATGAAGTCTGTGTGAGGCCTGTATGAGGTCTGTGTGAGGCCTGTATGAGGTCTGTGTGAGGCCTGTATGAGGTCTGTACCTGTTGTCCCAGTCGCCCCAGGACCTCGTTGAGGACTCTGGCCGCTGTGATGTTCTCAGAGACGGACACTTGGACAAAAGACGAGTCTGATCTGAAAAACACATCAGCATTAGCACCGAGCAAACGGTTTAGTCTTGGTTTAGTCCCTACTCGGGTCCTGGTTTCTGTTGGTTTTTGAATCCTGAAAAAAAAACTAAACTTATTAACATGTTTTGTAAGTTATATATTCTGACCCTCCCCCCTCCCTTTGCTAAATCACTCCCCCTTCAGAGCACTAGCACAACACAATCAGCGTGCACCCCACTAATGAAACTACTGCACACCACATCGACTGGCTGTTGTGTACAGTTTTGTATCATGTTTTTGTATATTTAGGGAGAGTTGTGGATAAATTCTTCATGAAGAATGTTTCTCCTTTGTGGACCTTGTTGTTGAAGATTTGGTGATGGGGCAGATTTCTGAAGCTGGTGGAGAGCAGACGAGACATTTCCACACACGTTTTGTTACAGAAAACAATGAATCGGAAGTTCACAAATCTACCCCTATATATGTCTAGTGGTTCATGGCATCTGTACACTGTGACTGGTGCATTGTGGGAGAGTGAGTCCTCACCTCTCCCAGTCCTGGTAGACCTTGATGACTTCTGAGTACTTGGGTTTGGCCCTCAGCACCCAGGTCTCTCCTCGGTCCTCGGGCTCTTGGTTCTGGTTCAGGACGTCTTCTTCATTGTGAGACGGATCGTTCAGTGCTCCGTCTTCTCCTCCGTCGGCATGGAGACCCTGATGCCCGTTGCCATGGAGATTAACCTCCTGCAGCTCGAAGTCCAGAGGGTCGTCAGGGAGATAGTAGGCTCTCAGTGCTGCCTCCTACAGTACAGAACTGATATTACAAGTGCATGTCTGATCCAGTGAGACTAACAGACGCACTGTCTGTCCCCATAATTACTACATTGACTTATCGGTCAGTATATGAAAGCCCGAAAAATCTATACTGGGGCACAGTATTTATGAAGTGCACAATTTCTTTGTAAACATGAACAGATTTGGGGTAATTTTGTTTTATTAGAAAATAATTTGAGCTGTACAGGGTTAAACAAGTGACTTCTATGGCTAATTACTGGATCCTTCTGTCATTTATCTGTTGCAGTCCGGTCTGTGTACCATTTATTTGTTTTTTTATTTCAATTAAGACCAAAAAACAATGGGAACAAATGGGAAAACAGTTTAGTTAATTTTTCAGTTTTAGTGTCAAACAAAAAAAACAGATTTCCATATTTAATTTAAAGTTTATTTCAAATAACACCAAACAAAATACAGTCATCGTGCCTATTTCACTTTTTATATTTTCTCTGGTTTATTTGGCCCGAAAGTTCTGCTGCTAGAAGGACAAAAATCGTTGCAAATTTGTGGACAAACATGTTGTCTTCCTTTATAGCAATGCATTTACTTTGGCATCTTAGACAGTAATTGTTGAACTCCATGACAAGAAACAGGGAGCAGCACTAAACTCTCCTTTGTTCAGTTCACTCCACAGAACTGGAATAAAAATCATTTTCATTATAGATCCATGGTTGACACTGAATTCACAGGCGGCGCTAAGCAGCAGAACTTCCGGGGCAAATAAACCAGAGATAAAATTGGCACCGAGACTGTTTTTGATTGGAAATAGAGGTTGAAATCAATTGTTTGTTTGTTTTTTACACTAAAATGGAATAATTAAATAACAAACTGTTTTCCCATTTTCTTGTTTTTCATTCTTAATTGAAATTCAAAAGAACCAGTGGTACACAGACCCAGCCGGAACCATTTAACAAATCTTGCATTATTGTAGCATAAAGTTGTTTCAGTATTTTTCTATATCTCTGTAGAAATATATAGTGCTTCAGCATGTGTGATTGTGACAGGCCTGTTGTGGGACAGTAGGAGGATTATGGGGATGGAACAGGAGACATGATAAGAGGCTGGGAGAGAATTGACTTTCATTTGGTAGAAATGTAAAAACCCATTCAGCCATTACACAGCAAGATAGCGTTGTCATGACGATACTAAAATTTCACACTCGATTTCGATACTAAGGAATAGACTCAATACTCAAAAACGATTCTGATTGCACAATGATAATTAAAACACCATTACCTTTAAGTACCTTACAAATGTTGTAATGGTTTAGTACAATTCATTTTTCTCACCACCACTTCGTCGTTGTTGGTTGCCCTGGAGACGGACACAGTTCGGGAGCTTCCTCGTTTCACGGCGTCGTCTCCATCGAACACTTTTAAGAACTGCCTCCCTGCAGCGCAAACACAGGCGGCCATGTTTAGGCTGTACGGAGGCCCAGAGGGCTCAAAGTTCACATTAAAAAGACGAGACGTACCAGACTCAGCTGCTGCAGTGGAACCGTCTTTTATCACGGCCAAAGAGACGTCCACTTCATCTGAGATATCTGAGAAATGAGAAATAAAACACGTGAAAATAAGAAAAATGCTTTTTTTCCCCCAATTTAACCATTTTTTTTAGGTTTTAAATTTTACATATTGATTAGACATTGTGTCATCACACTAAGACAGAGGTGTCCAGACTATGACCAAGGGACCAAATGTGGCCCTCAGATAAATTTTTACCTCAGGTCTACCCCAGAAATTATTTGTTTATTATTATCTTATTTGACACCTGTCTCTTGCTATATTTTTTGCTACTTATTTAGAATTTATTATTACCATTTTTTACTCTTTGTTATTCTGTTAAATTGTGATGTGTGAGCTCCTGTGTCCAAATAATTTCGCTTGTGAATCAATAAAGTTTGTCTAAATTCAAGTCTAACCCAGGTCTACCCCCAGTCTAATCCAGGTCTACCCCAGGTCTACTCCAGGTCTAATCCAGGTCTACCCCGGTCCTCACCCTGGTCTGGGGCGCTGCTCTCCTGGACTCTGTACAGGTGCATTTTGCTGAAGTTCCTGGACTCCAATCGGACACAGCGCGGGTCCAGGATCATGGTCCGGAATCGACCCAGGTTACAGTCTGGAGGAACGCTCACGAAGCAGGTGCCGTGGCTCTGAGCAGAGACACAGCAAACACACACAAATAAAAACTCACAAAGACACACACACAGGCAGTCAGTGTACCAGTGGTTATGAAAGCACAGACTGTATAAATGGACATGGCCAACGTGCAAGCTGCTGCGATCCACATAGATCATTCAAATCATTTCAAGTCTTTAAATCAAAGTACCAAATAGAGCTTAGATTTTTACAATTTATAAGATTTTTAAACTAAATTGTACTTAAAAAGTCATGGTAAAAAAAGTAAAGAATTTATATAAGAATTGCTCATTTTTCCTTTTTAAATGTCTTAACAAGAATACGAATTATTATGGTCAGAACAGAAAGAACTAAGATTTAAGTGCTTAATAACAGTTAATTTGTCAACTAGTCTAAGCATGAAGTCATAGGGCTCAAGTCCGAGTCAAGTCCCAAGTCTTTGTCTATTTTATCAAGCCTCAAGTCCTAAAACTAGTGACTCAAGTCTGATTAGAGTCACGACTTGCAAATCCTCTGCTCTGTCAGTCATAATCCAAAAAATTTAAATTGAAAAGTGCTAATAACAGTCATTTCTTTGTGAAATTGGCACTGAAATGGAGCAAAGGATCATGGTCTATGTAGTTCCCTCTGTTTTTTTTTTTGCTATACTGCTGCACTATAACTATTCATTTAAGCAGAGAGCCTTGTGATTCAATATATTGTGATGGTCCACTATATTATTGTGAGACTTTTGCCATACCACATCATGATATTTCAGTTATTGTCACTTCCCTAGCGTAAAAGATATTTGAAATCTCACCGTGAGCCCGCACCACTCGCACCGGAGCCCTGTGAGCACGTCTGAGGATCCACACGAGCGGCGGCACACCTCACAGCGACACGACGACGAGGCACAGCCCTCCCTCCAGTGGTGAGGCCATGTATCCTTACGCACAAACAAATAGAGCCACATCAAAACACAAAACAGTGGAGCTCAACAGTGACCACCCACACGCTGGTTCTGGAAGTAACTTTCACATTATTTTTCCTCCTACATTTGCTTAGGGCGTATCAGCTCTGTGTTAACTGATGACAGCAAGAACTCGAATTTTATTTAATGCTCCTATATTACTTAAATTTGACTCTTGTGAGCTTTCAGCCTCCTCAAAAAACATACCTGGAGTTGTGTTTTGTTTCATTCACACATCTTTAAGTAATCTGTTATTATTCTTAGTCTGTCCACATGTCATTGATACAGGAAGTGCTCCATTGTGTTTTTTAACTCCATACAGTAGATTCATTAGGATTGATCATTTCATCCTTGGAATTGTTCATCTATACTGAACAAAGAGTAAAAGGAACTGTGAACTTTAAAACTGCAACTGCATGACATCACAAGGTGGAACAGAGCATTCTGAGCTTTGGGGATGTAGACAGACTAATAATAAAGGGTTACTCCAACATACTCCAGAATAAAACAAAACACAACTCCAGGTATTTTTTTGTTTCTGATGAGGTAACATCATTATATTATTATTATATTACATTATTATTTTAATAAGGCTTAAAGCTCACAAGAGTTTTGTGAAATATACAGTGAAATACCAAATAAGAGCCAGGTTCCAATTAACCGCCGGGTCCCTTTAAACGCCGGGTGCAGGTGTATATTTTGATAAATAAGTGCTGGTTCCAAATAAACGGTGAGTCTAATGTTGGTGCTGAAGACAGAAGTCGAGCTGCAACAACAGGAGCAGGACTGATGCTCATGTCGTCTCTACACAAACCAAAATGAAAACCACACGGCTCATTTGCATAAACTATAAATGCTGAAAAAAGCTCGCTCCTTGTGCCCTGATGCGGTGGATAAATGTTCTCACTCTGTTGCTCCACACTCGCTGTGTCTGTCATTTGTTTTGCTAAAAAAATGGCTGCATGTTGTGGAGGGTTTTAATGACTTTCTGTAATTCAAGAGTCACTTTCAAATGTGGGAAACTCTCTGCTCTGTAGATATTTTGTTGGAACATTTCAAATTAACTCGCCTACGTGTGTATAGAAAGTCGCCTAAATTATAGTCATACTGGTTAAAAGAATTTGAGAACCATATTTTCCCATATTTTTTTGTTGAGCAAGATTTTTGTGAGGAAGGAATGAATTTCCAGTCCTAAATTGCCGCTTGGTCTCAAATAAATGCCTGGTCTGTTAAGTGAATGAAACAAAGAAACATCCTGGCTCTGATTTGGTATTTTACGGTAGGACTTTAAAAATGTTTGACTTCTATATTTGACAGGTGCAGGTGCTTGGGGGCAGGTGGTCAGGGGCAGGTGGTCAGGGGCAGGTGGTCAGGGGCAGGTGCTCAGGGGCAGGTGCTCAGGGGCAGGTGCTCAGGGGCCGAAGGCGTGGGGTCTTACGGGGCTCTGGAGCGGAGAGTCCAGGTGAGAGCAGCGGCAGTCGGCACAGATGAACACAGCACAGTCTGAGTGAACGTGGAGCTCACACACTGAAACACAAACACACAAGTCACTGGAACACAAACACTACACACTCTGGTACTGACCGGGGACAGGGCTAAAGCAGGACTAAACCTGGACTAAACCTGGACTAAACCTGGACTAAAGCAGGACTAAACCTGGACTAAAGCAGGACTAAAGCAGGACTAAAGCAGGACTAAAGCAGGACTAAAGCAGGACTCAAGCAGGACTAAAGCAGGACTAAAGCAGGACTGAACCTGGACTAAAGCAGGACTAAAGCAGGACTAAAGCAGGACTCAAGCAGGACTAAAGCAGGACTAAAGCAGGACTAAAGCAGGACTAAACCAGGGCTAAATCAGGACTAAAGCAGGACTAAAATAAGACTAAACCAGGACTAAATCAGGACTAAATCAGTACTAAGGCAGGGCTAAAGCAGGACTAAAGCAGAACTAAAACAGGACTAAAGCAGGACTAAAGCAGGACTAAAGCAGGACTAAAGCAGAACTAAAACAGGACTAAAGCAGGACTAAAGCAGGACTAAAGCAGGACTAAACCAGGGCTAAATCAGGACTAAAGCAGGGTTAAAGCAAGATTAAAGCAGGACTAACCCAGAAATAAAGCAGGACTAAAATAAGACTAAACCAGGACTAAGTCAGGACTAAGTCAAGACTAAAGCAGGACTAAAGCAAGACTAAAATAAGACTAAACCAGGGCTAAAGCAGGATTAAACTCGGACTAAAGCAGGATTAAAGCAGGACTAAAAACAGATCTAAAGCACTGCTGATTGATACAGACATATGGGGAAAATTCTACGAAATAACTGCACTAAATCTGAACTAACGCAGGACTAAACCAGGACTAAACCTGGACAAAACCTGGTCTAAACCAGGACTAAAGCAGGGCTAACCCAGCATTAAACCAGCACTAAACCAGGACTAACCGAGGCCCGCACAGAGAGCCCTGTTTGCGTAATAAGTGCAGCATCAGAACAGCTCTCACCCTCACAGCGCAGATCAGTGCTGCCCCCTGTAGGTTTCCGACACACACTGCAGAATCTCTTCTTGTGTCCGGGGAGCAGGCAGTGAGCGACAGGCACCTGCACCACACAGCAGGGATCAGTCACAAAGTCCACACGTATTTTTGTCCTAAATTTATTGTTAATCTTGAGTCATAAATTAAACCAACCAAAAATGTAAAGTTATGGTACGTTCACACGGGTTTTGACCATAAGATTGACCTGGTTTGGCCCTGGTTTAGTTCCAAATTTAGTCTCAATTTTGATGTGGAGATTATAAAAGTGTGAACGCAGATAAAGAAAACATATTTATATAAATGAATTTATTTGTGTATTAATTATTAGTCATTAATTTATACTATTATGCACAAGATACATGTTAGATTTCAAATAATACTCATATCTATTATACAATTGTCATTATCAGTCTGCTCCGACTGCTAACTGGAGGTACTGCTCTGTCTGAAGCTGTTACACGAGTTAGACTTTGGTTTTTATCACCATCTGGACCATGTACGCTCTGACTGATCACAGGCTCCTGAAAATGTGCTCTTTAAATGTGTCATCGTGTCACCATAGTAACTGCTGAACATTCAGTCATGGCTGTGCATGTACAACACCCCCTGCATGATGTCACTGCAAAGTGTCAATCGGCATTTCTATTTCTGCGCCACTGCCAAACCAGTAAATCTCCAGGGAAACACTGTATATTCTTAAAGGGGGATTATGTGGGATTATGGAATTTATAACCATTTCTAACCACAAATACCACTACTACTACTACTACTACTACTACTACTACTACTACTACTACTACTACTACTAGTACTGCTGCTACTACTACTACTACTACTACTACTACTACTGCTACTAGTACTGCTGCTGCTGCTACTACTACTACTACTACTACTACTACTACTACTGCTACTAGTACTGAAACCACACTTGTGCGTTCTCATCCACATGCTCATATAAACCCACGTAAATCAAGATGTCTAAAATATAATTGAATTCCTGTAATATACTGTCATTGATTTTATTGTGTTAATAGTTTAATTATAAACCACTGAACGATCAATACACCCGACTGCTGTTAAGAGCCTCCAGAAACACAATCTGAGGCCAGTCCAGCTCTGACACCATTTCTGTTTTTGTTCCAGACCTTTATATAAAAAATACAAAATGCCCAAGAGGGTACACTATGACAGAGGAATTTTATTATGATGTATATGATTCTATATCAATTATTGTGGGTTTTAACACAAATTTAAAGGTAAGAACGTAACGAAGGAAAAGTAGTAAAGTAAAAAAAAAAAAAAGGTATCTGTATGTTATTTAAGTACATTTTACAGTGAATACTTTTACTTTTACTTCACTATGTGTGAGAGCAGGTATCTGTACTTTAATTACATTTTTGAACATGATTGAATGTAAAAGTATTTTTATTATTGTTTGAGACGTGCTGAAAAGGCTGAGGATTTATTTTTAACATGTTTGTAATTTGAGCAAATGAAAAAAATATACAAATAAAAACAAAACAAAATGATGAAATCACTGAACAAAGAGAGAAGAACAAAACCAGGACTAAAGCAGGTTTAACCCAGGTCTAACCCAGGTCTAATCCAGGTTTAACCCAGGTCTAACCCAGGTCTAACCCAGGTCTAACCCAGGCCTAAACAAGGTCTAACCCAGGTCTAAACCAGGTCTAAACCAGGTCTAACCCAGGTCTAAACCAAGTCTAACCCAGGTCTAAACCAGGTCTAACCCAGGTCTAACCCAGGTCTAACCCAGGTCTAACCCAGGTCTAAACCAGGTCTAATCCAGGTCTAACCCAGGTCTAACCCAGGTCTAACCCAGGCCTAAACAAGGTCTAACCCAGGTCTAACCCAGGTCTAACCCAGGTCTAAACCAGGTCTAACCCAGGTCTAACCCAGGTCTAACCCAGGTCTAACCCAGGTCTAACCCAGGCCTAACCCAGGTCTAACCCAGGTCTAACCCAGGTCTAAACCAGGTCTAACCCAGGTCTAAACAAGGTCTAACCCAGGTCTAACCCAGGTCTAACCCAGGTCTAACCCAGGTCTAACCCAGGTCTAACCCAGGTCTAACCCAGGTCTAACCCAGGTCTACTCCAGGTCTAACCCAGGTCTAACCCAGGTCTAACCCAGGTCTAACCCAGGTCTAACCCAGGTCTAACCCAGGTCTAACCCAGGTCTAACCCAGGTCTAACCCAGGCCTAAACAATGTCTAACCCAGGTCTAACCCAGGTCTAACCCAGGACTAACCCAGGTCTAACCCAGGTCTAACACAAGTCTAACCCAGGTCTAACCCAGGTCTAAACAAGGTCTAACCCAGGTCTAACCCAGGTCTAACCCAGGTCTAACCCAGGTCTAACCCAGGTCTAACCCAGGTCTAAACCAGGTCTAAACAAGGTCTAACCCAGGTCTAACCCAGGTCTAACCCAGGTCTAACCCAGGCCTAAACAAGGTCTAACCCAGGTCTAAACCAGGTCTAAACCAGGTCTAACCCAGGTCTAACCCAGGTCTAACCCAGGTCTAACCCAGGTCTATCCCAGGTCTATCCCAGGTCTAAACCAGGTCTAATCCAGGTCTAACCCAGGTCTAACCCAGGTCTAACCCAGGCCTAAACAAGGTCTAACCCAGGTCTAACCCAGGTCTAACCCAGGTCTAACCCAGGTCTAACCCAGGTCTAACCCAGGTCTAACCCAGGTCTAACCCAGGTCTAACCCAGGTCTAACCCAGGTCTAACCCAGGTCTAACCCAGGTCTAACCCAGGTCTAAACCAGGTCTAACCCAGGTCTAAACAAGGTCTAACCCAGGTCTAACCCAGGTCTAACCCAGGTCTAACCCAGGTCTAACCCAGGTCTAACCCAGGTCTAACCCAGGTCTAACCCAGGTCTAACCCAGGTCTAACCCAGGTCTAACCCAGGTCTAACCCAGGTCTAAACAAGGTCTAACCCAGGTCTAACCCAGGTCTAACCCAGGTCTAACCCAGGTCTAACCCAGGCCTAAACAATGTCTAACCCAGGTCTAACCCAGGTCTAACCCAGGTCTAACCCAGGACTAACCCAGGTCTAACCCAGGTCTAACACAAGTCTAACCCAGGTCTAACCCAGGTCTAAACAAGGTCTAACCCAGGTCTAACCCAGGTCTAACCCAGGTCTAACCCAGGTCTAACCCAGGTCTAAACCAGGTCTAACCCAGGTCTAACCCAGGTCTAACCCAGGTCTAACCCAGGACTAACCCAGGTCTAACCCAGGTCTAACACAAGTCTAACCCAGGTCTAACCCAGGTCTAAACAAGGTCTAACCCAGGTCTAACCCAGGTCTAACCCAGGTCTAACCCAGGTCTAAACATGGTCTACCCATGGTCTACCCAGGTCTAAACAAGGTCTAAACAAGGTCTAACCCAGGTCTAACCCAGGTCTAACCCAGGTCTAAACCAGGTCTAAACCAGGTCTAAACCAGGTCTAAACCAGGTCTAAACCAGGTCTAACCCAGGTCTAAACCAGGTCTAACCCAGGTCTAACCCAGGTCTAAACAAGGTCTAACCCACGTCTAACCCAGGTCTAATCCAGGTCTAATCCAGGTCTAAACCAGGTCTAAACAAGGTCTAACCCAGGTCTAACCCAGGTCTAACCCAGGTCTAAACAAGGTCTAACCCACGTCTAACCCAGGTCTAATCCAGGTCTAATCCAGGTCTAATCCAGGTCTAACCCAGGTCTAAACCAGGTCTAAACAAGGTCTAAACCAGGTCTAAACCAGGTCTAGACAAAACAACAAAATCAATAAATTTGAAGTTTTATTAGATCTCAAAATTAACTAAACTAAATGAGCGAAGGACTAAACCAGGTCTCAGCCAGGCCTAAACCAGGCCTAAAGCAGGTCTAAAATAGGTCTAAACAAGTCTAAACCAGGTCTAAACCAGTTTTAACCCAGGTCTAAACCAGGACTATACAAAACAACAGAATCACTGAATTTGAGGTTTTATTTGATCTCAGAATCAGCATGAAACTCTTTTACGTTTTACTCTTTACGTACATTTTTAACCTATACTTTAATACTTTTACTTAAGTAGATTTTTCCATGTGATACTCTTACTTTTACCTGAGTACTTTTTAGATCCCGTGTCTGTACTTTTACAGAAGTATCTAAATCGAGTTCTTAAATATGTGTAGTACACGTGTAAAGATGAGATACTGTGCTGGTACTTACAGAGATGGTGGTGGGCGTCAGGGCGGAGCACACAGACCTCAGAGTTTTCAGACACTTCTCGTGGCTCATAAAGTTACACACTGCAAAACAACCAACAGCTGGTTTATTTCTCCTGTTTAAACGCACAATTTTAAAAGGTGTATTACGTAACTTTTTCGTTTTGGGGGCCCGTCACCTGTTTGTTTCTACAGATCTGTCATTGCTCGGCTCATGATATTCCACAGTGTGACATTAAACAGCTCTACTTTACGTTTATTCAATTACAGGTGCTTTAATAGCATGAAAATACCTAGAAAAGCACATTCCGACTGTGAGCAGGGTCACCTCTCCACAGATCTGCCCTGTCACCTGGTCTGGTTTGGCCTCCGTGAACATAGAAAGGCTTAATGTGCAACTGTGGAACGTTCTAGACAAAGCAATAACTTCAGAAAATTCAGCAGAGAACAGAAAAGTTACAAAATACGCCTTCAAATCAGGAAATCTAAAGAACAAACTCAATTTATAGTTTCATTTCAGCGCTCTATGGTCAAAGAAAAAAGAACAAAAGAATAACCCACTTCCTCTAACAACGCTTCAGCCTAACCACCACGACATCTGTACACGTCTTGCTCTTCACACACTCTTAAAAGTTACGCTATGTTCTGATCTGTGTTGTAATGTCGTTTCCTCATCACAATCAGACCTGAAGTTGTGTTTTGTTTCATCCGTATGTTCAACACGAGTTACAGGCAATACAAGAAGTGCTCCACTGTGTTGTTAAACTCCACACAGCTTCATTACAGTAATTAATAGTTAAAACTGCATTTAAATGAACTAAGAAACAACAAAATAGACAGAAAGATATTTGGTACAGAGGATGACCAAGTTGAAGAGGAGGTTTTTGGTGGATGGAGCAAAGGATTCAATCAACTAAACTAAATGAGTGAAGGGCTAAACCAGGATTAAGGTCTAAAGCGGGTCTAAAACAGGTCTAAAACTGCAGGTCTAAAACAGGTCTAAAACTGCAGGTCTAAAACAGGTCTAAAATAGGTCTAAAACAGGTTTAAAGCACATCTAAAACAGGCATAAAACCGGTCCAAAGCAGGTTTAAAGCAGGTCTAAAGCAGGCCTAAACCAGGTCTGAACCAGGTCTGAACCAGGTCCAAATCAGGGCTAAACTAGGACTAAACCAGAACTAAACCCATTTTAAACTGAACTAAAAGGTCTAAACCATGTCTAAAGCAGGTCTAAACCAGGTCTAAACCATGTCTAAAGCAGGTCTAAACCATGGTTTAGACCTGCCTAAAGCAGGTCTAAAGCAGGTCTAAAGCAGGCCTAAAGCAGGTCTGAACCAGGTCTAAAGCAGGTCTAAAGCAGGTCTAAAGCAGGTCTAAACCATGTCTAAACCATGTCTAAAGCAGGTTCAAAGCAGGTCTAAAGCAGGTCTAAAACATGTCTAAAGCAGGTCTAAAGCAGGTCTGAACCAGGTCTAAAGCAGGTCTAAAGCAGGTTTAAAGCAGGTCTAAAGCAGGTCTAAACCAAGTCTAAACCATGTCTAAAGCAGGTCTAAAGCAGGTCTAAAGCAGGTCTGAACCAGGTCTAAACCATGTCTAAACCATGTCTAAAGCAGTTCTAAAGCAGGTCTAAAGCAGGTCTGAACCAGGTCTAAAGCAGGTCTGGAGCAGGTTTAAAGCAGGTTTAAAGCAGGTCTAAAGCAGGTCTAAAGCAGGCCTAAAGCAGGTCTGAACCAGGTCTAAAGCAGGTCTAAAGCAGGCCTAAAGCAGGTCTGAACCAGGTCTAAAGCAGGTCTAAAGCAGGTCTAAAGCAGGTCTAAACCATGTCTAAACCATGTCTAAAGCAGGTTCAAAGCAGGTCTAAAGCAGGTCTAAAACATGTCTAAAGCAGGTCTAAAGCAGGTCTGAACCAGGTCTAAAGCAGGTCTAAAGCAGGTTTAAAGCAGGTCTAAAGCAGGTCTAAACCAAGTCTAAACCATGTCTAAAGCAGGTCTAAAGCAGGTCTAAAGCAGGTCTAAAGCAGGTCTAAAGCAGGTCTAAAGCAGGTCTGAACCAGGTCTAAACCATGTCTAAACCATGTCTAAAGCAGTTCTAAAGCAGGTCTAAAGCAGGTCTGAACCAGGTCTAAAGCAGGTCTGGAGCAGGTTTAAAGCAGGTTTAAAGCAGGTCTAAAGCAGGTCTAAAGCAGGTCTAAAGCAGGTCTAAAGCAGGTCTAAAGCAGGTCTAAAGCAGGTCTAAACCATGTCTAAAGCAGGTCTGAACCAGGTCTAAAGCAGGTCTAAAGCAGGTCTAAAGCAGATCTAAAACATGTCTAAAGCAGGTCTAAACCATGTCTAAACCATGTCTAAACCATATCTAAAGCAGGTCTAAAGCAGGTCTAAAGCAGGTCTAAAGCAGGTCTAAACCAGGTCTAAAGCAGGCCTAAAGCAGGTCTGAACCAGGTCTAAAGCAGGTCTGAACCATGTCTAAACCATGTCTAAAGCAGGTTTAAAGCAGGTCTAAAGCAGGTCTAAAACATGTCTAAAGCAGGTCTAAAGCAGGTCTGAACCAGGTCTAAAGCAGGTCTAAAGCAGGTTTAAAGCAGGTCTAAAGCAGGTCTAAACCATGTCTAAACCATGTCTAAAGCAGGTTTAAAGCAGGTCTAAAGCATGTCTAAACCATGTCTAAACCATGTCTAAAGCAGGTTTAAAGCAGGTCTAAAGCAGGTCTAAAACATGTCTAAAGCAGGTCTAAAGCAGGTCTGAACCAGGTCTAAAGCAGGTCTAAAGCAGGTTTAAAGCAGGTCTAAAGCAGGTCTAAACCAAGTCTAAACCATGTCTAAAGCAGGTCTAAAGCAGGTCTAAAGCAGGTCTAAAGCAGGTCTAAAGCAGGTCTAAAGCAGGCCTAAAGCAGGTCTGAACCAGGTCTAAAGCAGGTCTAAACCATGTCTAAAGCAGGTCTAAAGCAGGTCTAAAGCAGGTCTGAACCAGGTCTAAAGCAGGTCTGGAGCAGGTTTAAAGCAGGTTTAAAGCAGGTCTAAAGCAGGTCTAAAGCAGGCCTAAAGCAGGTCTGAACCAGGTCTAAAGCAGGTCTAAAGCAGGTCTAAACCATGTCTAAAGCAGGTCTGAACCAGGTCTAAAGCAGGTCTAAAGCAGATCTAAAACATGTCTAAAGCAGGTCTAAAGCAGGTCTAAACCATGTCTAAAGCAGGTCTGAACCAGGTCTAAAGCAGGTCTAAAGCAGATCTAAAACATGTCTAAAGCAGGTCTAAAGCAGGTCTAAACCATATCTAAACCATGTCTAAAGCAGGTTTAAAGCAGGTCTAAAGCAGGTCTAAAGCAGGCCTAAAGCAGGTCTGAACCAGGTCTAAAGCAGGTCTAAAGCAGGTCTAAAACATGTCTAAAGCAGGCCTAAAGCAGGTCTGAACCAGGTCTAAAGCAGGTCTAAAGCAGGTCTAAACCATGTCTAAACCATGTCTAAAGCAGGTTTAAAGCAGGTCTAAAGCAGGTCTAAACCATGTCTAAAGCAGGTCTAAAGCAGGTCTAAAACATGTCTAAAGCAGGTCTAAAGCAGGTCTGAACCAGGTCTAAAGCAGGTCTAAAGCAGGTCTAAAGCAGGTCTGAACCAGGTCTAAAGCAGGTCTAAAGCAAGTCTAAACCATGTCTAAAGCATGTCTAAAGCAGGTCTAAAGCAGGTCTAAAGCAGGTCTAAAGCAGGCCTAAAGCAGGTCTGAACCAGGTCTAAAGCAGGTCTAAAGCAGGTCTAAAACATGTCTAAAGCAGGTCTAAACCATGTCTAAACCATGTCTAAAGCAGGTTTAAAGCAGGTCTAAAGCAGGTCTAAACCATGTCTAAACCATGTCTAAAGCAGGTCTAAACCATGTCTAAACCATGTCTAAACCATGTCTAAAGCAGGTCTAAAGCAGGTCTAAAGCAGGTCTAAAGCAGGTCTAAAGCAGGCCTAAAGCAGGTCTGAACCAGGTCTAAAGCAGGTCTAAACCATGTCTAAACCATGTCTAAAGCAGGTCTAAAGCAGGTCTAAACCATGTCTAAACCATGTCTAAAGCAGGTCTAAAGCAGGTCTAAAGCAGGTCTAAAGCAGGTCTAAAGCAGGTCTAAAGCAGGTCTAAAGCAGGTCTAAAGCAGGTCTGAACCAGGTCTAAAGCAGGTCTAAACCATGTCTAAACCATGTCTAAAGCAGGTCTAAAGCAGGTCTAAACCATGTCTAAACCATGTCTAAAGCAGGTCTAAAGCAGGTCTAAAGCAGGTCTAAAGCAGGCCTAAAGCAGGTCTGAACCAGGTCTAAAGCAGGTCTAAAGCAGGTCTAAACCATGTCTAAAGCAGGTCTAACCAGGTCTAAAGCAGGTCTAACCCCTAAAGCAGGCCTAAAGCAGGTCTAAACCAGGCCTAAACCAGGTCTAAAACAGGTCTAAAGCAGGTTTAATCCATGGTCTACACCAGTGTCAGTTTGTGTAATCTAGGACCTTTAATGAAACCATGTTCACCTAGTTATAATAAATATGAACGGGGGAAGACAGGATAAGCCTTCGAACAGCACAGTGACCACAGTTGTGCAGAGTTCTAACATTAATCCCAATGTTATGTAATAATCCATGTTTATCACCTCTTGCTGCCTTCTGCCACAAACACTGGGTCACTACAATACTTAAAACTGCATTCAAATAAACAAATACAAACAAAATATACAGAAACATACATGGTACAGAGGGTGACCACGTTAAAGAGGAGGACAGAGGATGGAGAGCAGAGGGTCAGATGGACTAAACTCGGACTAAGCCAGGACTGAACCAGGTCTAACCCAAAAATAAACCAGGACTAAACCAAGCCTAAACCAGGTTTAAACCAAGTCTCAAGTCTCAAGTAGGTCTAACCCAGGTCTAAGCATGGTCTAAATGACATCTGTGTTTGCACTAAGTTAAACAATCAACAATGACAAAGGAAGGAGGATGTGGTTGGAAAATCCTTTATAAGGAAAGCCAGAGGAAGGAGGTAAGGAGGCAAGGAAGTGTCTCCACACTGATCCATAGACGGCCGGTTACTATGAGAACTGAGGAAGACCATGGGAGGGTTATGTTTAGAACAGCCAAGGCCTGGTTGAGTTCTACTAAAGTCCTGGTTTGAACTGGATTTACTGATGATGAAACAATCTTATCAGTAAGGACTAAGGACTTAAAGACAAAGGACATAGGAGGTTATACTTTATCAAGACTAAACCAGGATCAAGAACTTGCAAAACGAGTCTAATTCATGACTCAACAGAAAATTCCCATGAATCAAACCGGACTGAGCAGCAGGTCCGATCCCCACGGGCCCACAGTGGCTCTTACCCGGTCCCCCCGCCCCACAGAGGCTTTTATCCGGTACCCCCCGGCCCTCGGAGGCACTTACCCTCACACACGAAGCCCGCTAGCCCCCAGATGAACTCGCTGCAGCTGTGGCAGAACGTGGGCTTCGTCAGCGTCACTTTCCTGAAGCAGTGCCCGGTGGAGGGGCTCTGGAGCCGTGGCCGGGGCGAGGGCGACTGCTGCTGCCCGCGCTTCTTCCCGGGCAAAGGGCTCGCTGTCCGGGTGCTGTCCGCCATGTCCTCCCGGTGATGCTCGTCTCCGGGGGGAGGCGGCGAATCCAGATCCTCCGGTGTGAATCAGAACACTCCAGAGTCCAGCCTCCGTAGCTCAGACATGTCAGCGGGACGTCTCAGCAGCGACGCCCGGAAAAGGTGCGCTGTCACCGGCGTGGTTGCTAGGAGGACTCCCGTCAAACCGTTTAACCGTGAAGCCCTAAAACAGATTAACTGTATCCAGGGTAGTCAGCTTTACTAGCCCGTGATAGACCAGTCCTACGTGTGGTTAAACAGGCCCACAGTCAAAGCATAAATCCACGTCTTATCCCGGACTAACCCGAAGAAAAAGCTGCCTTCTTAGCCCGAGTCATGCCGTCCGGCCGAACCAGCGGAGCCGCCCAGAGTTAGGTCCTACCCGGCCACCAGCGCTCCCGGACCGGCTTGTTTACCACCGCCTCCCGCTGAAATTACACAACCGTGTACATGTCCAGACTTTTATTTAGAACACATGGCTCATAAAACACGGGTAAACCCTCCCGGAGCGTGGAGGAACCCCGGACACCAGTGGACCCGTCGCGTTGTCTTCACCGAGCAGAGGTCGAGAGCCACGCCGAGATCAGAGCGCTGTTCCCGCGGAGAGCGGCGCCAGACAGCGGCCTCTGGTTCTCGGATTGGCGCCTGGATCAGTGGTTATCGATTGGTTCACGGTGTTGATGCCAGCTCAGTGCCAATCACAGCCGTCACTCACGGAGCCAAACACCGGAACAAACAGCTCCACATCCGCGAGGAGGAGGAGCCCCGGGGCAGACGAGGCGAGACCCGCGGCAACAAGTGTCCTCCTCCCCGTGAAGAGACGCGGAGCTCGGGGAGGAGACAGGGCGAGTGTCACAGAGCGTCTTTCAGCTCTGAATCGCTGCGTTAGCCCTGTCACATCTTCATTATGGTTCACAGACCGTGTTGGTTACGAATATAAATGATAAAGTAGAGTTTATACAGTCTCTATTGTCACGATCACAAACCTCTCCTGTGGCAGGCTGTGGCTAAAGGCGCTCTAAAGCTGCCCTCAGTCTGTTTAGGCCGCGAGAGAGATGCTTTTTAGCTCATGTGGTGGATGATAAACCAACTTAGGGTGACCAGACGTTCTAGGACAGTCCCAGTTTGGAGCCCAGCAGAGTTCTCCAAAACCACAGATTTGTCACAGTTTTACATAAAAATGTCCCAGTTGTCTCTATTTTTGACCAGTTTATTACCCGCCAACAGTAAAGAGGGATCCCCCTCTTTGTTAAGCTAAAACACTGAAAACTGTAATTGAAAATGGTACTGACAGAAGTCTCAGATTATGGCCCACAAATGAGTCGAGAATGGACAATATTATGGGCTCTTTTCAGTTTTATTTACAACCATCATCAACCATCCCAACCCAAGTGTGTCATAGTTTTGCATTTTATAAATTTGGTCACACAAAACCACCTGCTTGTCTCCACTGTGTGATCATCTTAGAATGTTCCACAGTGTGGCATTTAGGGTATAGGCTTATACCTAAGAGGCCAGAGCGTTTAATAACTTTAAACATAAAAACAAACCTTTATGTCTGAGGAGAGTGTAGGTGTCTGCAGTAGCTTCAAATCAAGACTTAAGTGGGACACGGGGTGAACAGGACTGGCCCAATAAGACTCAAACAGGACTGGACCTAAGACTCAAACAGGACTGGACCTAAGACTCAAACAGGACTGGACCTAAGACTCAAACAGGACTGGACCTAAGACTAAAACAGGACTGTCCCAATGAGACTCAAACAAGACTGGACCTAAGACTCAAACAGGACTGGACCTAAGACTCAAACAGGACTGGACCTAAGACTTAAACAGGACTGGACCTAAGACTAAAATAGGACTGGACCTAAGACTAAAACAGGACTGGACCTATGAGACTCAAACAGGACTGGACCTAAGACTAAAACAGGACTGGACCTATGAGACTAAAACAGGACTGGACCTAAGACTCAAACAGGACTGGACCTATGAGACTCAAACAGGACTGGACCTAAGACTCAAACAGGACTGGACCTAAGACTCAAACAGGACTGGACCTAAGACTCAAACAGGACTGGACCTAAGACTCAAACAGGACTGGACCTATGAGACTAAAACAGGACTGGACCTAAGACTCAAATAGGACTGGACCTATGAGACTCAAACAGGACTGAACAGAGGGTGACCATTTATCATCACAGGCACTTCACAGGAACTTTTTACTGCAAATGCATCCTCTGTAACCACAATAACTCACTTCCGTCAATCTGTCCCTGTGGCTGTGGCTACAAATGCAGTTTACCACCACTGAGTGAATAATGCTGTAAAACATCTTTGAGTGTCCAGAAAAGCGCTGTATAAAACTGATGCATTATTATTGTTATTTATTAACCCTGTTGTGATGGAAACAGACTTCATTTAATGTTCCAGGGTTTATGACTGTGTAATATTTGGCACATTGTTTTTGTGGAGGTGAAAGTACTTTGCCTGAAATATTCCACATTACAGCATTAAACTTACCATAGGGACGTATAGTGTGTGCGTTTTTTTCTGACTGGCCATGTTTCTAACCTGCGAGACTGAAGTGCTGTTAATTACAATAACAATTCCTGCTCTATAACACCTTTATTATGAGGCCATGGTATTATAAAGCCAGAGGACCTTATGTGCTCAGCTCAGCAGGAGTGCTGCCCCCTACAGGAGGAAGTGGGCCGCTTCAACACAGTCCCAGAGGAGGACAGGTTCTGTTCTGTGTGATTTATGTTGTGGAGGATGGATTTCATTCCATGTTTTATTGTCCAGTGTATAATGATTTAAGACCTGATTTGTATGAAATTATTCAGCAGAAGAACCCTGATTAGTTTTGGCTGTCTGAAGGATTAATGCTCATATTGGTTATTTGAAAATGAAATATTTTTGTGGCAGCCTGAGTAAAGAAGGCCTGTACCCTGAAAGGAGGTTGTTTACTTGTCTGACTGTTGGATTTTTTCTGTCTGTATTTATACTGATGGAAGTGTCATATAAGCCCATATGGGGTGGGCATTCAAGATTCAAGATCAAGATTACTTTATTTGTCCTGAAGGAAATTTGTTTTGGACACAAAGGCTGCCACATAAACAGTACACATTAAACAAACATGAAACAAGACATACTTCAACATTCACTTTAACAACCCCATACCACATCACATCACAGTCCTGCGCTATGGCCTAAGTTCAGGAGAGTCACTGAGATGGGCAGGAATGAGTTTTTATACCTGTTCAGGTATCTTTTTCTGTTTTTAATGGGTGCTCTATAGCGTCGCCCAGATGGTAGCAGCTCATATTGGGAGTGTAGGACATGAGAGGGGTCTGAAGTGATCTTTCTTGCTTGTTTGACAACAGTCTCCTCAAACAACTGTTGCAAGGATGGATACTCTCTCACCCCCATCACTTTGAGCGCTGTGCACCAGTCTATAAAGTTCAGATTTTGTTTTAACTGTGAGATGACCAAACCACACACACATTCCATATCGTATTATGCTCTCAATAATAGCATGATAGAAAACAATCATTATTTTTTGTTCAACACCAAATACCCTCAGTCTTCGCAAGAAATACAGTCTTTGTTGTATCCTGCTACAGACAGAATTCACATGGACATCCCACGTCAGGGTGGAATCTATGTGGACCCCCAGGTATTTGTATGAATGAACCTGGGTGACATCACTTTACAAAGCGCTCCACCTCAGATCTGTACACTGATATATCTGTGTCCTTGTCCATGAGTCCCCAGATGGCTGTATCATCAGAGAACTTGATGATGTGAATGCTGAGGTGATTGCTGATGCAATCATTGGTATAAAGAGTGAACAATACAGGCGAGGAGACACAGCCCTGAGCAGCTCTGGTGTTAATAATTTTTAAGTCTCACAGTGTCATCTCAGTGTATGACAAACCATTCATTCATTCATTAACCTGCCTGTTTATGAAAGTCAATGAAGCTACAGTGAGAAAAAGTGTCCTCTCTTTCACAACACTGTTCTCAACCTCACTGTATTTTAATCTCGAACCTTCTGCCCAAAACGCAACATTTACTTTTACATTGTTAGTAAATTGTACGTGCATTCTCTGACCAGCAGATGTCAGTGTGGAGTTTTAAAAAAAACATTAAAATCTGCGTAGCGAAGTCTGCTGTAGTAACCCATTCTGACCGCCAGATGACACTGTTCCCTCATATATATATATATATATATATATATATATATATATATATATATATATATATATATCTCTTTTGCTTTGGTCAATAAACTGTTATTGCTATGAAATAAACCCATGAGCAACGTGGTAGGACTTATAGTAGTAGTAGAAGTAGTAGTAAAACCAGTAGCATAGTAATAGAAGTAATAGCAGCAGCAGCAGCAGCAGTAGTAGCAGTAGCAGTAGTAGCAGCAGTAGTAGTAGTAGTAGTAGTAGTAGTAGTAGTAGTAGTAGTAGCAGCAGCAGTAGTAGCAGTAGTAGTAGCAGTAGTAGCAGTAATAACAACAACAACAAGTAATAACAATAACAGTAATAATAGCAGTAGTAATAGTAGTAATAAGCAACAATAATAACAATGGTAATGCAGTAATAACAATAATAACAATGTAGTAACAATAATAATAATAATGCAATATAATGTAGCGTAATGTGTAGTAATAATAACAATAATAGTAACAGTAATAGCAATAATAATAACAATAATGTAATAATAACAACAACAATAGTAACAATAACAATATTAATGTGTAACAATAATATAATAATAATAATGTAATAATAATAATAATAACAATAATAACAATAATAATAACAATAATAGCAATAATAATAGCAATAATATAGTAATAACAATAATAATAACAATGGTAGATAATAACAATAATAATAGCAATATGTATGGCAACAATAATAATAGCAATGGTAATAGCAATAATAATATGTAGCGGTGGTGGTAGCGGTAATGGCAGCGGCAATATGTGGTAGCAGTGGTAGCGGTAGTGGTGGTAGTAAGTGGTAGTAGTATTGGTAGTGGTGGCATGGCAGCGGTAAGTAGCAGTAGTAGCAGTAGTAGTAGCAGTAGTAGTAGCAGTAGTAGCAGCAGCAGTAGTAGCAGTAGTAGTAGCAGTAGTAGCAGTAATAGTAGCAGTAGTAGTAGCAGTAATAGCAGCAGCAGCAGTAGCAGTAGTAGTAGCAGTAGTAGCAGTAGTAGTAGTAGCAGTAGTAGTAGTAGTAGTAGTAGTAGTAGTAGTAGTAGTAGTAGCAGCAGTAGTAGCAGTAGTAGCAGTAGTAGTAGCAGTAGTAGTAGTAGTAGTAGCAGTAGTAGCAGCAGCAGCAGTAGTAGTAGTAGCAGTGATAGTAGCAGTAGTAGCAGCAGCAGTAGTAGCAGCGTCAGTACATCTGCTGCAACAGCTTCTCACAGTGCTCCACCCAGACACTGTAAATGAACATATCTAACGTGCTATTCGCTGGGTTCCAAATATGAAATAAGCAGGGTTGCGCTTCCTGCTCCATCGCCTCGACTTTATATTGAAAAAGCTCACTCCTCTCTCTGTACCTGCTGCTGTGAGCCTTGTCATTTTGGTCTTAAAATATTCGTAATAACCCACTCTGCATGATCCTGGAGTTTTTATTTCGCTATTTTGCTAAATCAATGAACATTATCGCAAATCACAAATGACAAAAAACCAGGTGCCCTCTTTCCCCGAGGTCGCACCGCTAGCATTGGCAGCAGGTTTATTTGGCAGGGTTGCTAAGCGGAGGAGGCGTTACCTTCAGCAGCCTCACTCCGGATAGTCTGTTTGGTTGCTATGATACTCGCAGTCGGAATTCAAAAGCATGGAACTCTGCTCCAAATTCCCCCCTATAACCCCATAGCCTCAGTGAGCTTCATTTGACTGGAGACGAATGCTGTAGGTCACCAGACAATGTACAGTGTTCCTTTAAAGTGACTGAATGACTCCAAATGCTGCACAAAACCTTCGTATCATCATCTTCATCTTTGCACTGTTGCACTTATATATAACAATATTTACTGTATTTATATTACTGTATTTCTATTTTTTACATACATTTATATAATTATGCCTTATTTCACATCAGTCTGTTGCTACTTATTTTGAATTTATTAGACTTAGACAAACCTTATTGATCTACAAGGGAAATGATTTGGACACAGACACACACATTACAATATAATATAATAATGAAAAGTGAAACATATAAATGGTACTAATAAATTGTAAATAAGTAGCACAAAAGAGAGCAAGTGACAGGTGTCAGATGAGACATAGTTACTGGATATAAATGTATATGTAAAGTCAAACTAAAATAGAAAAATAAGCAGGGTTCCCACTCTTCACTGTCACTTTTTCATGACCTAAAGTGAATTTTCCATGATTTTATGGCACCCTAGCAAACTTTTAGGGCTAAATATGAAATGTTAACTCTTTCCACTCACCTTATGATTTGGTATTATAGTTTTTTATCATTCAAAATACTGTCAGTAGTCGCTTTTAAACAAAAGACCTTATTGTGTATTGTCCTGCTGGAGCGGCTGGCGCGTACGATCGGAAAGAATCATAATAGCCTCATGAGAACTTAACAGAACGCTGTAATTGCGTGAAAGAGATGCTAAAATTCGATGACTTTTCCAAAACTTTCACTGAATTTACACATTTCCATGACTTTTACAGGATTTCCATGACTCTGGGAACCCTGAATAAATAATAAAATCTAAAATCACGGCTATATACAATAGGTCACAGGAAGACAGTGCAACAATGATAGGATGATTGACAGGACATAGAGTTATCTATCTGTTATTACCATTTACCGTTTTTACTCTTTGTTATTATATCATATTGTGATGAGTGAGCATCTGCATCCAAATAATTTCCCTTGCGAATCAATAAAGTGTGTCTAAGTCTAAGTCTGGGACGATGCAGAGGACACCAGCCCTGCTTCTGCTGACACATGAAACACAAACAGACTCAAAATAAAAGAGCTGCCTCACACACTCTGCAGGTGTGAACTTGAGAGGGCTCAGATTACACTATTTTCAGATCTACTGTATGATATCATGTCGTTTCCTCATCACAAACAGACCTGGACTTGTGTTGTGTTGTGTTTCATTCTCACATGTTTAACACTCAAACCCTGCATCTTTAGTCTAAGTTCTTCTCTTAAAGTAAAATATGTAAAATCCAACGTGGCCTAAGTTTAGATCTTGTTTTGTTCTACTTTCTTTCTGGTTTAGACCTGGTTTAGACCTGACTTAGTCCTAATTGTGTCCTGGTTTAGTTCGGGTTCAGTCCTGGTCGAGTCCGGATTTAGACCTGGTTTAGGCCTGGTTTAGACCTGGTTTAGTCCTAATTGTTTCCAGGTTTTGTTTGGGTTCAGACCTGGTTTAGTCCTGGTTTTGACCTGGTTTAGTCCTGGTTTAGACCTGGTTTAGTCCTGGTTTAGACCTGGTTTAGTCCTGGTTTAGAACTGGTATGAGCTGTTCCACCTTGTGATGTCACGTGGTAACACAGGTTATATTCCATACACCTTCACTAGAATTATAGAATCATTTGGATCATTTTCGCACTGGAATTGCCCTTCTCTACTGAACTAAACTTGAAAACTATCATTTCATGACATCACAAGGTGGAACAGAGCATTTTGAGTTTTGGAGACGTAGACAGACTAATAATGCAGAATTAAACATGTGTGAATGAAACGAAACACAACTCCAAGTGTGTTTTTGAGAAGGTAACAACATTATAACATGTCATAAAGCTCCCAAGAGTCAGGAAGTGTGCCTTAGCCTGCTAGTTATTAGCCTTACTGTGACGGCACAACTCCGCTCTGGTCTCTGACAGCTGCCCTGACATAAGGTAAGTGGGGAATAACTTTGGGCCACTGCAAACTGTTCAATCAACTAATTATTTTATATATATATATATATATATATATATATATATATATATATATATATATATATATATATATATATATATATATATATATATATATATATAGTCAGTAAAAATCAGGTATCGTGCCTTTAAACTGTCTTTTGCACGGGCTGATGCTCTGCACGATCCTGTCTTGACTTAAGCTCAGTCTCTTCAAATTTCACAAACGTCACAAATGTCCTGGGACAGACTGAGATGTGCCAGTTTATGTCCAACATCTCGCACTAATACTGTACGTCTACACTGCCCTACAAAGGAAAAACACATGACTCAACTCTCAAAGCCTTGTTTTTGAGAAATTCTGATGAGAAATTTGCAGTAACTCTTTAGTCATTCCGAGGAAAAGTGCAGTAACTGAAGCTGGGAATGTTCCAACAGACAAATCCAAACACAGATACAGCACTTTTTGATTTTGATTGAACTCACAGATCCTGCAGCATGTTTTGTTCTCTAATTCTGAAATGGGACAAAATACAGACTTGAAACTCTCACAATTTCTTACTCAACACAAGCAAACTAAATATGCTTTCTCAGACAAGCTCATTTAATGTTCTTTATCTGTACATTCAGAGCCATTTAAAGACATTTTTCCCAGTTTAACCATCAGCAAAGTTACTGCGTTTCTTCTTTTGTAGGCCAGTTTAATTCACATGCAGGTTGGCCTATTTAAAGTGCCTTGCCATGAGCACCCTGACAGAATACAAAACTAATGAATGAGAATCGAACCACTGAGCTTCAGAAAATGTCATTAATTTGCTCGCTGTGTTGCAGTGTTATGAGGTCTAAAAACTAAAATAAATAATTTAGGTAATTCTTAGCTTTTGTTGTACCACGTGGATGCCGCACCACACGTCCCTGTGTCCCCTGTCCCAGCGGATTTATCCATGATTTGTCTTAGTTTTATACAAGAAATGTCCAGGTGTCCGTATTTTTGACCAATCTGATCCCTGCCAACAGTAAAGAGAGGCATAAATGGTAATTTGTTTCGGTAAAATACAAAAAAATCTGCTTGAAAATGACCAAAACACAGATCTGGTTTAGTCCTGGTTTAGACCTGGCTTTGTCCTAAATGTGTCCTGGTTTAGTTCGGGTTTAGACCTGGTTTAGTCTTGGTTTAGACCTGGTTTAGTCCTGATTTAGACCTGGTTTAGTCCTAAATGTGTCCTGGTTTAGTTCGGGTTTAGACCTGGTTTAGTCTTGGTTTAGACCTGGTTTAGTCCTGATTTAGACCTGGTTTAGTCCTAAATGTGTCCTGGTTTAGTTCGGGTTTAGACCTGGTTTAGTCCTGATTTAGACCTGGTTTAGTCCTAAATGTGTCCTGGTTTAGTTTGGGTTTAGACCTGGTTTAGTCCTGATTTAGAGCTGGTTTAGTCCTGGTTTAGACCTGGTTTAGTCCTGGTGTAGACCTGGCTTTGTCCTAAATGAGTCCTGGTTTAGTCTTGGTTTAGACCTGGTTTAGTCCTGATTTAGACCTGATTTAGTCTTGGTATGAACTGTTCCACTTTGTGATGTCATGTGGTTTTACAGGTATTTTTAAACTCCACACATTCACTAGAATCATTTGAATCATTTTACCGCTGGAATTGTCCAACTCTTCTGAACTAAACTTGAAAACTTCATGACATCACAAGGTGGAACAGAGCATTTTGCGTTTTGGAGACGTAGACACACTAATAAGAAAGGATTACTCAAAGACACAAAGAAACACAAAGAAAAGTAGTCATGAATGGTCTCTGCCTCACACTTTTGTTTAGTTACGCTCTCATTTCACAATTGTATTATTACCAACCGCCAAAAAACCGGGAATGTCCCAGTGTTTTATTTGGAAATACTGGTCACCCTACGCTACAGGCTCCGTTACGTGTGGGGTTACGGTATCCTATGACAGCTCACCACTCCATCTACTGGCCACAGGTGGTATTTTCTTATTCCTACACTCACTGTACAAATTTACTCCTTGTTTACCCGGCAGCACGGTCCCCTCCCTCCCGCCCCTCTCACTCCCCTCTCCCCGCGCCCCAAGCCTCCAAACGCGGGTTATTTTTAGCGCAGTTCGGTGGGGGACCTCACGGCAGCGCCCCTCCTCTTTCTCTGCTGTTTTCACTCTCTACCTGCCTCTCCCTCCTCCTCCTCCCCGCTCTCCTTTCCTCGCCTCCTCGCTGGTCTCCTCGCTGGTCTGCTCGCTGTTAAACGATGAGGATTGCGCGGAGGAGATGAGGCTCCGAAATGCGTCCTTCCTCACGCTGCTCCTCTTCGGCCTGTGCGCGCTGGTGTCGCTGTCCTGGTACACGGCGTTCAGCGGATCCAGAGGTAAACACACGCGGGGGGACGCACGCTCCACACCGGCTCACCCCTGCACCCTGTGGCCGGGGAGCATCGCCCTCAGCCCGGCGTCAGGGCACTGCGGAGCCCCGGTGCAGACGGAGAGCTGTGGTGCCGCCGCCGCCGTGACTGAGGGGTGGTGGTGATGGAGCACGTGAGGCCGGGGTTGTGGTTCGGAGGTTGGCACGGTTTGGTTCGGTTTGGTTTGGTTTGGGGTGAATTGTGAAGAGATGAGAGGTGAAGGTGGGAACACAGTGAGAGGTTTGTTTTGACGCGGGTTCTCGTTGACTCCAGAGCCAAACAGAGTAACGGGACGTAACCTGGGCTGGAATTGGACTAAACCAGGTCTAACCCGGGACTAAACCAGGTCTAACCCAGGTCTAACCCGGGACTAAACCAGGTCTAAACCAGGACGGAATTTTGACTAAAAAATAGACAATATCTAACCCAGGACTACTATGGAAGTGACAAATTTTAAACCCTGCAGGGGACTAAAACCAAGACTAAACCAGGATTAAACCAGGTCTAACTCAGGACTAAACCAGGTCTAAACCAGCACGAAATTTGGACTAAACAGTAAACAAAATCTAAACCAGGACGACTATGGATTTAACAAATGTTCAGCTATGCAGGAGACTAAACCAGGTCTAACCCAGGACAAAACCAGGTCTAACCAGGTCTAACCCAGGACTAAACCATGTCTAAACCAGGATGAAATTTGGACAAATCAATAAACAATATCTAAACCACAACTACTATGGAATTAACACATTTTCAACCATGAAGGGGACTAAACCAGGTCTAAACCAGGACTAAACCAGATCTAAACCAGTACTAAACCAGGATGAAATTTGAACTAAACCGTAAACAAGATCTAAACCAGGATTACTATGGAATTAACAAATTTTAAACCATGCAGGAGATTAAAACCAAGACTAATCCAGGACTAAACCAGGTGTAAACAAGTTAAAAATGACCACATATTTAATAGATTGTAGTAAAACCTGGGTAATTAGGTCTAAACCAGGGCTAACCCGTTCACAGGACAAAATTAGGATTAGACCACAGCTCAACCAGGACTACCATAGATTTAACTAAACTATATCAGAGATTAAACTAAGACTAAACCCGATCTGAACCAGGATGAAATTAGGACTAAACCCAAAATAAACCAGGACAAAATCAGGACTAAACCAGGACTAAACCCGAGCTAAACAGTATGAAATTAAGACCAAACCAGGATTAAACCTGAGATAAACCAGGACGAAATTAGAACTAAACCAGGACTAAACCCGAGCTAAACCAGGACGAAATTAGGACTAAACCAGGACTAAACTTGAGCTAAACCAGGATGAAATCAGGACTAAACCAGGACTAAACCTGAGCTAAACCAGGACGAAATTAGGACCAAACCAGGACTAAACCCGAGCTAAACCAGGACGAAAATGGGACTAAACCAGGACTAAACCCGAGCTAAACCAGGACGAAATTAGGACCAAACCCGAGCTAAACCAGGAATGAAATTAGGACCAAACCAGGACTAAACCCGAGCTAAACCAGGACGAAATTAGGACTAAACCAGAACTAAATCTGAGCTAAAACTGTACAAAATTAGGACTAAACCAGGACTAAACCCGAGTTAAACTGTACGAAATTAGGACTAAACCCGAGCTAAACCTTGATGAAATTAGGACTAAACCAAGTGTATACAAAACCAGTCCAGGGCTAAATCAGGTTAAAGCAGGTAAGATTATGATTAACCCAGACTAAACCAGAGAAACCATTAACTACAGCAGTGACTGAACCAAAATTCAACCAGGTATAAATCAGACCCAGGTCTAAACCAGGCTGGACTAAACCAGGTCCAAACCAGCTTCTATAGGATATATTTAGGTTCTGAATAAATGAATCGGATTTAACAATATTATAATAGCCTATTGAGGAGGATTAGGTTTGATGTAGTCTTGTTTTAGACCTGGTTTATTTCTGGGAGATTCTTGGTTTCAGTCTGATCTCTCTTGGTATTTAAGAATAAAAATTAAGGTCTTTTGCACAGGTTTTGAGATCTTTCGAAGCTTCAAATGACAGAAGATTTGTGTTGAATTCTGTTCTATAGAAACAACCCAATAGAAAATATTGTTTTTTCCATGCTATTTTTATTTGTATATTTGAGTTTGCTCCAATTACAAATGTTTTAAAAATAAACCCTCAGCCTTTTCTGCTGCTCTCACACAGTATTAAAAATGTAGTGCAATAGAAAGTACACATCTCTGCTCTCAAATGTAATGAAGTAAAGTAAGAAGTATCCACTGTAAAATGTCCTTAAGTAAAGTACAGATACCTAAAATTAATCTGTTTTATGTATACTTTACATTCCACCGCTGGTTTTCAAGAATACAGAGTGCATTCATTTCACATTTGTTCTGGTTTGGTCCTGTTCTGGTCCTGGTTTAATCCTGGTCCAGTCTTATGTTTTCAGAGCATCAGATTGTAGATTTTGTCTGTATTTGCTTAAGTTTAGATCAGTTTGTTTAGTCTGGCTTTGAGTGTCCGGCTAATTATATGTTTACTGCTAAAATATGGCTTTCACTGGTCCAAAGATACACCTGGTCCAGCAGTCCTACAGTGACCTGGTTTAGGCCTGGTTTAGGCCTGGTTTAGGCCTGGTTTAGGCCTGGTTTAGACCATGTCTAGACCTGGTTTGTCCTGGTTTAGACTGGGTTTTTGACTTGGTTTAATCCTGGTTTGTCAACTATACCACAGTCCTGATTTGGCCTGGCTTAGACCTGGCTTAGACCTGTCTTAGACCTGGTTTAGACCTGGTTTAGACCTGCTTTGGACCTGCTTTTGACCTGGTTTAGACTGGGTTTAGCCCTGCTTTAGCCCTGCTTTTGACCTGGTTTAGACTGGGTTTAGCCCTGCTTTAGACCTGTTTTTGACCTGGTTTAGACTGCGTTTAGTCCTGGTTTAGACCTCCTTTAAAACCTATTCATAATTTGTTTTAATCCTAGTTTGGTTTTATTTACTACAGTCCTGGTTTGGCTCTTTTAATCCTGAGTTAGTGCTGCTTTAGGTTTCATTTAGTTCTCATGCTTGAGAGCTGATTTAGTCCTGGTTTGTCCTGGTTTAGTCCCGTTGTTCAGAGTCCACTGTTTTCACAGTTGTCCACGTTAATCTCTCCTTGTTTGCATGTATTCAAATAGAGTGAAGTCAGAGGAGGACGTATGGTTCAAGTAAGAACAAAGTCCGACTCAATTTAAACATGAGCAGGTTAATCCAGGGTTAATTTTACACCAGTTTCTCAGATTTCAGTCAAATATTAATTTGGGTCATGGGTCAAAACCTGTTTTGGACAAAATCATTTCAGCTTGGTTTAGACTATGTTTTGGACCTGTTTTAGACCTGGTTTAGACCATGTTTTGGCACGTCCGAGCAGGTTTCAGAGGAAGAAGACAATTGTTTCTGACACAACTCAAACAAGAGAACAAGTCCAAACCTGCACCAACGAAATACTCACTTATGCCTGAAAAACTGGGTCAGGCTTAAACCTGGGTTAGTCCTGGTGTAATTCTGGTTTAATCCCGATTTTAGTCCTGGTTTAATCCTGGTTCAGTCCTGGTTTTATTATGGTGTTGTTTTTGTTTAGTCCTGTTTTTGCTCTAGTTAAGCCCTGGTTCAGCCCTGGTTCAGCCCTGGTTCAGCCCTGGTTCAGCCCTGGTTCAGCCCTGGTTTAGTCCTGGTTTAGTCCTGGTTCAGTCTTGGTTTAGTTATGGTTCAGTCCTGGTTTAGTCCTGGTTTAGTCCTGGTTCTATTAGGTGCAATATGATCTGGGAACACTTGAAAACAAAAGTGTCTTAATCCTTCAGCTGTTCTTGACATCAGCCTCAGGGACTCGGTCTAGGTCTGATCTGGGACTAAACCAGGTCCAAACCAGAACTAAACCTAGACTAAACCAGAACTAAACCAGGTCTAGTCTCGAGTATGTCTCCAAGTGTGGGACAAAACCTGTTGGAGCCTTGAGTGTGATCGAGTTTCTTTCAGAGACACTGAAGCAGACTCTGTTAAATATTCAACAGCTCTGAGACCTAAGACCAGGGCTGAGACCAGACCAGGACTGAGGCCAGACCAGGACTGAGACCAGACCAGGACTGAGACCAGACTAGGACCAGGACTAAAGTTTAACCCAAAGACCAGAACTGAGACCAGACCAGGACTAAACCTCAGAACAGAGTGACTCCCAGTGCTCCAGATGTGTGTTCTTTTCTCTCCCCTCACTTACTGTTTTGTGGTGTAGCTCCTTTTGCCCCCACAGCTGCCCTGGGGCAGACTGGACTTCTTACAAACACTTGTGTCCCAAACCGGGCCCTTACAGTTAGGGTTGCTCCAGACCTGGTTTAGTCCTGTCCCAGACTGGGTTTGGGTTAATGCTTTAGGGTGCATGTGCCTCTGTGGGAGACACTGTCATCACACAAACTTAAATCTTAAATAAACTGCAGTAGCCATGAGCAGCCGACATGTGTGAAAATGTCCTGTTGGAACCATAGAACTATAATCACAGCGTTGTATTGTGCTCATTGGCTCATGGGCCCAAAAATAATTTTCTCTTCTGCATTTACTGACGTCTGTAATGTGCACAGTGTGGAGCGTTTGGACCAATCAGAGCGAGAGCTGCTAGAGCACAGGCTCAGAGCGGGAGGCTTTGTCTTACAAAACTAACTTTAAGGAGCTTTGAGGATTTAAAAATGTTAAAAAGTTTATGTTGTGAAAATAGAAAAGAATCCCTACAAATTCCGACCTTTGTGAAAGTTGTGGATTCCCCGTCAGCCGAACATCGGCAGTTTGAATTCACAGAAATACATTGTTCTTCTTTGGGACAATTCTTCTGGGCCCAAACTCCCGGGAGCTGCAGTACCTGGAGCGGCCACTAGTCTGAAGCCGGGACAGAGGGGGAATTATAGATCCACAGCACAGAACTATAATAAAATCTCTTATTATACATCCATGATCCACAGTAGAACTGAGAGGTGAGGAGAAGATCAGGAGGGACATGTGACCCGTCATGTGACCTCGTGTCATAGGTGAACTTTGACCCTGGGCTTCCTCTGCGTCAGACAGACCCACGTTTAGCCTCAGCCCTCTCCTTCGCATGTGTGTGTTTACATGACTGTGTGTGTGTCTGTGTCTTTATGTGTCTGTGTGTATGTATGTATAGGTGTGTGTGTGTATAAGTGTATGTGTGTATGTGTGTGTGTATAAGTGTATGTGTGTGTGTATAAGTGTATGTGTGCGTGTATAACTGTATGTGTGTGAGTGTGTGTGTGTGTGTGTGGGGGGGGGGCAGACTCAAAGAAGTGTGGTGTACCTAACGCAGAATTAAACCAGGCCTGAACGCAGAATTAAACCAGGCCTGAACGCAGAATTAAACCAGGCCTGAACCAGGACTAAACTCAGTCTAAAACAGGACTGAACAAAACCCGGTCTGGACCAGGACTAAACCTGGTCTGCAGAGTTCCTCTGTGGCAGATGGTCTCAGTATGGGTCCATGCTGTTCACTTTCTGCCCACACTTTGGATTGAAAAACACAAAGATTCATCCATTTTCTCAAAATGAAATCTAGATTTAGACCTGGTTTAGTTTTTGTTTAGTCCTGGTGTGAATGTTAATCTGGGTTAGAGTTAAACCTAATTTAACTGGTTGAGTCTTATTCCAGACCTCGTTTAGTACGGCTTTCTTTAGTCCTCCTTTGGACCTGGTTTAGACCTGTTCTGGACCTGGTTTAGTCCTGCTTCAGACCTGGTTTAGTCCTGCTTCAGACCTGGTTTAGTCCAACTTCAGACCTGGTTTAGTCCTGCTTCAGACCTGGTTCAGTCCTGCTTCAGACCTGGTTTAGTCCTGCTTCAGACCTGCTTTAGTCCTGCCTCAGACCTGGTTTAGACCTGCTTCAGACCAGACCTAGTTTAATCTTTCTTTGGTCCCAATTTAGTCCTGCTATAGTCCTGCTATAGTCTTGGTTTAGTCTTGGTTCAGACCTGATTATGGTTTAGTCCTGCTTCAGACCTGGTTTAGTCCTGCTTCAGACCTGGTTTAGTCCTGCTTCAGACCTGGTTTAGTCCTGCTTCAGACCTGGTTTAGTCCTGCTTCAGACCTGCTTTAGTCCTGCCTCAGACCTGGTTTAGACCTGCTTCAGACCAGACCTAGTTTAATCTTTCTTTGGTCCCAATTTAGTCCTGCTATAGTCCTGCTATAGTCTTGGTTTAGTCTTGGTTCAGACCTGATTATGGTTTAGTCCTGCTTTGGTCCTGGTTTAGTCCTGGTTCACCTGGCTTGGCCCTGCACACTTTGTCTGTGTTCATTGGAGCCTATCTCTTGTGCACTTTCATTCTGGTCTGAAGTCCTGGTCCGGTCTCAGAGGGTCTTTGTCAGTCCAGACTCTGTCACTAAATCCCTCTCAGACCGGTTATAGTCCTGGTCTTAGTCTTGGTTCTGCTCTGTGCCCAAACACAAAGCTCTGTGGCACACTGCCCTCTCAAAGATGGTCAGGCCTTTTGACCGTGGGAACAGATCAGCCTCTATACTACTACTACTACTATTACTGCTACTACTACTACTACTACTACTACTACTGCTACTGCTACTCCTACTACTACTGCTACTGCTACTGCTATTACTACTGCTACTGCTACTGCTACTGCTGCTACTACTGCTCCTGCTACTGCTGCTACTACTACTATTACTACTGCTACTACTACTACTACTACTACTATTACAACAACAACAACAACTACTACTACTATTACAGCTACTACTACTACTGCTACTACTACTATTACTGCTACTACTACTACTACTACTACTACTACTACTATTACTGCTACTACTACTACTACTACTACTACTACTACTATTACTGCTACTACTACTATTACTACTACTACTACTGCTACTGTTACTACTACTACTACTTAGGCCTGTAACAATAACATATTTTGCTGGATGATTAATTGACCAAGAAATTATTGCGATAAATGACATTTTGAGACAGTTTTCGACGAATATAATGGCAATGGAATAAAAATGCAAATACACCTTTTCAAAGATCAATAAACTTTACTTTCTCAAGAACTTTTAACACAGGAACTGCAAGACAAACAAAAGCAGTCGGCCTAAATAAAACAGACTCGTTAACATAAGAAAAGCCTAATGTAGTCTGGCTTACACCAAGGTCTTGGTAACAAAAAATGCATTTGAATAAGCCATTGTTGAACCAAACAGAACCAAAACAATAAATCAAATCGATTATTAAGTCTCTTTAACAAAATTGCCCTTAAATGTTATTAAACATTATGCTCAGTTCTCAGCCAGCCTGTGTGACTTTCTCCTCGTCTCGGTGCTCTCTGCTCAGTGTTACGAGACCATCATAGGCCCTATACTGTATATGAATGAGCACTAGCCGTGTTCCAAATAGAAAGTTTGCATGCGGCTCTTATTCATTACAGTGCACAATCTGCATTCATCTTAACAGGAGACTTGGATTGTTCTAGGTTGTAACATTAAAGTTCATTTGCACCTCTAGTCTCTGGTGCACTTTTGATGGGGGAAACCTGCCGGTAGGAAACCCACCCAGACATGGGAAGACATGCAAACTCCACACAGAAAGGCCCGGGTGATCCAGGGATTGAATCTAGACCCTCCTTGCTGTGAAGAGTGAGCACTGGTTGCCACCTTCACCTTCTTCTCCTCTGGCTCCCATTGATTTACAGTGGAATATTGTGGCCTCTCTCTGTACATGCTGCAGTGAGCCTCAGCATTTTGGTCTTAAAATGTTCATATTAACCCGCTCGACATGATCCTATTTCACTATTTTGTCTGTCATAAAATATTCCTAATGTAGAGCTCCAGATTTGTTCCTGTAACTGTTAGCACCGCGAGCTTCATTTGAGTGGAGCTGAACACAGCGTTCAGGATGCCGTCACACTCGTTTATTCCACTTTTTTATCCAGTCTATGCTGGCGAGTATCTTAATTGACATGTTTGTTGTTTTTACTACTCCTACTGCTGCTGCTGCTACTACTGCTACTGCTACTATTGCTACTATTTAGCTACTGCTGACTACTTAACTACTTTATATAACATTAATAAAAACTATTACTACTGCTTAACAAACTATTACTACTGTAACCATCTAATTACTCGCTGCTGCTGCTCAACAACATACAACATAACTGCCACTACAACAATACTAATAACAACTGATTCATTAGCGATACTGTGTATTACCACAACCTGCTGTTGTACCATACCATATGATCTCAACCAACTGCTCACCACCATTACCACTAAACAACTATGATACATAGTAATAGCAATATAATAATATATATTAATGGTATTCAACTGATGACATACTCAGTTGGTGCACCTCAGATTAGCAAGCCGGTAAAGCATATCTTTCTTCTCAAACTAACTCTTTTCAACAACATACAATATATAATCAATGGATATATATAGCGGTATGATTGTAATATATAATGACAAGCAACAGACACCAATATATAATAATCGTATATATCACCAATATGACAACCAACAACAACTAATGATTGTATTTTCAGTTAATATAATGTAATTATTATGCTCAATTCAACCAACAATTGATAACCCATGTAACTCATATGTATTATTGTTTCATTACATACAACAGTACTAATACAGCATATGACAACATATATGATTGCAACAACAATAACAGGTCTTTCATTGTTAACAACTAATAACTAGCATACAACTCTTGCATCAAATTAGTTTAAATATATTGGCATACTATGTAATTATATGGTTAACAATGACACAACAAAACAATTGGCTAATAGCATATTATTATTGTTATTAACAACTAATTTATTGTTATTATATTAGCTCTTTTGATAAGCAACAACCCAAGCAACAATAACAATAGCTCGCATGACAATATTGTTACAACATTGCTAACCAATGGCTCCAACTAACTACGCACTCGCAGCTCTGGCCATTTGACAACTGACAACGCTACTGTGGGTTAATACAACAATTTAGCAGCAACTGATTACTAGCCATATATTGCTACTGTAACCTTGTAATACTGCTCACTGCTACTATTTAGCAACCAACAATATTGCTACTACCAACTGCTACTCAACCCAGCCACTGCTGTTGTACGTACTCTGCTGCTACAATTGATTTGCAATCTTTGCTTTCTGTTCTTCACCGTGCTACTACTCTGTACTCTATATATGTACCGCTACCACTCAGACTCATAAGCCGCTCTTTGCTGTAATCAATTGGCAACGCCAACTGCATATTACAGCTGCGCCAACACACAACCATGTAGCTGCTCTTTCTTTCTCATTTTAACCAGATCGACAACACTTATTATAACTGCTGACGTTGTAACACTAGTTGCTTGCTGGATTAGCTGGTTAACTGTATATGTAACTGCTTGGCTTTCTTTCTTTCTCTTTCTTTTTTACTTTTCAAGGTTCAGAGCCCCTCCAATGCAAGTTAGGCATTCTGGTTTAGGTGATAATTACCTGGAATATGAAGTTCTCACCTACTACATAGCTGTTGCTCAATATTGCTCTCTATCCTATTACTCCCTCCTCTCTGCGATTATGCTGCTGATGCTCACTACTTATTATGCCTGCTGCTACTCGATTCCTCGATGGTACTGCTTACCTGCAATATGGTGGTTAGCAATATTAATATGCTGCTGCAATATACTTAATATTATGCTGCTCAACAACTGGCTCATTGATTTCTTTCTCATACTCATAATAACTCTTTATTCATATCGTTTCTTTGCATTATTAAGTATCAATATATTAGCTGCTGCTTATTATGTATTGTTAGCACTGCTAATAAGCTGTTAACAAGCAACAACATTATTAACTAACAAGCAGCAGATATTTAGCAATAAAATAGAGCGACAGCAACCATGTAGCGGCTAATGGCATATGGCAATCATGTTAACCAACTAATAATGAATCATTAACTATGGTAACTGAACTCTGTATATTACATGACCAACAAGCAACAACAATGACAACAGCAACGCTTAGTAACAACCTGTTGGCAACAACAACCCTGCATTTAGCGAGCAACTGGACTACTACGTTAACCAACAATTTGCTTACTACAACAGCAATATTAACTGCTACAGCAACAGCAACATACAACAACAACAACTAGCAACTACAATTATGTAACAACTGACAGCAATATGTAATGCCGATCTTTTAATATACTTGTACCACAACTCAGTTAACAACATATATGAATTATACAACATCATATGTAATATGATTCAGCTCATGACTCCATATGACACATGACTCGATTAGCTTTTCGTTAACTCTCAACAATCTATTTTGCAACATACATATGGCTCTCTTAATATTACATACATAGCTCTTTACTTTATTATTAATGTAAACAATTGTAATTAGCCTTAGTATAATTAATGACAACAATCATGTTAACTCAATATTATGTATTAACAACAACAACTCGTTCAATAATAACTCAACATGTATCGTATGCTCTTATCTTTCTTATTCATATATGATTTAATGACAACATATTCAATAATTGACAAACTAGTATATTAATAACCTTAGCAGTTGGGCCGACAGAAATCATGTAATGACGGCAATCCTCTTAAACAACCAGCGATTATTATTGACAATTAACAATTATTGTAATAACAAAAAGCTTAACATATTGTTATTAATACAGCAACAATAATGACAATGACAATAGGTTAGTTATTAATAACCAACAACAGTATTACCAGCAACTATTATTATACATATGCACTGACTTGGCTGACATATGTTTGTGTTATTAACAAGCAATTGGTTTAAGCATAAAAGCTCAACCAAACCATCAATTACTGACTGTAACAAATAACGCTATCATTGTTTAACTTACAACATGCATACTACAACGGGGAACAACATACGATATGGCTTAACAACATAACTAACAAACGAGCATTGCCATTACTATTGTTCCAGCAGTACAACAACTAATAGCCGAAACCAACAACAACCCAACATATTACTAGCAAACACTCTTTCTGTCGTTAAGGCCATTACCCTACTGTTGCTAATATTAACAACAACTACTGCGGTTCTTTCAACGTAGCCAACAATACTACCACGGCAAACCATGACAGCAACAACAACAATACTGCTACCGTTCTTCACTGTGTGCTACTGCTACAACAACTAGCAACAACAGCAGCTAGCAACAGCAGCAGGATCGTTCTGTAACAACAATTGGCATATATACAATATATGATATATATATATAAACCGACAACAAACTAATATGCTCTTTCAACGTATATAATGACAACAACATAGTTATATATATAATAATATATAGCTCATATAACCAGCAATATATTGTGTACATATAACAACTGTTATTAACAAACCAACCTATAGTATAGTATATATATATATACTCAATTATACGTATTGGTAACAACTGCATCATATATATATAGCTATATATATATATACCTTAGCAACCAGCAACTGTAACAAACAAATGATATCGTATTACAGTACAACAATATTGACAGCTCAACTCTTTACTATAAACCAATCAACTATTCAGCTCATATATATATATTACAAACATATATATATCATTTATACATATACTTACATATACTCGTAATATATGACGTAATCTGTTAACATAGGACAGCAAACGATATACAACTGAGCAACTCTTCTTAACTTATTATTATTACAACTATTACCTTAATAGTTATTATTACAACAATATTATAACAAAATGTTAATATAGCTGCTGTTAGCTAGCAACAATGAACAACATTAATGATTGAAGCTGTTACAATAATGACCAATGACAATAATGATACTGGCAACAACACTGACAACAACGAACACTCTTGACTACTAATAATTGACAACCATGGTAATGACAACCAACTCTTCTGGGTTGCACATGATCACAATAACAACAGCGGAAACAATGATTATTATTGACAATGAGCAAAGCAACAACAATATTACAATGAACTAATGCATATAACTAATAACATAATAACATATAACACAACATATGACAACGTAATGTATTATCTTTAATATTCAACAACAACTCAGCAATGACATATTGTGACAAGCAAACAAGCAACAACAACGCCGTAACATTTTGAGCAGTTCAAGCGAGCATACAACAACCCTCGTTCTTACATAACAACTCTTGTTGTTATTAGCAACTCAACGATTATTATTATTATTGTTAATATTAACTATTAGCATATACTTGGCAAATCAATATAACAACGCTCAACAACAATAATTGCTTTTAACCAACAACAGTGCTGCTTAATATATGAATCACTATTGGCACAACAACGAACAACAGCAGCGAGCAAGCGACAGCAGCAGCAGCAGTTCATTAACATTCTACTACTGTCTTATTATTGTCTATCAATACTACCATTGCGGATTCTCCTACTACTACTACTGCTACTGCTAGTACTGCTCCTGCTACTCCTACTACTGCTACTGCTAGTACTGCTCCTGCTACTCCTACTACTACTACTCCTGCTACTACTACTACAACTACTACTACTGCTCCTACTACTGCTGCTAGTACTACTAATCTTCTACTCCTATTACTATTGCTTCTGCTGCTGCTGCTACTACTACTACTACTGTGGCCATACCGGCTCGTCAAAGCCTGATCCCGTCAGATCTCAGAAGCTAAGCAGGGCCTGGTTAGTACTTGGATGGAGACCACTGGGAATTCCAGGTGCCACAGGGGGGCGCCAATGGCAAAAACTGTCGTAGTGTCCTTAGGCAAGGCACATCACCCTCATTGCCTAGTATGAAAGTGGTGTGTGCATGTGTGTTGGTGGTGGTCGGAGGGGCCGATGGCGCAGATTAGCAGCCTCGCTTCCCTCAGTCTGCCCCAGGGCAGCTGTGGCTACAATAGTAGTTTACCACCACCGGGTCTGGAGTGAATGAATAATGCTCTGTAAAGCGTCTTTGAGTGTCCTGAAAAGCGCTGTATAAAACTGATGCATTATTATTATTATTATTACTACTAATACTTCTACTACTAGGCTACTGCTTCTACTCCTACTACTACTGCTGCTACTACTACTACTATGACTGTTACTACTGCTACTACTTCTACTTTTATAGCTATTACTGTTACTTCTAATCTGGTATTGCCGGTGTATTCTCCCGCTCTCCTTCAGATTGAGATTAGGGCCTGCTCTTCCCCAGACCCTTATGCCCTTTCAAAAATGGCCGCCCTCCTCTCTCGTTTGGGGCTCTTTGTCTCTGTGGGAACCGCCTCTTGATGGACAGCTCAGCGGCGCGTTGGTGTGGAAACGGGAGATGCTTATCAGTCAGCCAATCAGATCTCTCCCCTGAGAGTCCTTATGTTTAAAAATGAGCCGGTCTCAAGTGAACATTAACATTCTGATCCCATAACAAGACTAAAGCAGGACTAAAGCAGGACTAAACCAGGACTAAACCAGGACCGAACCAGGACTGAACCAGGACTGAACCAGGACTGAACCAGGACTGAACCAGGACTGAACCAGTACAAAATCAGGACTGAACCAGGATTTAACCAAGACTAAATGAAGATGGAAGCAGGACTGAACCAGGACTGAACCAGGACTGAACCAGGACTAAACCAGGACTAAACCAGGACTGAACCAGGACTAAACCAGGACTAAACCACGACTAAACCAGGACAGAACCAGGACTAAACCAGGACTAAACCAGGACTGAACCAGGACTAAAGCGGGACTAAACGAAGACTGAAGTGGGACTGAACCAGGACTAAACGAAGACTGAACAAGGACTAAACTAGGACTATACCAGGATTAAACCAGAACTGAACCAGTACTAAATCAGGACTGAACCAAGACGAAACCAGGACTAAAACAGGACCAAACCAGAACGAAACCAGGACGGAACCAGGCCAAACCAGGACTAAACCAAGATTTAACCAGGACTAAAACAGGACTAAACCAGGACTAAAACAGGACTAAACCAGGATTAAACCAGGATTAAGCCAGGTCTGAACCAGGACTGAACCAGGACCGAACCAGTACTGAACCAGGACTAAACGCGGTCCGAACCAGGACTAAAGCAGGACTAAACGAAGACTGAAGTAGGACTGAACCAGGACTAAACCAGGACTGAACCAGGACTAAACGAAGACTGAACCAGGACTAAACCAGGACTAAGTGAAGACTGAACTAGGACTATACCGGGACTAAACCAGAACTGAACCAGTACTAAATCAGGACTGAACCAGGAGTAAACCAGGACTAAAACTGGACTAAACCAGGACTGAATCAGGACTAAAACAGGACTAAACCAGGATTAAGCCAGATCTGAACCAGGACTGAACCAGGACCGAACCAAGACTGAACCAGGACTAAACCACGACTGGAGAAGGACTGAACCAGAGCTAAACCAAGACTAAACTAAACCAACAGAGAACCAGAACTGAAGCAGGACTGAGCTAGAACTGAACCAGGACTGAACCTAGTAAAACACACTAAACCTGGACTAAACTAAAACTAAGTCACAACTCAACCAGGATGGACTAAACCAGGAGAAAACCCTGGACTTAACCAAGAACCAGGTCTAGACCAGAACTTAACCTGGATATAGTCCCGACACAGTGATTACTATATCCACTTATTGTTTTATATATTAAAGATGGAACATGTATGTATTTTTGGGCATCAGCATTTATCGTGTGTACATTTCTTTGTGAATTTTGGGTATTTTAGTTGTAATAATAAGTTGTAGCGTTTAGCTTTTTATTTGAGCTGTAGAGAGTTGAGTAATTACCCTCTTTGGCTAATTAATGGTTAATTTTGCTGTTTATTCATTGCAGTTCAGCCCATTTAATAATACTGTCAATTTAAAAGTGGTTTGCTGGGGTTATCTTGTGTTATTATTGTTATTATATCAGTGGGATAAATGAGTTAGTTGATCACAGTGTATCTCTGTACCAATGAAACACACTTTGAAACTTGTTATTGTAACAAACGTACCACCAGGACAGAGTTCAAACCCAGACTAAACCAGGACTAAACTAATCCAGGTCCCAGCCTAAATCCAGACTAAAGAGATCCTGTAATAGGCCCATAACCAGTTGAAGAGCGTGGTTACACAGTGCTCTCAGGGCCATCTGAGGAGCTCTCCAGACACATGAATAATTCAGACTTTTGCATTTTATAGTTTGAAGTGGAAGTCTACGGCACAACGGACACTGGGCTCATTTGATAATTTAAATGAATTTTTAATGTAATGGTTTATTTCATTTTAATTTCATTTTAATGTATTATTTATTTACTTAGATTTTTTATTTTATTTTTTACTTAATTTAAATTTTATTTTATTTCTAATTTAAGTTAGAAGATTGCTTCCTCATCACAAACATACATTACCTGGAGTTGTGTTTTGTTTCATTTTTGTTTTATTCACACCTGCACATTTAGGCTGAGTTCTTCTCTCAAACTGAAAACTCTCTGTTCCACCTTGTGATGTCATGTGGTAATACAGGAAGTGCTCCACTGTGTTTTTAAACTCCACACACCTTCACTAGAATCATTGGGATCATTCCATCCTTGGAATTGCCCATTTCTATTAAACAAAAGGTAAAAGGAGCTGTTCGCTTGAAAACGACTTCTTCATGACATCACAAAGTGGAACAGAGCATTTTGGGCTTTGGAGATGCAGACAGACTAATAATAAAGAGTTACTCAAACATGTGAATGAAACAAACACAACTCCAGGTCTGTTTGTAATGAGGAAAGTACATTACAACATGGCTTAAAGCTCAAAAGAGTCAGTTTGGTGTAATACAGGAGCTTTAGTCTCACAGTTCTACTTCCAGAAGATCAGGAGTCTAACCCACAACCTCCTGACACAGAGGAGGGGACAGGCTAACCACTCTGCCACAGCAGGTTAAAGGCTGTGCAGACAGAGGGGGCACTGTGTGGAACCCTCCAGAACAGAGGGGCAGTGTGAGAGCGACTCAAACATGTTTACGAAAGGGACGAGAGGAGAGAGGGAGGAGAGGGAGGAGGAGGGAGGAGAGAAAGGGAGAGGAGGGAGGGAAGAGAGGAGAGGAGAGAGGGAGACGAGGAGAGAGGGAGGGAGAGGGGGGAGGAGGGAGAGGAGAGAGGATGGATAGAGAGTGAAGAGGAGAGAGGGAAGGAGGGGAGGAGGGAGAAGAGGAGAGAGGAAGGAAAAGAGAGATGGAGGAGAGGGTGGGAGGGAGTAGACAAGGAGGGAGAGGAGAGAGAAGAGAGGGAGGAAGAAGAGTGACAGAGGGAAAAGAGGAAGAGAGGAGGAGTGAGGAGAGAAGGGGAGCTGAAATGGGGAGAAGGAGGAGAGGGGGCAAAAGAGAAGATGAGGGGAGGTGAGAGAAAGACGAGAGAGGATGGAAGGCAGAAGAAAGGGAGAGATGGGACAAGAGACAAGATAGAGAAGAGAAGGAGAAAGATGAGAGAGGCCAAGAAAGGGAGAGAAGAGAGGGAGGGAGAAAAGGAGGGGGAGAGAGACAGATGGAGGAGAGAGTGGAGGGGGGAAAATGAAGGACTCAGCGATTATACAGATTCAAGACCTGGTTTAGACCTGGTTTAGTCCTGGTTCAGTCCTGGTTCAGTCCTGGTTCAGTCCTGTTATAGTCCTCCTGTAGTCCTGGTTCAGTCCTGTTATAGTCCTGGTCTAGTCCTGGTTCAGTCCTGTTATAGTCCTGGTCTAGTCCTGGTTCAGTCCTGTTATAGTCCTGGTCTAGTCCTGGTTCAGTCCTGTTATAGTCCTGGTTCAGTCCTGTTATAGTCCTGGTTCAGTCTTGTTATAGTCCTGGTCTAGTCCTGGTTCAGTCCTGTTATAGTCCTGGTCTAGTCCTGGTTCAGTCCTGTTATAGTCCTGGTTCAGTCCTGTTATAGTCCTGGTTCAGTCCTGTTATAGTCCTGGTCTAGTCCTGGTTCAGTCCTGTTATAGTCCTGGTCTAGTCCTGGTTCAGTCCTGTTATAGTCCTGGTTCAGTCCTGTTATAGTCCTGGTTCAGTCCTGTTATAGTCCTGGTTCAGTCTTGTTATAGTCCTGATCTAGTCCTGGTTCAGTCCTGTTATAGTCCTGGCCTAGTCCTGGTTCACTCCTGTTATAGTCCTGGTTCAGTCCTGTTATAGTCCTGGTTCAGTCTTGTTATAGTCCTGGTTCAGTCCTGTTATAGTCCTGCTGTAGTCCTGGTTCAGTCCTGCTGTAGTCCTGCTGTAGTCCTGGTTCAGTCCTGTTATAGTCCTGTTATAGTCCTGGTCTAGTCCTGGTCTAGTCCGTATATATTCACAGTCTGTGCACACAGGCCGTTTGTATCTCAGATCTACAGTCAGAGCTGCTTCCTCTTCCTGTGATAAGCCTATGTCCATATACGTGCGTAATTCCCATATAAGAACGTCCATAGTGCTTCCTGTTTCAGAGATAACACACACATTTGCACTTGCAGGAAATGTTTCTTCTATAGCACAAACACAACAAACTGAAGCTCATTTGTGTTTTGTGAATGTTTTATTTTAGTGAAATACAATCCAATGAGTCTGTAATTAATTAAAGGTCCAAATTATTCTAGTAAAGGTGTATAGACTTTTTATTTATTGATTGATTTTAATTAAAAACAATAGAACAGGGGCCTCCAAAAAATTTTTTCTCCTGTGAGGTACGAAAGAAAAATGCGAGGGAGCTACCCATTTCAGCAATCGCAAAGAAACTGAGTAAATACAAGAGCCACGGCAAGTTTTAAGATAGGGAACATGCTTATAAAACAAACCATTGTCCATTCATCGGTGCACAAAGGTAGGCATTAGGGATGGACATGATTAGTTGATTAATCGATGATTGATCATTAAGAATTTTGTCAATCACATTCATTTTAATCAACAAACTGAATGTAGGTGTCTGTGCGTAACGTATCATAAGGAGCTGAGGCTGCGTCCCACAGCACAGACACTGGAGCTGTGGCCCCACAGTCCCACGTCTCGGCTCTGGCTCCTTGGAGATCACTATATCCCTCAGAGTGCGTTTACCTGCACATCAGTGTCCCGGGTATGATTATGAAGTATGAGTATGCTGGTTTTGTGTGTTATGCAGTATCTGCAACGCGACATACGCACAGAACAGACTCAACAGCCTCATCACATCCTCTGTCACAGAAAGAACACTCATATTCCACTGAGTCGTGTTCTTTAGTCCAACAGAAGCTGAACACATCAGCGCAAGGAAAGAGCTGCTTTTATTGCTTATGCAAATGAGCCATGCGGTTTTAAGTTTTGTTTCTGTAAGACGTAAACAAATGTGCCAAAGCTGCATTAAACACATTCTGATCTCACACTGATGTGGCTCTATAGTGATTATGGTTTATATGTTGTAAAGTTGAGTTTATTTATGCAGATCAGTAATAGTAATAATTGTGATGATAATTTTAATATAAAATGTTGAAATGATTAATCGAAAATCGATCATTAATTTTCCCGACGATCGATTAAGACAATTTAATCAAATGCCCGTCCCTAGTTGGCATCAAAATGATATATTTACAATGGTATTTAATCAAATTTTACTTTTTTTCTCCAATACATAGAATTCAGAAATCCCTTGGCAAACTACTTGGAAGGGGGTGGAGAGCTACAGGTAGCTCCCGACCTACAGGTTGGAGACCCCTGCTCTAGAATTCATTTAACAAAATGTAATAATAAACATTAAACAATACCTACAATAAATAGGTATTATTGTAGGTATTACAAGGTATTACCACACACACACACACACACACACAAATTTAATTAAATAAAACAAAAGTAGGGCAACCAGATGTCCAAAATTATAAACTGGGATTGTCGGTCGGTAGTAATAAAATTGTGAAACGAACGCATAATTGAATTGTTCTGAATTTGGTCCATTCATGACGAGCATGTGAGTCAGTACAGTCGCATTTTCTCTGTATTTTGTTCATGTTTAAGCAGCTTTTCTTTATTTTATTTAAACAAATGACAAGTTTTCTCTTTCTCTTTACTGTTGGCAGGGATCAGATTGGTCAAAAATAGGGACACCTGGGACATTTCTTCTCTAAAACTGGGAAAAATCAGTAGTTTTGGATAAATCTGCTGGAACAGGAGACAGAGGGCTCAAAACTGGGACTGTCCCAGGTAAATAGGAACATCTGGTCACCCTAAATAAAAGTAAAATGGTAGTACAGCATAACCACTGCTAGGCCCCCTTATATTTATACCTTGACCAGTTTCTAATTTAGATTTAGCGTGAGAGTTAGAATCCTGTTTGCGACTCCATTTTGAGTGATGCTTTCAGTCCGTTCCCACACCTCTCTGCTTTTCTTCTCTCTCATTAACTCAGAATTAGCATGTAGTCTGTCGTTAGCTCAGGCGCTAACACCTGCTGCTGCTGCTGTACAGACTTCATTACCCATAATCCCCGAGGAGCCATTAGCTTACGCATATTCACTTCCTGTTTACAGAGTGCAGATCAGAATCATACACGGTTACTTTTACACTTCATTTAAAACAAACTTCATTTCCTCATGGAACAATATTTGTAGTGTGTTTTTGCACGCTAGTCCTGGATTAGTCCTGGTTTAGTTTAGATTTATACCTGGTTTAGTCTGGGTTAAGTGCCGGTTTAGTCTTGGTTAAGTTTTGGTTAAGTCTTAGTTTAGTCCTGGTTTAGTCACAGTTAATTAAGTCCTAGTTTAGTCCTGGTTTAGCTCTGATTGAGTCCAGCTGTAGACCTGGTTGAGTTATGGTTAAGTTCTGGCTGAGTCCTGGTTTAGTTTTGTTTGAGTCCAACTGTAGGTCTATACCTGTCTGAGTTCTTTTAGTCCTGGTTGAGTTCTGGTTTTGTCCTGGTTTAGTCTTGGTAGAGTCCTGGTAGAGTTCTGGTTCAGTTTCAGTAGAGTTCTGGTTGACTGTTGAGTTTTGGTTGAGTTCTGGTTGAGTCCTGGTAGAGTTCTGGTTGAGTTTTGGGTGAGTCCTGGTTTAGTTCTGGTTGAGTCCTGGTTGGTTGGGGTGTATTTTGATTTGAATAGTCAAATTCTGGTGTATGTGTGCAGAGGTGTCTCCATCAGATACAGACAATGGACATTTGCATCAAACAACCAAGACTAAACCAACACTAAAACAACACTAAACCAACACTAAACCAAGACTAAACCAGGTCTTTACCAAGCGTAAATATAGGAAATAGGAATAGCCCTGGTTTAGCCTGGATTTAGTCCTGGTTTAGTAGTCCATGTATAGTCCATCTTTAGTCTTGGTTCATTCCTGGTTTAGTCCTTTTATAGTCCTGGTATAGTCCTGGTTTAGTCCTGCTATAGTCCTTGTATAGTTCTGGTTTAGTCCTGTTAAGTCCTGGTTTAGTCCTGGTTTAGTCCTGGTTTAGTCCTTTTATAGTCCTGGTTCAGGCCTGGTTCAGTCCTGGTTCAGTCCTGGTATAGTCTTGGTTTAGTCCTGGTTTAGTCCTGGTTTAGTAGTCCTTGTATAGTCCAGCTTTAGTCCTGTTATAGTCCTGGTTTAGTCCTCATACATTTACAGGTAAACGAGGGCTGGGAAATAAAGAAAAAGTAGATGTACACAAATGAAAACCTTTTACTGAGAACAATTTAATGCTGATTTATTCTTGATTACAAAAAATGGACATGGTTACCAAGTTGTATAATTTGGTGTTTTGGTTCATGATGATTCTCCAATCAGAAACCAGAATGAGCCTCACATGACTCTCTGATTTGTGTCGCCAGTTTCAAAACTGAAATCCAATGTGTCCAGTGAGTCAGTGCTAGTGCAGCCTCTGCAGCTCAGGGAGGGAATTCTGGAGGTTCTGAACTTCACACGAGGCCTGTTCATAAACTAAGCATGAGACAAACTTGGATAAACCAAGTCTAAAACAGGAGTAAACCAGGACTAAACCAGGACAAAACCAAAAGCAAACCCGGACAAACCCAAGACTAAACCAGAACTAAACCAGAACTAAACCAGGACTACACCATAAATAAACCAAGACTAAACCAGGACTAAATCAAGACTAACCAAAACTAAATTCTAACCAAATTAAGACTAAACCCAGACTAAATGCAGGTTAAATCAGGACTAAAATAGATCTACACCAGGACTAAACCAGAACTATAGCAGATGTAAACCAGAACTAAACCAGGACTAAATCAAGACTAAACCAGATGTAAGGCATAACTAAATTAAGACTAAACCAGGACTAAACTAGGGTTAAACCAGGACTAAACCAGGACTAAACCAGGACTAAACCAGGACTAAATTAGGACTAAACTAATACTAAAGCGGGACTAAAGCCGGACTAAAGCGGGACTAAGGCGGGACTAAAGCAGGACTAAAGCAGGACTAAACTAATACTAAAGCAGGACTAAAGCAGGACTAAACTAATACTAAAGCAGGACTAAAGCAGGACTAAAGCAGGACTAAAGCAGGACTAAAGCGGGACTAAAGCGGGACTGAAGCAAGACTAAACTCTTACTAAAGCAGGACTAAAGCAGGACTGCTTTAGTCCCACTTTAGTCCTGCTTTAGTCCTGCTTTAGTCCTGCTTTAGTATTAGTTTAGACCTGCTTTAGTCCTGCTTTAGTCCTGCTTTAGTCCTGCTTTAGTCCCGCTTTAGTCCCGCTTTAGTCCTGCTTTAGTATTAGTTTAGTCCTGCTTTAGTCCTGCTTTAGTCCTGCTTTAGTCCCGCTTTAGTCCTGCTTTAGTCCTGCTTTAGTCCCGCTTTAGTCCTGCTTTAGGACTAAAGCAAGACTAAACTAATACTAAAGCAGGACTAAAGCGGGACTAAAGCAGGACTGAAGCAAGACTAAACTATTACTAAAGCAGGACTAAAGTGGGACTAAAGTGGGACTAAAGCAGGACTAAAGCAGGACTAAACTAATACTAAAGCAGGACTAAAGCGGGACTAAAGCAGGACTGAAGCAAGACTAAACTCTTACTAAAGCAGGACTAAAGTGGGACTAAAGCTAACATAATATGAGTTGAGAGGTGTAGGGTGAGTTATATTCCGGGATATTGACATGAGCTGATCACATGACCCGGACTGAAACAGGAGCCGATGATGTCATTAGTGTGGGACAGGACTGACCACAGACATCTGAGAACACACATCATGTCAATACATCAATATACCTCTACTACTACTACTACAGCTACTACTACTACTACTACAGCTACTACTACTACTACTACTACAGCTACTACTACTACTACTGCTACTACTACGGCTACTACTACTACTACTGCTACTACTACTCCTACTATTACTCCTACTACTACTGCTACTACTACTGCTACTACTATGGCTACTGCTTCTATTACTGCTACTAATAATACTGAAAATACTGAAGTGGTCTGTCCTCATGGGGGAGCTGAACGCAGATGTGGAATAAAAATGAGGGGTAAAAACTAAAGCAAAAAAATTAAATTAGAAATTAAATTAGTAGTAGTTGTAGAAGTACTAGTAGTAGTAGTTGTATTAGTAGTAGTAGTAATAGGAATATTCATAGCTGTAGTACTACTTTACCAATGAAGCCACTACTACCAAACTAAACTTCATTATTTTACCAGGAGTAGAAAAACAGGACTAAACCAAGACCAAACCAGGACTACACCAGGACTACACTAGGACTAAACCAGAACCACAACAGGACCACACCATGGCAAAAACAAGGACTACACCAAGACTAAACTTGGACCACACCAGGTCTACACTAGGACTAAACCAAGACCACAGCAGGACCACACAAGGACTAAACCAGGACTACACCGAGACTAAACCAGGACTAAACCAGGACTAAACCTTGTACTGCTGTTGGTATGTACCTTAATATGAAGCCAGCCTCGACACTTAATGGAACTTTTGTTCAAATTTCTCTGAAATTTTTAAAATCTTGTTGCATTTTGTAACTTGTTTTGACACATTCCTGAAGTGTCCGAGTTTTCCAGAATTCGGGTCAGACATATCCTCATGTTATCCTCGGAATTCTGGGAAAATGTAGGACTCAAAAAAAAAAAAACAGAACTAGACCGAGGACTGGGACCAAAGATGTCACAAACTGAAGAGAACTGAACTCGGATCAAAACAAAACTCACATCAGATTATACTAAGGACTAAACCAGGTAGTAGTAGAAGTAGTACTAGTAGTAGTAGGAATAGTAGTAGTAGTGGTAGTAGTAGTAGTAGTAGTAGTAACAACAGTAGTAGCAGCAGCAATATCAGTGGGAGTAGGAGTAGTAGTAGGAATAGTAGTAGTAGCAACAGTACAGTCCCTGACAAAAGTCTTGTCGCTTATCCATTTTGTAGAAACAAAAGCTTATAACCTGACTCTAAATTAATCGATTGGTTTTACAAATGTCTCATATGAAAGCTAAAATCCTCCCAAATTATGCTCATTATACTAAAATAAATTTGCTTCACTGAAGAAAGATTGATCATTTAATGAACACAGAAAGGTCAGATTTTGGGAAGACAAAAGTCTTGTCGCCTACAGAAAATTGAACAAATAATTGACTTCAAATACAAAAATCTGTTGCATAACGTCAGTGAATTAAGTGGTGGTGCTGTGAGATCCATATTTAATATCTTGTATGACTTCCATGAGCTTGAAGGACTGCATCCATGCCGTTCGACAATGATTCATACAATTTGTTGATGAAGTCATCAGGAATAGCAAAGAAAGTCTTACATGCCTCCAGAGTTCATCAAGATTCTTTGGTTTTGCCTTCCATGCTTCCTCTTTCATTCTACCCCAGACATGCTCAATGATGTTCATGTCTGGTGACTGGGCTGGACAGTCCTGGAGCACCTTGATCTTCTTCACCTTGAGGAACTTTGATGTAGAGGTAGAAGTATGCGATGGAGCACCATCCTGCTGCAAAATTTGACCGCTTTTATGGTTGGGAATGTAAGAGGCAGCTAATACTTCTTGATATTTTAGGCTATTGATATTGCCTTCCACCCTGCAAATGTCTCGCACACCCCCATACTGGATGTACCCAGACCATGATTTTTCCGCCACCAAACTTCTGGGTGAATCTTAGATCCACGCAGGCTCCAGTAGGTCTCCTGCAATATTTGCGGCGGCTGTGATGTAATTCAACCGAGGATTCATCTGAGAAATCCACCTTCTGCCACATTTCCAGTGTCCATCCTGGCTGTGGGCCTTGGCAAATGCCACACGGTTTTTTAATTGCCTTTTGTTTAGTGCTGGTTTCTGTGCACTGATTCGACCATGGAGGTCATTTTGAGACAGAATTCTACAAACTGTTCTGGTTGACACAGGGACTTGAGGTGACCAGGCCTGGTGGAGCTCTGCTGCAGTGGAAAAGGGGCCTTGGATTTTCAAATCAACAAACGGTCCTCCCGAGCAGTTGTCTTGTGGGGTCTGCCGGACCTGAGCTTGTCAAAAACATCTCCAGTCTTTTCAGATCTTTTTCTTATTCTTTGTACTTGACGCTGAGACACATTGAAGGTGTCAGCCACCTCAGCAGTGGATCTGGTCTTCAGCCTCTTGATAATTAACGCTTTGGTTTCAGGGTGGATCTTAGGCAGGTTGTCAGAGGTCAAGTTGCAGTTGATGTGAGGGTCTGGTGTGCTGGGGTTCTTTTTATACACACCCACTAATTGATTGATCAGTAACTGATCACAGGTGAGGCTGTAATCTAGGATTGGGTGCATCATATGACAAGGTGACAAGACTTTTGTCTTGCCAAAATCTGACCTTTCTGTGTTCATTGAATGATCAATCTTTCTCCAGTGAAGCAAATTTATTTTAGTATATTGAGCATAATTTGGGAGGGTTTTAGCTTTCATATGAGACATTTCTAAAACCAATCGATTAATTTAAAGTCAGGTTATAAGCTTTTGTTTCTACAAAATGGATAAGCGACAAGACTTTTGTCAGGGACTGTAGTAGTAGATCTCATAGAATGAAGAGAATTTAACTAGGATCAAAACAAAACTCAAATTAGATTAAACTAGTAGTAGTGGTACTAGCAGCTGTAGTAATAGTAGCAGTAGTTGTAGTAGTAATATATGTAACAAAACAAAACTCAAAACAAAATTAGATTAAACTAAAGACTAAACCAGGTCTGAACCAGTGTCCATACAGTTTGTCAAAGTCTGATCCCGTCAGATCTGAGAAGCTCAGCAGGGCCTGGTTAGTACTTGGATGGGAGACACTGGGAATTCCAGGTGCCACAAGGGGGCGCATAAAAAACTGTTGCTGTGTCTTTAGGCAAGACACTTCACCCACATTGCCTATTATGAAAGTGGTGTGTGTGTGAGTGTTTTTGATGGTGCAGATTGGAGCCTCGCTTCTGTCAGTCTGCCTCAGGGCAGCTGTGGCTACAATAGTAGTTTACCACCACCGAGTGGAGTGAATGAATAATGATCTGTAAAGAGGATATCTTTGGGTATCTTGAAAGGTGCTATATAAATGCAATGATTAATTAATTCATTAATTAATCCCTCAGTGGTGCAGGTAGGTTCCTCAGTGCTCCATGGGCATATGTGAGTCTGTGTGCTCTTCTGCTTGTTCTGATACAGCTCAGGATCATTCTAAAGACATTCAGGAGAGGTTCACTTCTGTTTGTGAATGGGACTTTTTTAGTATCAATACCTGCAGTAGTAGTAGTTGTAGTAGGAGTAGTAGCAGTAGTAGTAGTTACAGTGGCAGTGCTACACTGTAGTTTAAGTAAAAATATTAGTACTTTTACTTAAACTACAGTGTACTTTCCTGCGTAAATGCTTAGTAAATGAATCATGTTCTGAGAATAAGGTCAGTCCTCGAGAGAGGAGGACCAGGAAACAGATGGGGCCTGTCCAGAGTTTAGTCCTGAACTAAACCAGGACTGAACCAGGACCAAATCAGGACTAAACCAGTACTGAACCAGGACCGAATTAGGACTAAATCAGGACTGGATCAAGACTAAACCAGGACTGAATCAGGACTAAACCAAGACTAAACCAAGAGTAAAGAGTAAGAGTAAACCAGCAATAAACCAAGACTAAAGTGGTACTAAACCAGGACTTAATGTGACCTACAGAACCAGACTTGGACCAGGACTATGACCAGGACTCTTCCCGTGCTGAGTCAGTTCCTGCCTGGGTAAATCAGAGGAAGTGGGCTTTGGACATAGAGGACAGAGCAGTTTAAGAGGAAAGGGCAGAGCACAGGCTTTCCTAAAGGAGCTCGGGGGAACCAAAGCCACGACCCGAACGGAATCAACAGCATGAGGCAACTTTAAACGTCCTACTAGTCTATTACACAAAATGGACTCTTGTGAACTTTAAATCATGGTAGAAGGTTGTTACTTCATCACAACCATACCTGGAGTTCTGTTCTGTTTCATTCACACATGTTTGAGTCAAAGCTCAAAATGCTCTGTTCCACCTTGTGATGTCATGTAGTTCTATTTTTCAAGTTAACAGTTACCCTTTTACCTTTACTTCAGTCGAGAATTCCAGGTCTGAAATCATCCAAGTTGGTAGTTTAGACAAGTTCATTTCAATTTCGGTTTTGAAAATGTGTCTTTTGATACCGTCTTCTACATAATAGTCAGGTGTGGGTAGTACTCAATTACTTCTACTCCGGCACATCTTAAAGGTGCATCGTGTAACTTTTCTGGAAGAGGGTCCGTCACCTGCTTGTTTCTATGGAGATGTCATTGCTCTGCCTAGAATATTCTACAGTGTGACATTAAACAGCTCTGCTTTACATTTATTTAATTGCAGGTGGTTTTATAGCTCCAAAATGCCTAGAAAAACAGACATTCTGACTGTGAGCGGCATCGCCTCTCCACAGATCTGACCTGTAACTTGGTCTGTGTTGGTCTCCATGAATAGATAGATAGAAAGCCATACTGTGAAACATTCCAGACAAAACAATAACATCTCCATAGAGAAAAGTATTTGACAGACCCTCCACCAGAAAAGTTACGCAATGCACATTTAGCTATGTTATAATAAATTGTACATCTAAGAGTAGTTTTCTAGATTTTCCTCCTACATGAGTAACACATTGTACAGTTTAACAGTACTGTAATGGACCAAACAAAGACAAGGGTATAAAAATGAGTTTATTTGTATTTAAACAAAAGCTCAAATTAGGCAAATAATTAAAAAGCTGGGCCCAACTTTGGTCAACTTAAACCAAATTGAACAGAACAAAAAACTAACCGGACCAGACAAAGAACAGGAGGAATAACTAAAACTGAACATAAGAGGAGGGAATTACATTTAAGAATGAACTAAAACTACTAACTTAATAAAGCTAACAAGAAGGCAAATGATTTTAATACAGAAAATAATAAGTGATAATAAATTAACCTTAAACAAACTTAACTTAACCCTTTGTTCGGCGTGGATGATCTCTGCCAACGGTCCTCCGTCTACTCAAACAAAAAGCGAACAAGTGTAAGTAATAATTTATTTAACTTATTTTAACTAAAATGTGTGCACCCAAATTAGAAAATATAAGTCTAAATAAAGGAGTTAAATGAATCTATGTGTGCTGTAATTAACATAATAAATATGTAAATTAAATTAAATAATTCTAACACTGGAGTGGTGGCAGAGGTACTTTTACTTGAATAAAAGTTGTGTTTCTTTCTCCTCTCCTTCAGATATGATCTTGTCTTTTTTAATTTTGATTTTGTGTGTTAATAAAATTGGTACGTCACCTGCTTTTCCCCATTGTGATGTTATTGCTTTTCTTAGAATGTTACACAATACGGTATTAAACTGATCTCTCTATGGCCGCCTCTCCACAGATCTGACCTGTAACCTGGCCTAGTGGCGCCATCTGCTTGTCTAAATGGAGATTATTGCTTTGCCTGGTTACTCTCACAGTTACTTTTACTCCAAATTTCCCAAATACTGTTAACTCCTAGGCTTACTTGAGGATTTTCTTGTACTTTTCTTGTACTATTATTTTGAAGTAATGTTACTAGTACAATCTTTGGCTCCTCTACTTCCTTTGAGCAGGCCTAAATAATAACTAAAGCAGGATTAAACCAAGATTAAACCAGGACTAAACCAGGAGTGAAACAGGACTAAAGCAGGTCTAAACCAGGACTAAAGACAGACAGAACCAGGCCTAAACCAGGACTATACCAGGATTAAAGTAGGATTGAAGAATAACTAAACACGGACTAAACCACTACTAAACCAGGACTAAACCAATACTAAACCAGGACTAAATCAGGACTAAAGATGCAATAAAACAGGACTAAATATTAACTAAAGCAGGACTAAATCAGGAATAAAACAGGACTAAACCAGGAATAAACCAGGATTAAAGACAGACTAAAGACTGACTAAACCAGAACTAAACCAGGACTAAGACAGCTTCAAACCAGGACTAAACCAAGACTAATTAAGGACTAAACCAGAACTAAACCAGGCTTTGAACAGGACTAAACCAGGACTAAAACATGACTAAACCAGAACTAAACAAAGACTAAACAAGGACTAAAACGGGACTAGACCAGGATTTGACCAGGACAAAAACAGGAATAAACCAGGACTAAACCAGCTCCAAACAAGGACTAAACCAGGACTAAACCAGGACTGTAAATGTCTGGGATTACCTCCTCTCTAATGGAGCATCAGGATTACTGCTGTGTGGGTTATGTGCATATAATTTCAGATGAAGTGCCCCTCTGTACTTGACCACGCTGGATTATAATCTCTGATATGAATATGACTCCACTCCAGATTAAATCTACAGATGGCTGCACCAATCAGCCTGTCATCTTTTAGTGTACGGCAAAAATGTAAATGTGTAAGATTAGTATATGATTACATTTAAAATATTTTAACAGGTCTAAAGTCAGATTAAAGGTCCTATATCACACAAAATGGACTCCTGTGTGATTTAAACCACGTTAGAATGTTTTTCCTCCTCAAAAATAGGACTAACCTCAGTAGATTAGGTTAAGATGTACATTTCGTAACATTAAGCAGCTTTAAAGTGTGTGTGTGTGTTCTCCTTTCAGTAGAAACAGTTAGGTAGTTAATAGAAAGCCCATATGAAGTCACTGGAGCTGTTTTGGCCCTTGTACTTAGATACCGACTCTCATAAGTGTCTGGACAGATTAGCCAAATAGCCTCAGCTCATGGAAACAGCGACGGCACAGTCCAAAACACATTTATAGGTCCAGACACGTGACCACAGGCGGGTCCAAACATCTACTGCTGGACTAAAGCTCGGACGTTTTAGTCTTTAGTCAGACCTGCTGGTGGTGAGTTCCTGTTCCTGCCACAGCTGCCCTGGGCCAGACTGAGGAAGTGAGGCGGCCCTAGGACACAGGGTACAATTTTTGGTTCCTCTACCTCCTCTGAGAAGGAGTAAACCAGGGCTAAACCAGGACTAAAGATGGACTAAAGACAGACTATATTAGGACTATACCAGGACTAAACCATGACTAAACCCGGACTAAAGAATAACTAAAATGGCACTAAAGATGGACCAAACCAGGACTATACCAGGACTAAACCATGACTAAACCCGGATTAAAGAATAACTGAAATGGCACTAAAGATGGACCAACCAGGACTATACCAGGACTAAACCACAACTAATTCAGGACTAAAGAATAACTAAAACTAAAGATGGACTGAACCAGGACTAAAGATGGACTAAACCAGGACTAAAGACAGACTAAACCAGGACTAAAGATGGACTAAACCAGAACTAAAACAGACGAAACCAGGACTATACCAGGACTAAATCATGACTAACTAAAACTAAAGATGGACTGAACCAGGACTAAAGATGGACTAAACCAGGACTAAAGACAGACTAAACCAGGTCTAAACCAGAACTAAAGAATAACTAAAACAGAACTAAAGATGGACTAAACCAGGACTAAAGCAGAACTAATGTAGGTCTAAACCAGGACTATACCACACAGATGTCATGGGCCAGACAGACTGATGGAAGTGAGGCTGCTCTAGGACAGCTGTGTAAACCAGGACTAAAGATGGTCAAAAGACAGACTAAATCAGGACTGTACCAGGACTAAACCATGACTAAACCAGGACTAAAACAGACCAACCCAGGACTATACCAGGACTAAACCATGACTAAACCAGGACTAAAACAGACCAACCCAGGACTATACGAGGACTAAACCAGGACTAAAACAGACCAAACCAGGACTATACGAGGACTAAACCAGGACTAAAACAGACTAAACCAGGACTAAATTACTCATTTCGTAATATCATGAGCCTCCCCACCATATTGTGAGCTTTCCCACAATATCGCAATACATATTGGACCGTGAGATTCATACCATATTGTGAGAATAACTAATATTATATTCTGATGTGTGAACTCCTGTGTTCAAATAATTTTTCTTGTGGATCAATAAAGTTTCTCTAAGTCTAAATCTAATGCGAACATTTGAAGACCAAAATGACGAGGCTCACAGCAGAGCATTTACAGAGAGAGGGGGAGACCATTTTTCAATGTAAAGTCAATTGGAATCAGAGTTTATGGAACCGGAAGCGCCCACATGCTCACTTCATATATTGAACATGGCGGCTAGTGGGTTAGCTATGTTTATTTCCATATACAGTCTGTGATTCTGACTCTGTGTACTGTGTGTTTCAGGAGATGTGGTGGATGTGTACCAGAGGGAGTTCTTGTAGTTCTTGTAGTTCTCCATAATAGTCGTCAGTATTGTGACTCTGTGTACTGTGTGTTTCAGGAGATGTGGTGGATGTGTACCAGAGGGAGTTCTTGGCCCTCAGAGACCGGCTGCACTCGGCCGAGCAGGAGAACCTCAGGCGGTCCAAAGAACTCAACCTGGTCCTGGACGAGATCAAGAAGGCCATCGCAGAGAAGCAGGCCCTCCGAGACCTCAATAAGACCTGGGCCAGCCTCTCAGGTACACAATAGGAGGGGTAGTAGTAGTAGTAGTAGTAGTAGTAGTAGTAGTAGTAGTAGTAGTAGTAGTAGTAGTAGTAGTAGTAGTAGTAGCAGTAGTTGTAGTTGTAGTTGTAGTAGAAGCTGTAGTAGTAGCTGTAGTTGTAGTAGAAGCTGTAGTGGTAGCTGTAGTAGTAATTGCAGGACTAGTCATAGTAGTAGCAGAAGAGTAGTAGTAGTAGTAGTAGTAGTAGTAGTAGTAGTAGTAGTAGTAGTAGTAGTAGTAGTAGTAGTAGTAGTAGTAGTAGTAGTTTCACAAGATCATAAAAAAGTTATAGTAGTTGTAGTTTTATTTGTAAAAGCTATAGTAGTAGCTGTATTTACTCCTGACTAGGATCATGTAGTTATATTTGTAGTAGTGGTAATAGTTGCAGATTTTATTCTCGCTGGCTTACTCTAGGCTAGCCTCATAAAAAAGTATTTGTATCAGATGGAGCAGAGCAGGTCAGATGGAGCAGAGGAGGTCAGATGGAGCAGAGGAGGTCAGATGGAGCAGAGGAGGTCAGGTGGAGCAGAGGAGGTCAGATGTACAGAGGAGGTCAGATGTACAGAGGAGGTCAGATGGAGCAGAGGAGGTCAGATGGAGCAGAGGAGGTCAGGTGGAGCAGAGGAGGTCAGATGTACAGAGGAGGTCAGATGTACAGAGGAGGTCAGATGGAGCAGAGGAGGTCAGATGGAGCAGAGGAGGTCAGATGTACAGAGGAGGTCAGATGTACAGAGGAGGTCAGATGGTACAGAGGAGGTCAGATGTACAGAGGAGGTCAGATGGAGCAGAGGAGGTCAGATGGAGCAGAGGAGGTCAGATGTACAGAGGAGGTCAGATGTACAGAGGGGGTCAGATGTACAGAGGAGGTCAGATGGAGCAGAGGAGGTCAGATGGAGCAGAGGAGGTCAGATGTACAGAGGAGGTCAGATGTACAGAGGGGGTCAGATGTACAGAGGGGGTCAGATGTACAGAGGAGGTCAGATGTACAGAGGAGGTCAGATGTACAGAGGAGGTCAGATGTACAGAGGAGGTCAGATGGAGCAGAGGAGGTCAGATGGAGCAGAGGAGGTCAGATGGTACAGAGGAGGTCAGATGTACAGAGGAGGTCAGATGGAGCACTGTGGTTTCTTGTATTTCAGAGGAGACCCGTCTGAAGCTGTGGAACGTCAGCAGTACCAAGACCGTTCTCCAGCTTCCCTCCATCTTCCATCACCTGCCTCACCTGCAGCACCCTGAGAGCCTGCAGCCTGCCGTGCACCTGGGCCAGGGCCGCACCGGGGGTAAGACTTCAGCAGGGGGCGCAATCACAGCATTCACCCCTCAACTACAACTTAAGTACTTTAGACCTTGTTTAACACCCCTTTTCCAAGTTTAGACCTTCTGATTTAGTCTTTCTTGGACCGACTGTAGTCCTGGTTAAGTCCTGGTTTAGTATGGAATGACATTGGTTGGATCTAGTTTGGATCTGGTTTAGTCCTGGGCTGATTTTATGGTTTTGTACTTCCCAAATTAGTGCTATGGTCTGGGTTGAGTCCTGGTTGAGTCCCTGTTGATTCCTGGTTGAGTCCTGTTTGAATCCCGGTTGAGTCCCGGTTGAGTCCCAGGTGATTCCCGGTTGATTCCTGGTTGAGTCCCGGTTGTTTCCTGGTTGAATCCTGGTTGAGTCCCGGTTGAATCCTGGTTGAGGCCCGGTTGAATCCAGGTTGAGTCCCGGTTGATTCCTGGTTGAGTCCTGGTCGAGTCTTTGTATCGAAAGTATCAAAGCTAAATACTAATTTGAGCAGGTATTATACTTCTACATATAAGGCCACATGGGAATAGAAAAGAAAGCTTTACCATTTAATCTGGTAAATCTCATTCCATTGAATAAATAGAGTGTTTTTGGTATCGGTATTGAGCCTATTTCTGATTTTGAGTTTGAAATTTTCATATCAGAACAGATTCTTAAGGTGAGCATAGGTCTGTGTACCTTTCTCCCTTCCCAAAATGTCCACTTTTGATTGATTTGAAATGATCTTGGCCTCTGTGTTTTACTCCATCTGTCTGTGGGCGCAGCAGCAGTCACATGACCTGCCTGGTCACATGACACTGCCACTTCCTGTTAGCTCTCTGTCTCAGTGTGCTCTAAAAATAGCCTCACCCCCAGACCTCCAAAGCCCCGGACCCTCAGGGGCTCACAGCTCAGTCACTGCCCAGAAATGGTGCTCTGTGTGTGGGTATCGACCACCCAGCTCCCCTTAGACCCCCACTGGCCCTGGAGGACAGACTTTGCTATGAGGATTTGTTTATGGTTTTATGGTTTATGGAGTTTGTTTAGTCCAGGTTAAGCACATCTTTAGATCTAACATAATTTTAGCCTGGTTTGGTCTTGCCTTGTTCTGGTTTAATCCTGGTTTAGTCCTGATGTAGCCCTGTTTTAGTTCTGCTTTAGTCGTGATCTGGTTCTGATTTGGTTCTGTTTTAGTCCTGATTTTGTCCTGGTTTAGTCCACTTAGATTCAGTCTGGTTACAGTTCATAGTTGACTTCTAGTTCTGTTTTAGTCCTGGTTTAGTCCTGGTTAGTCCTGGGTAGTCCTGGTTTAGTCATGATTTAGTCCTGGTTAGTCCTGGGTAGTGCTGGTTTAGTCCTGGTTAGTCCTGGTTAGTCCCGGGTAGTGCTGGTTTAGTCCTGGTTAGTCCCGGGTAGTGCTGGTTTAGTCCTGGTGTAGTCCTGGGTAGTGCTGGTTTAGTCCTGGTTAGTCCTGGTGTAGTCCTGGTTAGTCCTGGTTTAGTCCTGGGTAGTGCTGGCTTAGTTCTGCTTTGGCTCAACTACATCCGCTGGAGGACATTATAGTATTAATCTGCCTTTGGATAATTCAGTATGCTGCAGATGCTGCAGTATCCAAATCAGTATCGTAACAAGCTGGATCAGTGCATCCCAAATATTACAGAACATTTATGAACGAACATTTTAAGACCAAAATGACAAGGCCACAGCAGCAATTACAGAGAGAGAGGTGAGTTTTTCAATGTAAAGTGAATTGGAACCAGAGTTAATGGAGCCGGAAATGCCCCCACATTCACTTCCTGTTTGGAATGTGGCAATAGTGGGTTAGCTGTGTCTATAGGCTTTAGTTTGTCTCACATGTCCTCTCTGTCCCCTTTGTCCTTCTCTCTCCTTCTCTCCTCCTCTGTCCCCTCTCTCCTTCTCTACTCCTCTGTCCCCTCTCTCCTCTTCTCCTCCTCTGTCCCCTCTCTCCTTCTCTCCTCCTCTGTCCCCTCTCTCCTTCTCTCCTCCTCTGTCCCCTCTCTCCTTCTCTACTCCTCTGTCTCCTCTTTCCTCCTTTGTCCCCTCTCTCCTCCTCTGTCCCCTCTCTCTTCCTCTCTCCTCTATCCCCTCTCTCTCCTCTGTCCCCTCTCTCCTCCTCTCTCCTCTGCCCCCTCTCTCCTCTGTCCCCTCTCTCCTCCTCTCTCCTCTGTCCCCTTTCTCCTCCTCTCTCCTCTGTCCCCTCTCTCTTCCTCTCTCCTCTGTACCCTCTCTCCTCCTCTCTGCTCTGTCCCCTCTCTCTCCTCTGTCCCCTCTCTCTCCTCTGTCCCCTCTCTCTCCTCTGTCCCCTCTCTCTCCTGTCCCCTCTCTCTCCTCTGTCCCCTCTCTCCTCCTCTCTCCTCTGTCCCCTCTCTCTCCTCTCTCCTCTGTCCCCTCTCTCCTCCTCTCTCCTCTGTCCCCTCTCTCCTCCTCTCTGCTCTGTCCCCTCTCTCTCCTCTGTCCCCTCGCTTCTCCTCTCCTCCTCTTTCCATCGATTAGTGTTGTTTGTCTCACATGTCCTGTGTCCTCTGTGCTGGTTTGTCTCATATGTCCTCTGTGCTGGTTTGTCTCACATGTCCTCTGTCCTCTGTGCTGGTTTGTCTAACATATCCTCTGTCCTCTGTGCTGGTTTGTCTCATATGTCCTCTGTGCTGGTTTGTCTCACATGTCCTCTGTGCTGGTTTGTCTCATATGTCCTCTGTGCTGGTTTGTCTCACATATCCTCTGTCCTCTGTGCTGGTTTGTCTCATATGTCCTCTGTGCTGGTTTGTCTCACATGTCCTCTGTGCTGGTTTGTCTCATATGTCCTCTGTGCTGGTTTGTCTCACATGTCCTCTGTGCTGGTTTGTCTCACATATCCTCTGTCCTCTGTGCTGGTTTGTCTCACATGTCCTCTGTCCTTTGTGCTGGTTTGTCTCATATGTCCTCTGTGCTGGTTTGTCTCACATGTCCTCTGTGCTGGTTTGTCTCATATGTCCTCTGTGCTGGTTTGTCTCACATGTCCTCTGTGCTGGTTTGTCTCACATGTCCTCTGTGCTGGTTTGTCTCATATGTCCTCTGTGCTGGTTTGTCTCACATATCCTCTGTCCTCTGTGCTGGTTTGTCTCACATGTCCTCTGTCCCCTGCAGTGTCCATAGTCCTTGGCGTCCCCAGTGTGAAGAGGGAGGTCCACTCGTACCTGTCGGACACTCTCACGTCTCTGATGTCTGAGCTGTCCCCCGCGGAGAGAGAGGACTGTGTCATCGTGGTCCTCATCGCAGAGGTCAGTCCTGCTTTAGTCCTGCTTTAGTCCTGCTTTAGTCCTGCTTTAGTCCTGCTTTAGTCCTGGCTTAGTCCTGCTTTAGTCCTGCTTTAGGCCTGCTTTAGTCCTGCCTTAGTCCGGGCTTAGTCCTGGTTTAGTCCTGGCTTAGTTCTATGTTAGTCCTATTTTAGTCTGGGTTTAGTTCTGTGTTTAGTCCGGTTTTAGTCCTGCTTTAGTTCCGGACTAGTCCTAATTCAGGCCTGGTTTAAACCTTCTTTAGTCCTGATCTAGTCCTGGATTAGTCCTAGTTTACTCCTGCTTTAGTCGTATTTAGTCCTGCTTTAATTCTTGTTTAGTCCAGTTTTAGTTGTGCTTTAATCCTGCTTTAGTCCTGATCTAGCCCTACTTTATATACTTATAACCGTGTTATTCCTGGTTTAGACCGGCTTTAGTTCTGCTTTAGTCCTGGTTTAGTCCTGATCTAGTCCTGGACTAGTCCTGGTTTAGTCCTACTTTATTCTTGCTTTAGTCTGACTTTAGTCCTGATCTAATCTTGGTCTAATCCTGATCTAGTCCTATTTTATTCTTGCTTTAGTCCTGCTTTAGTTCTAATCTAGTCCTGATCTAGTCCTGTTTTATTCCTGTGTTATTCCTGCTTTAGTCCTGCTTTAGTCCTGCTTTAGTCCTGGTTTAGTCCTGGTTTAGTCCTGCTTTATTCCTGGTTTAGACCTGGTTTACACCTGATCCTACTTAGTTTTGCTTTAGAGTTTAAGAAACCTCTTTTTATTTATGACTTTAGCAGCTTTTATTATAGACTGCCAGAGCATATTCAGTGGCATTAGCATCCATTAGCTCAGATGCTAAATCCAGTCTGAATAACATTAGCGCTGTGTCTTGGGGGCGTTCTTGGTCCAGCTCTGACCTTTCACAGGATGTTGTAGCGCTCAGACTTGAATCGTATGAGTAATAATCATTTGGATCTGTCTGACTAAGTAAACTGGTCTCTATGGAGCTAAATGTCAGCCACTAGTGCATCGAAAAGGTCAAAGGTCAGTGGGCTTTAAGAATACATGTGACAGACTATTATTAAAGACACATTCTGTAACTTTCTGGGTGGAGAGTTTGTGGTTGCTTTCCCTGGAATTTTTCACAGTATAATATTAAAAGGATCGCCAGGTCAGATCTGTGGAGAGGTGGGCCCGCTTACAGTAGAATACATATGTTTCAAGGTATTAATGTTTAATGCCATACTGTGGTACATTTTTCCTTACATGGACACAACCAGGCACTGAACTCACACCTGAAAAGTTACATAGTGAATCTTTAAGTCATAGCCACAAGAACTAGAAGGACATTTTAATAATAGGCTCAATAAATGCTAATGAAGAAAGTTATGAAAATTATTATTATTATTATTATTATTATTATTATTATTATTATTATTATTATTATTATATTTGACGTTTTTGTCTGTTTGTGTTGCAGGCCGATCAACAGTATGCTAGCTCTGTGGCAGAAAACCTCAGGAGCATGTGAGTCCTGGCTTAGTCCTGATTTTGTCCTGGTTCAGTCTTGGTTTAGTTCTGATTTAGTCCTGGTTTAGTTCTGATTTTGTCATGGTTTAGTCCTGGTTTTGTCATGTTTAGATCTGGCTTTGTCCTGGTTCAGCCTTGGTTTAGTCCTGGTTTAGTCCTGGTTGAGTCCTGGTTCAGTCTTGGTTTAGTCCTGGTTGAGTCCTGGTTCAGTGTTGGTTTAGTCCTGTTTAGTCATGTTTAGTTTTGGTTTTGTCCTTGTTTAGTCCTGGTTAAGTCCTGGTTCAGTCCTGGTTTAGTCCTGGTTAAGTCCTGGTTCAGTCCTGGTTTAGTCCTGGTTGAGTCCTGGTTCAGCCTTGGTTTAGTTCTGTTTAGTCATGTTTAGTTCTGGTTTTGTCCTGGTTTAGTCCTGATTTAGTCCTGGTTCATGCCTAGTGTTGTCCTAATTCAGTCTTGGTTTAGTCCTATTTCAGTCCTGGTTGAGTTCTGGCTTAGTCTTGGTTTAGTCCTGGTTCAGGCCTGGTTCTGTCCTACTTCAGTCCTGGTTTAGTTCTGATTTAGTTCGGGTTTAGTCCTGGTTTGGTCCTGGTTAGATCCTGGTTTAATCCCTGTCTAGTTCTGATGTGGAATTTTGGTTTAATTTAAATTCTGGTTTAGTTCTGGTTTAGTCCTGGTTGACTTTAGGCCTTGATTTTGTTTAGTTCTGATTAGGTCCTGGTTAAACCCTGGTTTAGTTCTGATTTAGTCCTGAACTAGCCAAACCCTCCTTTAGTCCTGGTTTAGTCTTAGTTTAAAATAGATGCGACACCGTTAAGTCCTAAGCATTTGTTAAAAATAGTTTAAAATTGGAGCCAAACTCGCCTCTGACACTATTTTCTGTTCTTTATTTTTTATTTTGATGTATTTGCTCTTGCAGTTTCCCAGCAGAGATCCAGTCCGGTCTCCTGGAGGTGGTCTCTCCTTCGTCTCACTTTTACCCAGACTTCTCCAAACTGAGGGAGTCGTTTGGAGACCCCAAAGAGCGGGTCAGGTAGGAGCAACAATTTCAAGTAAAAGAGCAGCTTAAAAGTAAAAAAAGATGACCATAAATGAAATTAAGTCAACTTTTTTACCTTTTAAGTTGCTGCTCCTTGGATCCTTGTAAATTATAGGTAAAATAAAATGCTGAAATGAAAACTATGAGAAAACTATGGAATTGATATGGGATTGAGTTATGAAAACATGTACAGATAAAGTTATTTGCTATGAATGTAACAATAACTGAAATATCCTGATATCGTATCGTCAAAGGTCTCACAATTCTATCATGGACCATCACAATATATCGAATCCCAAGTCTCTTTGTTTAAATGAACAGTTCTGATGCAGAAATAGCTAAAAAAACAGAGGGAACTACATAGACCATGATCCTTTGCTCCGTTTCAGTGCAGACTACATGAAGAAATAACTGTTCTAAGCACTTTTACATCTCCGTTCTTTGGATCAAGTCTTGTGAAGCATTTTTAGAGGAAAAAGGAGCAGATTCACAGTTTTGTGCCTCCACAAAATATTGACATAAATCTGGTACAGTGAGATGTTTATGGTGAAAATCTGGTACAGAAAGATTTGGATATCGTTTCAACCATAATGGCAATAAATGTTGCACCAAATGACTGGTCAAAGTAGTTTAGAATGTCACTCTTGTTATTCTGTAGAATATCGTAATATCGTGAGCTTTCCCACGATATCACAATAAATATCGTACCATGAGGTTAATACCCTGACGATATCGTATCGTGACACTTCGATATTGTTATGTCCCTATTATTTTGTGATTATGATTTACACTTGGTCATTTTAATAAAATAAAAAAGAATTTAAAAAAAAAATGTGCAAAACTTTTTTCATTTTTAGATAATGTTTAAAACAAAAGAAATATTAATTGTTTTGAGTTTTGAACATCGGCCAGTGTGCAGTACTTTTTTTTTCCACTTTTAGCTCTGACTATAAATTGTAGTTCAAAGTGACAGTAAAGAGTTTGACCTTTTGTGACCCCTGACCTGGGACCCTGTGTTTAAGCCTGGGTTATGTGTGTGATCATGTGAGAGTCAGGAGTCGGTTTAAATAAGTCTGTCTTTGTTTTGTGTCTAGACCCCGGGGGTTTTACAGAGAGAGTTTATTTAAAAAGACCAAATATGAGCGTTTACAGCAGTCATGTGATGTGCAGCGCCATCTGCTGACACCACGCTGTTATTTACCATCTCTTAATTTTTATTTTTTTCCCATCACAGTTGTATTCATCCCCATGTAATTCCAGGGGATTTTCCTCAAAAATATTTCCTGTTTGTTACACACAGTGGATGGATAAATTGTATTGGATGGATGAATTTGGTCTGTGTACTGTTCTTTTGAATTTCAGTTAAGAATGAAAAACACTCAAATAGGAAAACAGTTTATTTCATTTTTCCACTTTAGTGTTAACCAAAAAAACAGATTTTGACCTCTATTTCCATATTTAATTTAAAGTTCATGTCAAATAACACCAATCAAAAATAATATTTATTTATTTATTTATTTATTTATTCTCTCTGGTTTATTTGCCACAGAAGTTCTGCTACTAGAAGGACTTGCCTGAAAAATTGTTGCAATTTTATGGACAGACGTGCTCTTCTTTTATAGTGACAGTTTTACTTTTATGTCTTAGAAAGTCATTGTTGAACTCCATGATGAGAAACAGGAAGCAGCGATAAACTCTCCTTTGTCATCATAAAAATAGTTTTTATTATAGGTCTATTGCTGATCCTGAAGTCACACGTGAGGCTCTCAGCAGCAGAACATCTGGGGCAAATAAACCAGAGATAGTAAAATATCAAATTAAATTTTGTTTTAAAATTGTTGTTATATGAAATAAATTTTAAAATAAATATTGGAAATAGAGGTCGAAATCTGTTTTTTGTTTGACACTAAAACTGAATAGTGAAATAAACTGTTTTCCATTTTATTGTTTTTCATTCTTAACTGAAATTCAAAAGAACAAATCGTACACAGATCAAATTATTCCTGATTCTGATCAACTCTGGTACAATAGACTGCTTATTGTACAGTAGGAAACTAGAATTCAGTGATGTAGCTTTTTCACTGATACAGTTTCATGTATTTCCTTAACCTAAAATGAAAGAAGGCAGTTTGGTACAATTTACACAAAAAACATTTTTTTCCCCCTGATATTGTAAACGTGATTTCAACAAAATAAAGGTGTTTTCTTACATTTGTATTTGTCAGATAATAATGTTTGTGTTCATTAGAAGAGTTTTTCTAGGTAACATTTATGCATTTCCTACTGTGATGTCACGATTTCCAACCAGAAAGTAAAATTTTAAAGCTGAAATTGCCCAAATTTGGAAAAGTGTGAATGTTTTGGCTAAAATCTTAATAAATATGATCTTAGCTGTGTTTTAATGAAATTATTATAAATAAATTATTATTACCTGTCATAGGTACTTTAATCTTATGTCATAAAATCCTTTGAGTGGCACCATTTTCTGAAGTTATTATAAGAAAACAAAACAAAAAAACAAAAACAAAACACTTTTGTTAATATATACTGAAAGAGAAGTCATTGATTAGTGATTACAGTGTCTTTATATTTGTGCAGATGGAGGACCAAACAGAACCTGGACTACTGCTTCCTCATGATGTACGCCCAGTCCAAAGGGACCTACTACGTCCAGGTCAGAGGTCAACTTCACTCACTTCACTTCAGTTCATAACAGGGGGAAAATGTACTTTTAAGTAACAAAGTATTAAGTAACAGTTTGGGACAAAATTAGCATTGGTTTGCCCCGGTTTAGTCTTAGTTTAGGCTTGTGTTTAGTCCTGCATTAGCCATGGTTTAGTGCTGGTTTAGCTCCTGTTTAATAATGACTTAGCCCTGTTTTAGTCCTGGTTTAGTTCTGTTTTTTGCTCTGGTTTGGTCCTGGTTTGGTCCTGATTTAATCCTGGTTTTGACCTGGTTTTGTCCTGATTTAGACCCTGGTTTGGTCCTTGTTTAGACCCTGGTTTTGTCCTGGTTTAGGCCTAGTTTAATCCTGGTTTTGTCCTGGTTTAGTCCTGCTTCAGAACCTGGTTTGGTCCTGGTTTAGACCCTGGTTTTGTCCTGGTTTAGGCCTGGTTTAGTCCAAGTTTAATGCTGATTTTGTCCTGGTTTAGTCCTGCTTTAGACCCTGGTTGACATTCGTGTTTATCTGTCCGCAGTTAGAAGACGACATCGTGGCTCGTCCAAACTACTTCACCACGATGAAGAACTTCGCTCTGCAGCAGCCCTCAGAGGAATGGATGATCCTAGAGTTCTCCCAACTCGGATTCATCGGTCAGTCTCACCAACCAAACATCTGAGGGGCAGAGGAGAAGAGGGTCAGAGGAGAGAAGGAGAGGATGTTGAAGTCTCGCGTTCTAGTTTTAACCCTAGTTTAAGTCCTTGTTTAGTCCTGCACTATGGCTCGGTCCTGGTTTAGGTCTGGGTAAGTCCTGTTTGGGTCCAGTCTTTGACCATGTGTGTGATGTGTCTCCTGCAGGCAAGATGTTTAAGTCAGATGACCTGCCCATGATTGTGGAGTTCATGCTGATGTTCTACAAAGACAAACCCATAGACTGGCTCCTGGATCACATCATGTGGGTCAAAGTGTGCAACCCCGAGAAGGACGCTGTGAGTGCTGGTGTTATGTCTATATTATCCGAAGGAACTGTATGTAACCTGTGCTCTTTATAGTTACTCTCGCTTTTATTCATGTTATAATGTTGTTGCCTAATCAAAAATGTCACACAGTGGTAGTTTTAAGGTTAACAGGCCTGAAATCATCTAAATGACAACACAAGGTGGAACAGAGTATTTGAGAGAAGAACTCAGCCTAAACATGCAGGGTTTGTGTGATAAACATGTGAATGAAACAAAACACAACTTTGGGTACATTAGCTCAGAACTTCCAGAATTCCCTCCCTGAGCTGCAGAGGCTGCACTAGCACTGACTCATGACAGGTGCTGGTGTTGGGGTTTAGGGAGTAACCATTTAGATCGCAGAGAGGCATTTTAGGTTTAAATCAGCTGGATTTTCATCTTATTCAATTTACTGAAGTGAAACATGGCAGACCCAGACCTGTTATTTACATATATATACCGGAGGCCTGGGAGCTTGAGAGTTCTGCGCAGTATCTTTGCTGTTCCCAGTACTGCACTTTTCTGGACTGAGATGTCTGTTGTCCTTCCTGGGATCTGCTGCAGCCACTCATCCAGTTTGGGGGTCACGGCCCCGAGTGCTCCGATCACCACAGGCACCACCGATGCTTTCACCTTCCAGGCCCTCTCCAGCTCTTCTTTGAGCCCCTGGTATTTCTCTAGTTTCTCGTGTTCCTTTTTCCTGACATTGCCATCGCTCAGTATTGCAATGTCCACCACCACGGCTTTGTTCTCTCGCTTATCCAGAACCACGATGTCTGGTTGGTTCGCCATCACCATTCTGTCAGTCTGTATATGGAAGTCCCACAGGATCTTGGCTCATTCTCCACAACCTTTGGAGGCGTTTCCCACCTTGATCCTGGGGTTTCCAGCCCGTACTCTGCACAGATGTTTCTGTACACTATGCCCGCTACTTGGTTGCCGCTCCATGTACGCTTTCCCTGCCAGCATCTTACACCCTGCAGTTATGTGCTGGACTGTCTCAGGCACTTCTTTGCACAACCTACACCTTGGGTCTTGTCTGGTGTGGTAGATCTGGACGTCTATTGCTCGGGTGCTCAAGGCCTGCTCCTGTGCAGCCAGGATGAGTGCCTCCGTGCTGTCCTTCAGACCAACCCTCTCCAGCCATTGGTAGGATTTCTTGATATCAGCCACTTCAGTTATGTTCCGGTGGTACGCCCCGTGTAGGGGTTTGTCCTGCCATGATGGTCCCTCCAGCACCTCTTCCTCTGCGCCCCACTGTCTGAGACATTCTCTGAGCATGTCATCAGTCTGGGCCTTGTCAGTGATGTACTTGTGGAGCTTGGATGTTTCATCCTGGACAGTGGTTCCCACACTCACTAGTCCTCGGCCTCCTTCCTTCCGGCTTGTGTACAGTCTCAGGGTGCTGGACTTGGGATGGAACCCTCCATGCAGGTCAGGAGCTTTCGTGTCTTAACATCCGTGGTCTGTATCTCCTCTGGCCAGTGCATGATTCCTGCTGGGTACCTGATCACTGGCAGGGCGTAGTTGTTTATTGCCTGCGCCTTGTTCTTGCCATTGAGCTGGCTTCTTAGGACCTGCCGTACTCTTTGCAGGTATTTGGCTGTCGCCGCTTTCCTTGTTGCCTCATCAAGGAGCCATTTGTCTGTGGGATACCAAGGTACTTGTAGCTGTCCTCAATGTCTGTTATTGTTCCCTCTGGGAGTGAGACCCCCTCTGAGTGGACTACCTTCCCTCTCTTTGTCACCATCCTACTACATTTCTCGAGCCCAAATGACATTCCAATGTCTGTACTGTAGATCCTGGTGGTGTGGATCAGTGAGTTGATGTCTCGCTCGCTCTTAGCGTACAGCTTGATGTCATCCATGTAGAGGAGGTGACTGATGGTGGCCCCATTTCTGAGTCGGTATCCATAGCCAGTGCAGTCGATTATTTGGCTGTGGGGGTTCAGACCTATGCAGAACAGCAGAACAGCCCTTATCAGAACAGCCCTGTTGATTTCTGGTTAGCTCAATGGGTTAGTCACTGGACTTTCCCACAGGGGACCTGGGTTTGAATCCCCCCAAGGGCACTAGGAGCAAACCAGTGTGGGTTCTTGGGCAAGACCCTTCACCTCCATCTCATACAATGATGAGAGACAATGAAACTCTATATATATATATATATATATATATATATATATATATATATATATATATATATATAATTAAAATGATGTATGCCACAGCATTATTATGTCGGCTACAGACCAATAGCAGCAGAGAACTTTGATGTGATGCTTATGGTTGGGGTTAGTTAGTGTTTACCGTTCACGACACTTTTTCACGCCATGTTGAAAGGTCAAGGTTTCTCTCATCTCAGCAGCTTGTGTATCATAAATCTCTTCCAGCTTTCCAGTGCAAATTACAACATGAGTGGGTGTGTTCATGGGCAGTTCTGATGTTGGTTTTTGGTATTTACGATAACTACCATAGGACATGAAGGCACCATCATGTGAGGCTCTTTCTGCTTTCTGATTGGATAATCGTCATGCACCAAAACACCAAATTATAACATAAACAACTTGGTAATTTGATTTGAACATGTTTCCCTCATATCTGCAGATAGGTCAGGTTTATGAAAATTACATTCAGAATTTTACCTTTAATGTGAGGGACACTCGTGCACTTTGTTCCATAGCATCAGATATTGAAGGTCTGGTTTCTCTAGTCTTAGTAAATAATATCATGTAGAATATGTTTTAGTGTTTAATATTATGCTGTAAAGTACATTGTTGTGATGTGTTCCCCAGAAACACTGCGACCGGCAGAAGGCCAATTTGAGGATCCGCTTCAAACCCTCTCTGTTCCAACACGTGGGAGTGCACTCCTCACTCGCTGGAAAGATCCAGAAACTCAAGGTACACAGACATGGATAAGATCTGGTTTAGACCTGGTTCGGGCCTGGTTCAGGCCTGATTCAGACCTGGTTTAACCCTGTGTGTTCCAGGACAAGGACTTTGGGAAGCAGCACCTCCACAAAGGCCACATAAACCCAGCAGCAGAACTGAGCTCCAGCCTGAAGACCTACCAGCACTTCACTCTGGAGAAGGCCTACCAGGGGGACGACTTCTTCTGGGCCTTCACCCCTGTGGCCGGGGACTTCATCCGCATCCGCTTCTTCACCCCTGTGCGCGTGGAGAGGTACGAGTGTGAGGGGGGACAGTCAGTGCAGGGCTGTAGTTACATGGACTTCTGGTGTCATTTCATGAGGGTGACCAGTGAATGTAGAAAAAAACAAACAAACAAAAAAGCATAATAGTTTATTTTTAGTGGAGAGTCCGCCACCTGCTCGTCTCCACAGTATAGAGTAAACTTATCTATCACAAGGGCAGTGTTTCCCACAGACCACGTAGCATTGTGTAAAACTGATGTTAAAGTTTTACCTGAACGTTAGATTCTTTGATATTCAAGGAATGAATTCCAAAAAAAAGCCAACTAAATGTTGAGGTTTTTATTTCAAATACTTAACTCAAGACCTAGCTCCACCAATATTAACTTGTTCTTGTATGTAACTTTTTTTTGCTAAAGCAAAATAAATTGTCTAATGTAACATATATAGAATAATACAAATTAAATAAATAAAATACTATAATTAGATCTAAGAAAGGCGACAAACTGAAATAATGAAATAGCTTTAGCCTATTTAGTACAAATGCTCTATCAGAACACCTTATTTTTTATGTGGCTTTCTGAAAAATAACTCAAGTGCCAAACCTCTTTGGGTTCTGGCCCATTTATTACGTGTCGGGTGAGCCCGGGCCAGGCTACCCCTGGACTGTGCCGGGCTTACGGTGCTGTGTGTTGGTACAGTCCCAGAAGTGCGCCCGCGACTGTAGGCGAAAGGACCGGCACAGCGCTCCACGCTCCACAGGGCTAAGCGCAGCCGTTGCCCGATGGCACTTTGCGGACACCTGCTCCAGGGACTTGGGGTCCGTCCCTCTATACCTCTGTCGCTCTCTCTCTCTGTGCAATTACAGTTTTATGCTACATTACAGAGATCTGAGGAGCATCGCCCCTATTCACAGAAGGAATGATGGTATTTTTGAGCAAACCAAACACCCGTAATGAATAAATGCTAGATGGAACCTTTAAACGTGGGTTATCTAACTTTTCTGCCTGGTTGCACTCTGCCACCTGCTGTACCAATAATATTTATTCAGTTGTTGATTTTATTGCTAAAATACCTTTAAAAACATGCATTCTCATAGTCAGCGGGCTTCTCCTCAGCTTGGACCTTGGCCTGGTGATGTCACCTTCTTGTCTCCATGGAGATGATATGTTTGTCGCCATAATGTGGAACATGCAGAAAAGTTACATCGTGCTCATTGAATGTAGAAATTAAACACACACTGCTTCTACTTGATAAGCATAATAATATTACATTTTATTTATATAGTGTTTTTCTAAATACTCAAATAGGCTGTACAAAGAATCTAATGAAAAAAGTACACATAAAAAACAAGGCAATCAGACAAAATATAGGCATGATAACAAAAACAGGTTAGATATTAAAAGTGGTTCTAAATAGATGAGGTTTTAGATAGAGGTGATAGAGGTTTTGAGCCGTATCAGACTAAAATAAAATAAGAGCAAACCTGCTTTTGTATTATTTTATTAATTTTATTTGTTTGTTTGTTTGTTATTCTATGGTTTTGTTCTTATTTTTTATCTTTATTTTTTGCTGGTTTTCTTGTTTTAAGACTAGTGTGATTAAATCTGAGTGTTTATTATGATGTATTTGTGCAGCACTTTGGAAACTACTCGGTTATGAAATGTGCTATCTAAAGAAAGTGGATGGGATTGTTCTGAATGGGCTTGTGGAGTATGTGTAGTGCTTACAGTGTCCAATAATCCACTTAGACACTCACAGATCCTCTCTGTTGATTTTGTTACTAACCAAGTACTTTGTGTGAATGCTGTTTCCAGGTTCTTCTTCCGCAGTGGGAACATTGAGCACCCTGGAGACAAACTGTTCAACACCACCGTGGAGGTTCTGCCCTTCGATGTGAGTAACACGTCCTCCTATCACAGCTTCGTTTGGTCTGATGATACGAACTGCCCAGGAGCCTGTGATTAATGTGTCTCAGATAATATCACAGCTTTCTACAGGCCAATAATATTTAAAACAATACAAAATTAGGGCAGCAGTGGCTTTGGTGGTGCAGTGCTCCACTTCTGATCTGAGGGTCGCTAGTTCGAATCTCACTCGTGACGTCAACGAGTGACACGACCGATCGATTAGTTTGAGACGAACATAAACGATAAACTTTGTTACTTCTTTATCGTTATTATTCGTTTGTACAGCCATAAACGAAAACAAAAAAATCATTACAATTTTTTCATTCTCATTGTGGTTTAGTTTATACGACCGTAAATATGAAAAAAAAAACTGGCATCTTTTAAACAATGAAGATAAAAACCAAGAAAAAAAAAGGTAACACTTAATTTCAGGGTACACTTATTAACATCTAACTACCTGCTAATTAACATAACTGTAAATGCTAATTTGTCATTAATTAGTATTTATTCAGGCCTTATTAACGTCTAATTGCCTATAAGCTTATCCTGCCATTAATTAGACATTTACAAACACTTTTCTATTAATACACTCCTTATTACTGCTTATTAATATGATTCTAGGCCATTTTTGTCCATGAACTATGATTCTAATAAGATTTAAGGGTGTTGTTAAGGACTAGTAACATGAAGAATGTAGTTTTTACTTATTTGCGCCAAAAGCTTAGGAAATAGGAAAGTGTTTGTAAATGTCCAACTAATGGGAGAATAAGCTTATGGGGAATTAAACATTAATAAGGGCTGAACAAATAATAGTTACCATATTTTTTGGACTATAAGTCACTCCGGAGTATAAGTCACACCAGCCAAAAAATGCTTTTTGGGGGAAATTTGATCAAATCAGAGACCAAGATCCGACATTTCATTTTTAAAGGCAAATTATAGTAATAAAACGTTCAGCTCCACTCAAATGAAGCTCCCGATGCCACGGTTACAGGAGTGAATCTGGAGCCAGGCTCTGTTATGAAGAGGATTTTTTTGACTGACAAACCCCCCTCACTTCCACTGTCTGTGTACACTGGTGTGTGGTGTGTGTGGTCCTTATTTCATGGCAAAGTACAATGTAATTAATTAATACTGTGGGAGTTCTACATATGGCAGAATGTTTAGCAGTTACCATGGAGACACAATGCACACATTAGCTGAAGACTAAAAAAACAAACAAAATGGATTTAGACAGCACATTTTCAGGCGCTTGTGAGCCTTGTGGACTCGTTTAACAGCACAAACCATCTTACCTGTTGCAGTTCCAGCTAAACCGGCTCTTTCTGGTCTAATTGTCTTCCAATAAAGCTCATATTAAAGTCTCACAAAGCTTTTGGATAAATCTGCTGGGACAGGGGACACAGGGCTCAAAACTGGGACTGTCCCGGGGAAATAGGGACGTCTGGTCACACTGTGCAAAGTATCAATAGGGGAAACTGTCTCTTCCTCTGCTTCTGGTAGTACAACATCATCATGGAAACCTCCAACAGAAGAGGTGGAGGAGATGTTTTCTGGGATGTGTTTTTTATTCACTAACAATGACAATAAAACTGATGATTATGATTTCAGAACCTGCAGGCCGAAAAGGAGGCTCTGACTGACAGCAAAGACAAGACACCAAAGTACCACCGCACAGAGGATGGCTTCTACAGGATAGGTCTGCACTACTACATATACTACTACTACTATTACTATAACTACTACTGCCTAGATAAAGGGCCCATATTCTGCTATTCTCCGACCTGTTTCCTCATCATAAAGATACCTCAAGTTGTGTTTTGTTTCATTCACACATTTAAGACACAAATCCTGAATATTTAGAGTTCTTCTCTCAAACTGAAAACTGTTCCACCTTGTGATGTCATGTGGTAATACAGAAAATGCTCCACTGTGTTTTTAAACTCCATACACCTTCACAAGAATTATTTAGATAATTTTGGTCCCTGAATCGTCTGTTTCTACTGAACAAAAGGTAAAAGGAGCTGTTAACTTCCCCTGCCACTTAATGATATTGCAAGGTGGAATATACTAGTAAAAAGAATAACAGTAACAATAGGCAAGGCACAATTCATACAGTTGTGCTCATAAGTTTACAGACCCTGAGAGAATTTGATTGATTTCTTGTCCATCTTTCAGAGAATATGAAAGATAACACAAAGACTTTCCTTTCACTCATGGTTAGTGCTTGGGTAAAGCCATTTTCAAACAACTGCGTTTCCTCTTTTTAAATCAGAATGAAACAGAAACTACACAAATTACCTCATAAATTCTGCCAGGGTATGTAAACTTATGAGCACACCTGTACATAAAGCAATTCAAAATCCGTAATAGGAGCTGAGATCTTTGGTCTTCTAGTCCTGTGGTTGTACCAACAGTTCATGTGTGTACATGTCTGTGTGTGTTTGTGTGTGTCTGTGTGTGTGTATTTGCAGCCTGGTTCCACAGCGGCGTGTGTGAGGGGGAGGTGGACCCCTCCTTTGGCCCCCTAGAGGCCATCAGGCTGACTGTCATCACAGACTCTCCGGTCTGGGTCATACTCAGTGAGGTAGGGCATCTGGAGTACCAAAATTAAGCCAGAACTATAGACTGTAGCATGTAAATGGGCACAGCTAACCTGCTGCGTTCAAGTCGCCTCTGAGTCTCAAAAGTCTCAGTGCAGTTTAAACCCTTAAAATTCCATGTCCCGGTACCGGGTCATCGTATATAAACAGCGAATACTGAGCGACACACACGCGACCCAACTTGAGACACCAACACATGTAACACATCACTAGAAAGCTACAGCTCTCGTCTTTCCGACTATAAACACGATTTTGAGGTACAACAATCACAGCACTTGCACCAAAACATTTTTCAAACCGCACCCCGATACTAGTAATTTGGCGTTCCCTACCTTTGAAGGGGGTCTATGGTCCAAACATTGATCCTTCCCCACAGGTTTAGGCATCATTCTGTCCGTAACAGTCCAGAGAATATAATCCGAAAAAGCCATAAGGTCCAAAAACGAATTAGATCCACAGGGGGACAAAGACTGCAGCAATTCTGTTCCTAAAAAAATAATAATTGCCATTTTTCTCCCCATTTTTATCCGATTCTGCAGCCAATATTGACATTTGGAGCTAATGTTTGATGTCAAAATGTTCCCCCGGACTTTAGCTTTTGATTGATGGCAACTCTGGCCAATTACAACAGTGTGGGGGTTGACTGTAGTGAGGAGAAGCCAATGAGTGTCACAGACTGGCAAAAGTTCACTCCCAACTGTCAGCCTTGTAGATCCAAGCTATTAGGTTGCAGGATAAAAGTGATGCTACGTACCTGTAGCCAATGAGCTGCTGAACATGGAGAGGTATTGTGTGGGGGGGGTCAGGGTTTATTTGGGAGGTGCATTTTGTGTGCGTAAAGGGTAAATAGTATTTCCGGGAATCAGTGCGCTTGCACGTAATTTGTCGTCTCTGTGCGTCTGTGCTTTGTTTTCATTTTTGGGGGGTTTTAGAGCCCCCATTGATGTCTGTAGGTTGAAGCATTCAAAAGTTATTGTATTTTTTTCCAGACGTTATCCAAGTTTATCCAAATTGATCCAGTGTCCATTTGGAGTCTCCAAATTGTCCCTCTGTAAAAACGCATGAACTAAACTATGTAAATAATGCTGTAAAATACTCATTTTTAGAGCTATTGTTTTCAAATTTGAAATGGGAGTAGTTGAAGTGTGTTGAAGTCTATAAGTACCAAACTTAGCTGTTTACACTCTTGTTTTTACAAAGAAAAATCTAGGCAAAGATAAAAAGTCTTCATTTCTCTGTGTTCCAAAGAGTATAACTTTTTATTGGTTATACTTAGAGTATTTTTACCTTTCCAAAATGCCCAAACTTTTACGTATACTCCAAAGGGTTCAAGAACAGCTTTACTTTGAAACTTTTATTACATTTTTCAGGCGTTTTACTCAAAATACCCGGATTTTTAAAGGTTTAAGAGGAAGAGTCCTCTGGACAAAAGTCCACTACTCTGTGTCCTGCAGCATCACAGCAGTGTCCGGGGAGAGCTAGGTGAACACAACAGGAGAGACCTTTTACTTCACTCTGGTGTTTCAGTCGGTGATGAAAATGTTTCATTCCCTCAAAGTATTTCCTCTGGAAGATCTTCTGCCACATTTGCTGCCAGATATGGTGTAAAAACTGTGCAGCATCTTGCACAGTCTCCATGGATATGGGAAAAACAAACGGCTAATTTCACACAATCCAACAGTTCTTTACTTGTGTCCTTTGAACTGCACAGGCTGCTCTTCTCAGTTGGTTAAAATCCCATGATATGATGTTAAAAGCTCAAAACCTAAAAGGTTTCCATAACTGCCCAGTGTGTGAGCCAGGGAGCCACAAAAGCAGCCAGCCACCATTATTGGACAATAAAACACTTATTTTGACTTCAAGAGGTGCTTTTACAATATATCTGAACTGGGGTAGCTCTAACTTTGATCAACTCGGATACAGGCCCTTTAAGTAGAACTAACCTGGACTCAAACAGGACACTTCTACACCTGGACTAGAGCTTGGAGAGACAGATTTACATGCTTTTATTCTTTATGTTTTATTCCAGATTTTCATTAAAAAAGCCGAATGAAGGAGCCCCGCACCTTTTCCCTCTGTTATGATGGATACCTCAGAGACTCTCATAGAGCTCCACCCACTGGTCACTCCGGAGTACTGCAATTTAGGACGCAATCTCGGAAATAACCAAGAAAGCAACCTAGGAAGCAGCCAAGGACGCAACCGAGCAACTAAGGATGCAACCAAGGATGCAATCAAGGGAGTAACTTAGGACACAACCAAGGAAGGAAGGAAAGATGGAAGTGAGCTTTAAATCAGGGAGAAACTGCTTTGAACCTGTTTGAATTTGGAGTTACATCTGGTACATTTTAGTAGAATTCTTTATTTAATTTAAAGCAGAACTCGGTAACCTTTCCTTATTCCAAAAGCAGTTTACAATCTGTGTAATGTTTACTACCAGGAGGTTCTGAATAAAATGGCCTGCACCTCCCCCTGCTGGCTGCCTCTGGTACAGCAATATAAATCACAGGTGTAACAAAAGTCTGAAGTACACAAATACACAAAGTACTGCACTTTGGAGGTTTAGAGTATTTTTTTTAGATAGGTGAAACTGTACAGATGAGAAAGGAGACAGGTTACTGAGTTCTGCTTTCATATTAAAACAACAGTACGTAACTTTTAGACTAGACTAAAAAGCATATTTTTGGTTTGTTTTTTTGCACTGAAAAACATAGAAAACATGTGCCCTTACTGAGCATCTCTACAAACCCAACACTCATTTGGTCTTTTTCTGCTTGTTTCCATGGAAATGTTATAATATTCCACAGTGTGGCATAAAACATATCTCTTTTCCTATGATTTGAACCTCCTATTTCCATGGAATCATTCAGGTGACCTCCACAAAGTTACGTACTGTACCTTTAACTACAGCTATGAAGGTCCAACCCTGATTTTGACTGAACAAAAACGGTGTGTTCTGAAGTGTCTTGGCTTAATTTAAGTCCCTTCAACTGAGCAACTTAAAGCTTTCATGTTCTACTAAAGTTTTTGTTATAGTTGCAGTTCAAGATGAGTTACCTGGTGTTGTAAATTCAATCCTTCTGTCTGAATCGAATTGCGACTAATCTTTTCAGCTGTAGTTTCTGTACACATTGTTATTATAATTCTAAATGGAACTAAACACCTAAACTTCACCCACAACCACAGTGCAAATAGAGCTGCTAAACTGGGCAGTGCCTGGAAGACTGAAGGTAGAGAGAGGGTGGATGAGGGCCAGAGTCTGACAGGCATTTATAAACACAGAAAAACCTGGCTGTAATCATGGCAGTCCTGTGTGATGTCATGTAGTACTTGAAATTGCACTGGCACTCACTCAGTTTTCACAGTTTTTGAACACTAATCCTCATTTAAAACAGTCCAAAAAGGACTGGGAATACTAGATAATGCCATTCACACACCATATACAGAGTTAAGTAAGTTAAGTTTTTATTTTGTGTTTAGTTCTACTTTAAGTTTAAGCTGGTACAAATATTTCAAAAAGAGTGAATATGGAAGCTTTAAGTAAACTACAACTCCCAGAATCCTTTGTGCATTTCCCAAAACTACAACCACTTCAGTTTGTGGCTACACCTCAACTCATCCAAGTCCGATACTCCTCTTCTACAAAGCTTGACTACAGCTCCCAGAATCCTTCACTTCTGCCTTCCTTGACTACATCTCCCAGAATCCTGCAGTGCTCCGTCTTTCTCTTCTGCACACACAAACTACTGAAGTGAACTTTGCCCTCTCTACTCCTGAGGCCTTTCTCTGCTGTGCTGTCTCACTTTTTCTAATAAAATATTAACAAAATAATAATAATTAAAAAAAACTGTGTGAATGAGAGAACGTCTCCTGTAGCGCCCCCTGGAGTCTGTCTGAGCGAGTGCGTTTGTACAGTTTTTATTTGAAAAGCACTGGATCGATGCTGTTTCTGTTTTAGGATTTGGATTTGGTCCAACTGTTGTAATAAAGAATATTATTTAAATCAAGCCTGGTGCGCGTCATCATTTTATTGGGACAAAATTAAAACTGCACTGTGTAACTTTTTTCTGGTGAAGTTTAATTTCATACTGTAAAATGTTTCAGACAAAGCAAAACATCTCCATGGAGACAAGCAGGTGGCAGACCCAACATGAGAAAAGTTACAAAGTGCATCTTTAATGAACAATACAATTCCATACAATTATCCTGGTTGGTTTGTTTCTTACTTGACATACACAACATGTTTAGGCCTGGATCTAATATTTTACTATGTTACCATGTTGATTTTAGCACCTGGTTGAACTCTACACTTATTTCCCCCCATTTTGGCATTTAAAGTACATATTAGAAGCATATATTAGTGAACTGTGAGGGAGCATGCATAATCTACATCAAGGATTTTTAAACTTTTTAAATCAAGGGTCGCATATCAAAACAAACGAGGGCTGATGGAGGACCACAGACTGTTCAAAGGGGTGAATAAGTCAAGTAGATGTCTTTAGGTTAGACAAGATTTGAACATTTTGTGACATGCTGATGTAATATGGACTTAGACTCTAGACAAACTATTGATCCACAAGGGAAATGATTAGGACACAGTAGCTCACACATCACAACATAATATAATAACAAAGACTAAAAAATAGAAATGGTAATAATCATTTTAAAATAAGTAGCAAAAATACTAGTGTCTCAAATAAGGCATAATTATATAAATGTATATGTACAAGTAGAATTAAAAAATATATCTCTTGTACAAGAAGGTGTAAGAGGAAAACAGTGTGAAAATGAAATAATGATAGACATGACATAGAGTTATCTGTTACATAAGAGTGAGTTGTATAGTTGTATGGAATATAGTATGAATAATATAGTATGAATGTAGTCCTGTATCTCTACAGTGACCAGATTTTCAAAATTAAAAAAACGGGGACATCCCTGGTTTGTGGTGGCTGGCAATAATAAAATTGTGAAAAGAGTGCGTAATTAAGGAAAATTGTTAGTGAGTCAGTATAGTCATGTTTTCTTTGTGTTTTGTGATTTTTAAACATGCTTTTCAGTATTTTACAGATTTCAGATTAAACTTTATTGTCATTACACATGTATAAATACAAAGCAACAAAATGTGGTTTAGCTTCTAATCAGAAGTGCAAGGAGCAGTAAGTGCAATATATACAGAATGTGGAGTATATACAATATAGAATATAAATGTAAATAAATACAAGTTAGGAATCAATCAAACAATTAGAATCAAATTATGTACCTAAAAAATGATAATTTATGCCTCTCTTTACTGTTGGCAGGTATCAAATTTGTCAAAAACTGGGACAACTGGGACATTTTTTGTCTAAAACTGAAACATTATTTTTTGGTTTTGGATAAATCTGCTGCAACAGGGGACACAGGGCTCAAAACTGGGACTGTCCCGGGTAAATAGGGACGTCTGGTCACCCTACGTAAAAAGAAAACAGTGCAAAAATGAACTTGATAGACATGACACAGGGTTATCTGTTACATAAGGGTGAGTTGTACACACAGTCTATGGTTGTACATCTGTATGGAGTATGGTAAGAATGTAGTCCTGTAGCTCTCACTGTCTGTTTGAGCTGTAACAGCCCCTATAGGACTTTATACATTCAGAGTGCCATTCATTTTGTAGTAAGCACCACTGTTTATGTATTTGTGTAATCTGAACCAATTTAGCATAGGGTGACCAGATTTTACAAATTCTAAACTGGGACACATCCGGGTTGGGATGGTTAGTATAAATAGAATAGTGAAAAGAGTGTATAACATTGTACATTCTCATGTCATAATTTGAGGGACTTCTGTTGCTGCATTTTTATTTAATTTTATTTATTTATTTATTTATTTATTTTGCTTTAGTAATTCGCAAACACAATTTTCTGTAATTTCAAAACAAATGACAATTTATGCCCCTCTGTTGGCGGGGATCAGATTAGTCAAAAATTGTGATAGTTCGGATTTAGTCCTGGTTTAGGGTTAATGTAGTTCTGGTTTAATCTTAGTTTAGTCCTGGTTTAGATCAAATTGGTCAAAAATAGGGACCTCAGGGACATTTCTTGTACAAGACTGGGACAAATCACTGCTTCTGAATAAATTTGCTGGGACAGGGGACACAGGGCTCAAAACTGAGACTGTCCCGGGACGCCTGGTCACGCTAATTTAGCAGGAAGTCTGCGGGAGATAAATTGGCCATAGTTCGGACATACCTGTTCTACGTTATAACTATGTACATATACGTTTACATTTGAAAAACCAAGCACATACATTTTCCTTCTCAAAATGACATAGCCTAAATGATTACAATAATAAACAATAATTTCAAGTTATTCCAGACGTTTCATATAATTGACTTTCGATAAAATTCCATTGATTTGATAGCCCCACTTTCCATCAGCTCCAGTTTACTTCTCCAGCCAATCAGAATTCACTTCCTGTGCCACGCCGTCCAATCAGCGCTGTCCACGAGTTTCAGCTCCGGAGGGCGGGCTTTCTGTTCTTTGACTGATAGCTGACGTCGCCCAATCGACGGTTGACAGTTAACGGCATGAAGCAACCTTTATCCAGTTTTGGACAAATCACCTTCGAGCGGGGGCGGACCTTGGTCTCCCCCAAAGAACCACGTGACCCTCCTCAGTAGTTCCCAGGCGGTCGTTCACGGAGAGCTGGAGGTGAGGAAAAACGTTCCTAATTTTTATTAGTAATTGAATAATTCCACTCAAATACGACTTTACACATAGCCACTTGTCTATTGCACATGTTGGATGTGAATATCTTAGATCGGTTTCAAAATTCATTGTAAATTTGCTTGAAAACGTGCCAAAGCGTGCTGGAGTATTGCAGTAAGCAGCTAACTGTAGCTAATAAACCCCAGGTGAAGTAGATGTTAGCTTTAGCCAAATTAGCCACGCTCTATTTTTTTTTTAAACTTGTCTTTTTAATCTTAACATGTCGCGTTAGGTTAGTGGCGTTTGAGTGTTTTATCTGATCGTTAATTTGCGTGACGATCCAGAGAAGTGGCGAGTCATCTGATCGGGACAGCCCCAGAAGCGACGTGGAGATCTGGGGCTAATCTGCGTTAAGAGCCGTCTGAGAGATCGGCTCTTTGGGTAGAGGAGGACGGTGGGGAGGTAGTTTGCACATTGGTTTACACGATATGTCTCAAACAGTTGATAAGTAACAAGAGGAGCAGATTATTTAGTAAAAGACGCCGGGGTGACGCGATGGTCTCACGGGCTGTCAGGTGAGCCGTCCGTGCGTAAATCCAATTTCAAGCCTCGGTTTGGTTGTCCTGCTTTTTCCGCTGGATTCCTCAATGTAAATATTATAAGGTGTGGCCCCCCAAAAGCGTAGGATTTCAGGATTAGCGTGTCGCATGTGTTTAGCGGGTTGTGTAATGTGAATGTATGCAATGACTGTTCGCGTAAAGATGCAGTTTGTGCCCGACAGGCCGATCTTGCATCATGAACCTATTTCTGGACGTGCGTTTTATGGACATACTATTTGTGATACGCGGAAAACTTCTCCACTGAGCCATAGAGAATGCATTAGCTGTAGTAGATTAGTTCGGGTGACCAGAATTTCAAGATAAAACTGGGACACCCTCGGTTTTTTGGTGTGCGTAATTAAGAAAAACTGTCATGCAGAGACCAACATGACTAACTTTCTTTGTGTTTTTGTCGTTTTTAAGCAGATTATTTGTATTTTACCTAAACAAATTACAATTTATGTCTCTGTTTACTGTTGGCAGGGATCAAATTTGTCAAAAATAGGGACAACTGGGACATTTCTTATACAAAACTTGGACAAATCACTGGTTTTGGATAAATCTGCAGGGACAGGGGACACAGGGCTAAAAACTGGGACTGTCCCGGGTAAATGGGGATGTCTGGTCACCTCTTATGATTGATTTTACTTTGGGTTTAATTCATATCATGGTGTTTATGTAGTTAGTAGCTTGTTGATTAAAGGGTCCGTGTTACACTATTTTCTGATGTTTTCTCATCACAAATGTACCTGAAGTTGTCTTTTGTTTCGTTCGCATATGTTTAACACATAAATCCTGTATCTATTTAGGCTGTGTTCTTTACATAAACACCCAATTCCACTTTGATGTCATGTTGCTACAGGAAGTGCGTGTGTGTTTTTAAACCGCATACAACTTCATTAATTTGTGTAATTTCAGTCCTGGAATTGCCAGTATCTACTGAGTAAAAGATAATAGAGCCTGATATCTAACACCACATGACATCACAAGATGGAACAGAGCATTTTGAGCTCTGAAGATGTAGACAGACTAATAATAAAAGATTAGTAAAACGTGTGAACAAAACACAACTCCAGGTGTATTTTTGAGGAAGTAACAACATGATTTAAAGGTCACAAGAATTCATTTTATGTAATATAACCTTTAATTAAGTCTATCTTCTCAGTGGTTTTGTCAGTTATCACTTGGGGCCATTGTTGCTCGTGTTTACACTACAAATGCTGTGTAAATTTAAAAAAAACATTAGGGGTACAGAAATCTTCTATGGGCCTGTGGTGGGGTACACACTGCAAAATACTTTACAGATTCTAACCCACAACCTCCTTATTAAGAGGAGGAGAGGGGCTAACCACTCTGCCACTGTTTTATTGTGGTCCCTGGTCATAAAGATGGTGAGATACTGTAGGGGGACGTGGAACGACTCGGCTCCTCTGTTCAGAACTGATTAGAAATGGTTTGAAGGGAGAATCCACTTTGGGTCTTTGAAATGAGATCTGTTCAATATCTGTCATCTTTATGAGAAACAGAGGGCCCTTTCAAACTGCATATCCCACAATGCATCAGGCTGTTGTCAGTACTGTGTACACGTGTATCCTGTGGTCCGGAACGACAAAACGGATTTCATGTGGTGACGACAATTGCACAGTCATAGTGAATCCTCTGCTCCATATGACCCTCTCCTCTGCATCCTCTGCTCAATCTGACTGCACCATTTGAGTCTATCTTCTGCTCCATGTGACCCTCTCCTCTTCATCCTCTGCTCAATCTGATCCTATCCTCTGCATCTTCTGTTCTGTCTGTCCATCTCCTCTGCTTCATTTGATTTTACGTAGATCAATGTGATGCCTTTTTCCTTTGTTGATGTAATTTAACCTTGTCTAAACAGTGTAAACAAATGAACATAAACATCAGTAAAATCTAGTGTTTGTGTTTGCCAGTGAACCGGGCTCTAAACAAAAGACTGAGCCCAGCCCCAGCCTAAAACAAATGAGGGTCTACCCTCTGCATGTTATCAGGGCACTTGTTTCTAGTTTCAGTTTAAGACCAGTCTGTCAGCTCTAGGCCAGCTGGATTGACTGGTACAGCTTGTGTCAACACATGCCATTCATAGATTAGAAACTCTTTTATAAACCACAGAAACAAAAAACAGATGTTCGTAATAGAAGTGGTAATAAATGTTACTATAGTTGAATGAAAAAAACAAACCAAAAAAAGCAATAGTTCTTTAACAGTGCCATCATCCTTAGACTTTGACAAGCTTTATTGATCCACAGGAAGGGAAAGTACTGGGACACAGTAGCTCACACATCACAATATGTAATAATAAAGAGTAAAAATATAAAAATAGCAATGAAACATCTTAATATGTAACAATTAAAGAATACATAGTTCCAAACTATTCTAAAACTAATCTGCAAATTTCCAACTTTTCATTTTTATTTGGTTTCAAGTTTTAATTCTAGTTTTAGTATTTGATAGAAGCTGGAAGAGAATACCAAGAAGTTAGCAGAGAGTAGGAATCACTTGCGGTTTAGGTGGATAAGGAATAAGGTGGATAGATGTCAACAGAAATAGTTAATACTAAGGTTTTGCAGAGGAAGGCACCAAAACCAGGACACGGGGCAGCCAGTGGAGCTGACAGACATCTGATACAACTGCAACTAGCGATTACTGAGTAGTCTGCTATTGTAAATTTAGATTTCCAAAAAACAATTTAACCAAAGATCCTAAAAAATGGGTGAAAAAAAAGTCCTTTCTTAGGTCTTCGAGTCTGTATAGTAGATAGACCTGTATTGGTTGGCCGATACATTAGGCCGATATTTGCGCTTTATAGCATATGGGGTATCTGCTTTAAATCTCAAGCAGAGGTCGAGATTGTGTTTTGGGCTTCCTCCAGTCTAAAGAGTAGCTTTACTAGAACACTATTTGAAAAAATAACTAAGCAAACCGTGACTACACAGTTCCCTCAAAGGTTTTTGGTACAAAGGGTGAGTGAGTTTTTAGTAAATTCAAATGGCATAATTTGGGGAAAATAATAAAAATCTGACCTGTATATTGTCCTAAAAACATAACGATGATCAAAATACGACTACTTAAGGGACAATATTGAAATTTGATGTCACAATTTTTATCATGCCCTAATTAATTGCGATTAGCGATAATCTCAGTCATTATTAAAGGTGCTGACTGTGCAAAAATTTTTATGGATGTGAGTAATTAGAATTTTAATATTAAGTTCCATATATATATACAGCTGTTATAGTAATGTCCAGTCCAATCTACCTTTTATTTATATAGTACATTTTACAAACAAGGCTCCAAAGTGGTGCACAGAGTAAGCATAATATAAATTAACACATAAAAAAGCATAAAATAAATAAATAAGTCAATTAAAAAAAACATTAAAAATACTAAAATTAGCAAATAAAATCAATAAAAGACAGTCAGGGGACCACACAATTCTCACGCCAAAAAGCCAGAAATGTACTTTGTAATAATTGAAAGCAACAATAAGCTAGCAGAGAACGTTATGGTTAAGCTTTTTTCTGCACATTTTTGGTGATAAAATGACGATTATTCCAATCCAATCCTCTTTATTTCTATAGCACATTTCATAAACAGTTTTCAAAGTGCTGCACAATACAGATAAAACATATCAAATAGAAATATAAAGTAAGGCCCTATTGAACTCCACCAGTCCTCGTTAAGACAATAAATCTAGTAAAATCAAATAAAAGCAAGAATATTAATATTAAATTAGGTAAAAAAAAAAAAACACACTGAAATAAATACATTTTTTTGTGTTTGCAATTATCACAATTATGTAGAATGTCCCTCGAACTATTATTATCTGCCGTTTTATCACGATAAACTATTATTGTTTATTGACAACTATAGACTGAATAAATTGTCTGTCGTAAGAAGTATGGTACTTATACTGAGCTATAGGCATCTGTCAGAACTGTAATCCGGATTTAATCTGATTAAGTTCGGCTTTCTTTTGGGATCTTCGTTTAACAAATGAACTTGAACCCAGATATCTTGTTTTTTACCTCTATCACCCATTTTTCCACCACCCTTCTCTCCTTCTTTTATTATTTTTTAGGTTTGGGAAAAACAGAAAAAAGATGCAACTAATGATTATTTTAGTTGTCGACTATTCGGTGATTAACTTTTCATAGAGATTCACTGATTCTTGTAACGAATAAATTGAGCTTTTATATTGGTTGGGCCTTTAATTGGATGTAACAAGACCATTTACAGACTGATTTAGGTCTAGAACGTCTCATAATGTTTGAGCTTTTTTAAATACAAAGCTGTTCAGTCGGGATGGAACGACACAATTTCTATGAGACCGGACGTGTCAAGATTCAGTCCAAGAGATCGAGGAGAGATTTTAATATAATTTTTGATAATAAATTGCTTTATTTAATTGTACAGTATTGCTGTCATTGGAGCACTGCTTTTTGGCATTAGAGCTTCTCAAGAAGAGTTACTCAGCAAAGTTAATCCCTTTTTTTCTCCAAGGCAAATGTAAAAATATGATGAAAAAATCACGATCATTTTCCACATGTGGCATGAGATCTTGTCCCATCCCTACTGTTCAGTCTTGATCATTTGCATATCGCACAGTTCAATCTGTTCAATCCGCTGTCTTTTCCTCTTGTGTTTTAGAGTCTGTATAGTTCAGATAACATACAAACATCTAGTATCTTATTGTATTCACTGTTGTGCTGTGTGCAGGTGTTTGGTATCGTGGTATTGGGATCGGTAGCGAGTACTGAAATAGTTTTAGGCCATGTGACCATTATGTCTTTCCTGAAATCTCTCTTCCGCCCTGTCACCCTCTCCACAGTCATTTCTTATCCTGTGTGTTGGGTGTGGTTAAAGAGGTGCTAATAATCCACCAGTGTAATCTCATTAAAACGGCGGCCCCTTGAGGCTGCCATTGCCCTGACGACAAACCAACACGTGCCACGATAGAGCAGGGCCTTTGGGAGCAGCATGGAAACAAACAGGGACTGAGACTAAACCAGGGACCAGACCAGGGACTCGGAAGACACCCGGAGACCCAGAGTTCTTCTGAACCATTTCTTGTGTTATGGTTTATTTTATTCACATCATGTGTAAAAAAAGAAAACAAATAAAATAAAATTGAGTTGTAGTGTTTTAGGCTTAGTTTCCTGTTAATCTCCTTAAATGCGTTATAAAGCCATCTGCATCTTCTGAGAGTTTACATTTTACTGTGATTGGTTATAACCTCCTGTCAATCACACGTGGATACCGGCCGAACAATAGGAGGAGTGGGCGGAGACCATGTTTGATCAATCCCACATTAAAACGGCACATTGAAGCAGGTATCGGCTTCATAATGTCTGTTCAGTTCAGCTATTCTGCTCGGACAGATGAATCGATGTAATGAAACGATTTACTGATTAGACTCAGACTTAGACAAACTTTATGATCCAGAAATTATTTGGACACGGCTCACACATCACAATATATTATAATAACAAGGCAAGAGACAGAGGCATAATTATATAAATGTAAGTGTACAAGTCAAAATAAAATGGAAAATATAAAAAAATCTCAGCTATACAAGAGGTTATAAGGAAGACAGTGCAAAATGATATGATGATTGACAGGACACGGGGTTATCTGTTACGTAAAGGTGCATTTTATTACATACATAACTAGGGCTGCAGCTATCGATTATTACAGTAATCGATTATTCTGTCGATTATTTTGTTCGAATAATCGAGTAATCGTTTGTTATTGTCGCGTCTACTTTGCACATGTTAAGTACACACCACGTGCATTGACAGATACACGTGTTTTGGACATGAAAAACTTAATTATCGCTAGGCTAAGGTTGACTTACCTCACGGTTTCTTTTCCACTTGATGTAATGTACAGGTTCTTTCTGTTTTAGATGTTGTAGCATCAGTGTTGAGAAGGTGACTTTTAAAATGTAATCCCATACAGATTACAGATTACATTCCCCAAAATGTAGTTTGTGACATAATCAATTAAATTACTTAAAGTGAGTAACGTAATCTGAATACTTTGGATTACTTGATATTGTCATGATTTTTAAAACTACATAAATGTAGCAACCAACTCCTGCAAATTCTTGTTTGGTTTTAGACCTGGATTAGTCCTGGTTTTAGATCTGATTTAGTCCTGGTTTAGTCCTGGTTTAGTCCTGGTTTAGTCCTGGTGTGAGTTCTGGTTTAGAGGTGCACAGGAGGAATCCCGGTCAACGGAGTGTACGCGGCAAGACACGATCCACGCGTAGAGTGCGCAGCGTACGGGAGATGAGGAGTGCGCGGCGTACCGGAGCGTACCGCGCACTCCTACCGGAGGAGATGAGGAGGAGGTTCTGCTCTTATTACACATCGCGCCGCGCTGTTGTGTGTACAGTGAAGTGCAGTGGTCGTGCGGAAACTTTACCTCTACCACAAAAGGTTCCGGCCATCGCTGAGCATATGAAAATAAAACGAAGCATCGAGGCAAAAAAAATAATCGATGCATTTTTCTAATCGATTTAATCGATTAACTCGAATCGTTTCAGCCCTACACATAACGTATAATACGTAAACTTCACACACAAGCACAATAATAAGGCCTGAAGGCTCAATGTATATTAAAAGTAATGAGCAAGTAAGGAGCAAGTTGATTGTAGTTGTCCCAGAAAGTCTCAGAATGATTCAACTTTTATTTGTACAAAGTTGCTCTATTGTTACTTGAGAGAGGAAAATCCGCTCCATAATGCATTTCTCATTTTATTTATTTATACATATTATGGAAATAATATTTCAGACTCTGCACTGGTACCGGTTGATTAAACTTGAAGCTATGGGACCAGAATCGGTATCAGAACTGAAAAAGCTTAATTGGTGTATCCCTGGCCATTACTAGGGCCAGTCAGAGCCTGCCTGTTACAATAAAGGCTCTAACCACTTACTGTTCTGTATAAAGTCAGAAGAACCTTTGTAATGTTGTAGTATAATAAGTAGGGATGTAACGATAACCAAAATATTGTGATATCGATCGTCAAAAGTCTCACAATAACGTGGACCATCACAATATATCGAATTTGCTTAAATTAAGTTAGAGCTAAAAATCAGAGGGAACTCCATAGACCATGATGCTCAGTTTCAGCGCCAATCACATGAAGAAATAACTGTTATAAGCACTTTGAAATCTTAGCTCTTTGAGTTTTGACTGAACCAAAGTCTTGTCAAGGCATTTTAAAAGGGAAAAGTACCATATTCACAATTTGGTTATAGCCTCCACAAAATATCGCAATAAATATGGTACAGTGAGATGCACATATCGAGAGATTTGGATATCGTTACATTTAGGGGTGTGCAAAAATATTGAAATATAGATGTATCGTATCATTTAATGTGGTGATACAGTATTGATATCGTGGGCTCCTGTATTGATATATCGCCAAAAGTATTTTTGGTAATATTTTACTAAATAATTTTGTTATAGAGCTACAGTTTTGTTGCTTGTTTAGTGGAAGGAAACTTGTTTGTGCAACACATCTGAAATTTTCACGGTTTTGATCATTAAAATGGGAGTTTTTCATATTAACTTTGCACAAGAAGTGGTTTATCATTAAGATAATATAAATTTTTTAGTATCACAGCCGTCATTTAGCCTTTATTTTTATTGAATTGTATCAAACTGATTTGAAATATACTGAATGGAAAAGCTTAGTGTATTGAGATGCGTATCATATCATGGCCTCTGTACTGAGGTATGTACCGTATCTGCAACTTCCTAATGTTGCCCAGCCCTAGTTACACCCTAATAATAAGATTTGAGCAGCAGAAAGTGAAAAAGTAAATTTTATGGCTTATTATCAAGACAAGAATATATTTTGTTATAACTCTGGTCCTCCATCTCTGTCTCCTACAGAAATGTCTCTTGGTCGTGTGGCCCTGCTCCTGTCTCTGGGGCTCCTGTGTCTCTCTCTGTCCCTCAGAGTCTCCGCTCAGACTGAGGACGACGAGGACCTGGAGGACCTCAACGGTGTGGATGTAGACGATGAAGACCTGGAACTGGCCCCAGACCAGGATCTGGATCTGGACCAGGACGAAGACTCGAGTCCTCCTGAGACCAAAGCCCCTCCCGCTCCCAAAGTAAGATCCACGCAACAGTTCAGAGCAGCCAGGGGGTTGCGTAAAGCAGGAAGTGACATGTAAATAAACAGGCAGCATGCTAGTGGCTCAGAAGGACTTTTGCAGATTTTGTTCCTGCTATGTCCAATTATTTGAATTTATGAATGTATTTTTTATATACACTGCCAGTCAAAAGTTTGGACTCTCACATGAGAAATTATCGTGAGATTTTTCCCCTTGAATTTATCTTAGTTTAGAGCTGGTGAGTTATATAATTTGATAAGCAGTATTTCCAAAAAGCAGTACTACATGAATGCTAAATTACTACATAAAACAAATAAAAATAGTGAAGCTAAAATTGTGACATGATTTGCACTACGTATTTATTACAAATTATGTACAAATCTCGTCTCGTCCTCGTGGACCCAGTCTTGGCAATATGGATCTTTGCTGTGAATTTTACACTCTGAATTTTGACTGTTGAATTTAAGGGCTTGAAAATATTTGTGCTGGATATTTAAAAGGATTTTTTTATATTGATTTTGAAACACATTACAATTTTTATTCTGAATTTGGAACATATTGAAAAAGTATACTAAACATTTCAGCAATTCAAATTCTGAATGAAAATAATTCAACATCTTTTTTCAGACTTAAAAATTCAAAATAAGAAATTCAGCAGTATTTAAAATTCTAAATCTAACAGAACAAATTATTTTCCATACAATATAGACAAAAAACTACAATATTGAAACTACAATGACAAAATAACCCTAAAGATGGATTATCCTTAAAAACAATTCTAAATGTACAAAATACTGTTGTGCTCATAAGTTTCCATACTCTGGCACAATTGATGATTTCTTGGTCCAGAAGCTGCACATGGGACGTACTTGGATATTCCAACATGATAATGATCCACAACACAAAGGCAAGTGGACCTGTCACTGGCTCCAGCAGAATAAAGTGAAGGTTCTGGAGTGTTCGTCTCTTCTGACCTCAGTATCACTGAGCCTCTGGGCAGATTCAAGCTGCAGTTCAGACAAGAGCCCAAGAATTTACAGGAACTGGAGCCTTTTGCCAAGAAGAATGGGCAGATCAGAGAAAATAAAGAGCCTCATCTACAACTATCACAAAAGACTCCAAGCTTCACTGGCTCATTTGTGTAGTTTCTGTTTCATTATGATTTAAAACGAGGAAACACAGGTGTTTGATAATAAAGTGCTTAGTGCTTCACCCAAGCACTAACCATGAGTGAAAGAAAAGTTTTTGGGTTTTCATATTCTCTGAAAGATGGACAAGAAATCAATCAAATTCTGTCAGGGTCTGTAAACTTATGAGCACAACTGTATATATATTTTTAAAACATAATCTGCTTTAATTTAACAGCAGAATGAAACGCTTAATTAACTTGTATCTATAATTGGTAATAGAAGTCAGTTATTCTGCTTTTACAGCTCAAATCTTATTGTAGTACAAAAACATAAGAAAAAATCCCCACAATAAATGTTGACAGACCTACTGCCAACTCCTTTTGAAATGGAATACATCCTTAGAATAAAAATCTATTAAATGTCCATCCCCTGAGCCAAAGCAAACCTCTCACTAAGTTGTCTTTACACAAAGACGTCATAAGAAACGAAAGGATCCTGTACTAAGTGCCTGTCTGCCCCTGTGTGCAGGTGACGTACAAAGCTCCAGAGCCCAGAGGAGAACACTACTTCGCCGAGTCCTTTGACAGAGACACACTGGACGGGTGAGGACCATAGACTGTAAATATAAATGGACATATCCTCTACGTTTGGCCTTAAAATGTTCATATTAACCCGCTCTACATGATCCTGAGTTTTTATTTCTCTGTGCTGAATGCTATGGGTGACGTCACACTCTTTTTTTATACGTCCCACTTTTTTATACAGTCTATGGCGAGGACACACAGTATTTGGAAAGTCCATTTAGTTTTAGGTTTGGTTTAGGTTTTAAGAAGTGTATGACAGGTTTTTATGATTATCTAATTTTGACTTAATCTAACGGGATTATAAATATTGTAAATATACATTATAGTTTACGTCAAACAAGAAGCAGTTTGTGAAAAAAAAGTTTAAAAATATGTTTAAAATGACGGAAGTAGAAAGTTCTGAATTCTCTCCAAAACGTTTGCCACAATTTAAATGTCAGAAACAAATTTTTCTGACACTTCACAAGCATTATTTCAACAAAATAAAGGTGTTTTCTTGTATTTTTATTTTTCAAATAAAAAATGTCTGTGTATATGAGGAGTTTTGGCTCAGTACGTCACGATTGCAGGTAACGGTTATGGGATTCTCGAGCGTGATGTGATGAAGGAAGTAAAATCTTAAACCTACAAATTGGCCGAACTGGGAACAATAAAGTGAAATTTCATTTTAAATCTTAAATGTAATAATAATGTAAATGTAAAATGCGTAATCTGATCTGTCATAGGCACTTTAAACTGACCTAAATCTTAACAGTTTGGTATAGTTTCATTTTAAACTTTACTGTTTTTAGTTTTTAAGTTTAGTTTTTTTTTTCTTTCTTTAGTTTAGATTCTTGTTTTTAGTTTAGTTTTTAAGTTTACAATTTAGTTTGTTTTTAGTTTAGATTTTTGTTTTTGGTTTAAGTTTTATGTAGTGTTTTTTTCCTCTTTTTTTAGGTTTTTCTTTTTCATTTAGTGTTTAGTTTTTCTTTTAGTTTTTTTTTTTGTTGCTTTTTTAAATTTATGTTTTGGCTTCTTTTGTGTGTGTTAAGTCTTGTTTAGTTTTATTCAGATTTAGTTTTTTGGTTTTCTTTAGTTTTGATTTAGTTTTTTTGATTTAGTTTTTTTTTGTTTTGTTTTTTGTCCCATTACTGATCTAAATGTGTGTTTTTTAGATGGGTCCTGTCCAGTGCCAAGAAGGAGGATGCAGATGAAGACATCGCCAAATACGACGGTAAGTTGGATATTAAAATGTCATTAAAAAGTTTCACCCTGGACTTCCTGGTGTTTGTGGACTTTGGACCAACGTTTAAGTTTGTTTCCCCCCTGATCTCTGATATTGTGTTTTCAGGTAAATGGTCCGTGGAAGAGATGAAGGACACTAAACTTTCAGGAGACAAAGGCCTGGTGCTGAAGTCCAAAGCCAAACATCACGCCATCTCCGCTCAGCTGCTCCGCCCTTTCACCTTCACCAACAAACCCCTCATCGTGCAGTAAGTCCTCCTATCTCTACTTAATTTTTCCTGATTTATTACACTGTATTAAAGATGCACTGTGTAATTTTTCTGGTGGAAGGGTGGCCCATCTGCTTGTCCCAATGGTGATGTGTCTGTTTTGCCTGTGATGTTCCATAGTAGGGCATTAAACACCTATATTTTGCGTATTCAATTATAGAATGCTTTATTTCTCAAAATTACCACAAAAACTTGAATTCTTACTGTGAGTCTTACTGTGTTTCTCCAGAGATCTGACCTGGAACTTGGCCCATTGATGTGGCTGCTTATCTCCATGATAGTTAAATTAAACGCCATATTGTAAAACACTCCAGAAAAGAGGGGCAGGTGGTGATGGCAGAAAAGTGACACGATGCACCTTTAAATGTACTGCAGTGTTTTCCAGCGGTTTATATAAGACTATGTGACCCAAGTGACCCATATTTGAATCATTTTATTAAATATTTAGTTGTATAAATGTCACTGATTGCCTCTACTGAACACAAAGGCACTGATCACAGATTAAAACTACCGTATTTTCCGGACTATAGAGCGCACCGGTATATAAGCCGCACCCACACTATTTTAAAAAAAATTACGAAAAAAGTTGTACAAGCCGCAACCGGGCTATAAGCCACTGATATCTATGTTGAAAAATGAGATATTTACTCCATATACAGAACGATTTTGTACTGTAAATGTACATTTATGTACCTGAACAGATTCTTTCTGAACAGTGCCTTTTAACACGGCAGCAATTGTGCTGATTAAAACGAGGTCAAAAACAGAAAAGAAGCGGTAATTTACCTTCATTTCTCCTGTGCAGTGAAACCACAAGTCACTTTAATCATCTCCGCTGAAATTGACGCCGAGCTTACGTGCAGCAGCACGGTAGAGGTCTGCGCGGGATTTTCAGTCCCGCTCCCGCCCGCTGCCGCAGTCTTCAGTACCGCTACCGCCCACGTCGTGCGGTCGCGCTCCCGCCCGCTCCCGCAATAAGCTTTCAGAATGTTCTTTCAGAATGTTCTTTCAGATGCTCTTATTACATCCATGGTCCCGCGCAGCACTGTTTTGTGTTGGGTCCCACGGGTGCAGGGCTCGACAGCGGTTTCCTTCAAGCAAGATCGATGCCTTCAACTTAAAACTTGCATCATACAAACTCCTTCGTGTGCTTTTCATGATGAAGGGGCGAGGATTTGAAAAAAATTACCAGTTGGTAATTTGTCGTGCATGTTATATCTGCTAAATAAAAAGTAGCATATTCTTCTCCGTCTATCTTGTTTTTGAAATTCCGGTTAGAGCGCCCCTAGCCGTGGAAGAAAAAAAAATCAAAATTTAGCCGCTCCGCACTAAAAGCCGCATGGTTCAAAGCCTGGGAAAAAAGTAGCGGCTTATAGTCTGGAAAATACGGTACAAACATAAAGTATAATCTGTTTTACGTTTTATTAATCAAGTAGTTTTTAAACTCTGGGGGGCCGCCGTAGTCTCCTGTTAATGGGGAAAAACTGGTGCGGTCATTTGTGTCTTTGATCTAATGACATCATCACTTGTGCAATTCCTCCAGGTATGAAGTGAACTTCCAGTCTGGGATCGACTGTGGAGGAGCCTACGTCAAACTGCTCACCCAGACTCCTGATCTAGACCTGGTACTGCTATTACTACTACTAATACTACTAATATTCATACTAATACTATCTATATAATATACTATTACAGCTAAAAGCCACCCTTTATTATTAGTGCTATACTCTGCCCACTAATAGAAGCCAGACAGAGGGAGTGGCTTTGTTGTGCTGAATTATGGGTAATGTAGTTCTCTTTGTGTGTCCCCAGGCCCAGTTTGTGGACAAGACCCCATACACCATCATGTTCGGACCAGACAAATGTGGAGAGGACTACAAGCTGCACTTCATCTTCAGACACAAGAACCCCAAAACCGGAGAATATGAAGAGAAACACGCCAAGAAACCAGACGCAGACCTGAGAACGTACTACACTGACAAGAAGACCCACCTCTACACTCTGGGTAAGAGGTTAGACCTTGTTTAGACCTGGTTTAGACCTGGTGTGGTCCTGGTGCTCCACTGAGCTGCAGAGGCTGCACTAGCACCAACTCATGACTGGCTGCAGGTGCTGGGGTTTAGGTAGAGACTGTTCGGATCAGAGAGAGACATTTTATTTAAACACATTGGATTTCAGCTTTGAAACTGGCAACACAAACAAGAGAATCACATGAGGCTCATTCTGCTTTCTGTTCGGATGTGACCTCATATTTAGTTAATTAATGAATCATTCTATTTATATAGCGCCTTTCAAGACGCCCAAAGAACTTTACAGTTTGTTGTTTAGTCACTCCACACACTGCTCTGGGGCAGACTGACGGAAGTGAGGCTGCACCATCAGCCCCTCCAACCATCACTCACGCACACACTACATTCATACACACACACAATGTGGGTGAAGTGTCTTGCCAAAGGACACAATGAGAGTCTTTGCCAGTGGCGCACCACAGTGGCCGCTGGTATTCTCAGAGGTTTTCCATCCAAGTACTAACAGACCCGGTCCTGCTGAGATTCTGAGATCTGGTGAAATCAGGCTTTGATAAGTTAGGACATGTTTGTATAATTTAAAATAAAAATGGTACATGCCATCCCTTTAAGTAAATATTGACTATAACCAAATGACTGTGTGAGATTGGCTCTGTCCCTGACTGTTTCCTGTCTCGTCTCCAGTGCTAAACCCTGATAACTCCTTTGAGGTGCTGGTGGATCAGACTGTAGTGAACAGTGGGAACCTGCTCACAGACATGACCCCCCCAGTGAACCCTCCCGCTGAGATCGAAGACCCCGATGACCAGAAGCCCGAGGACTGGGATGAGAGGGCCAAGATCCAGGACCCAGACGCCACCAAGCCTGAGGACTGGTGAGACATTTACAGCCCCTCTGTCAAACTGGAAACACTCAGCACAAAAGTACTGTCCCCAAACAGTGTTGGGCAGGGACGAGTGACAAAGTAAGGGATTACTTAATATATTGTAACTAGTCACAACTCGAAAATGAGTAATTAGATTACAGTGGCTGTTGGACACTATTTCCCTGCCAGAATGTTATCCATAACAACAGTGTCATAAAACAGTAAAGATATAAAGAGGAGCACAGGATGTGCTCCTCTGGAATCAGAACATCACAAATCCTGGTTTATGTAGGACAGTGGTGATGTCTCTGTGCAAAATGAGGCTCTAGTACAGAAAGAGTCATTAGAGTGAAGTTTGTTCCTGAGCTGTTTTCTTTTTTTCAAAATAACTTGTAGTAAACTTGCGTAATAAGGTAATCAGAGTACCATATTTTTTTTCATGGTTTGGATATTTCCTGCGACTTATCCTCAGGTGCGACTTGTATATGAAATATTTCAGTTCATCTAAATCTAAACATGGGCAAGGTACAAACCCGAGGCACTGACAGAATATATTTAAAGTCCTTTAGTGCATCGAAGGAGCCAACGTGTTTCGACCAGCAAGATATGATTTCATGTTGGTTATTTTCACACTGACAGCCACAAGAGGGCGCTCTAGGCTTATGTACCAGAATCCGCGAGCGCCATGCTCTTCCTCCTGCACCACTGTCACTTCTTTCACCAACTGCAGAACCTCGTACCTATTTTCTTAGTTAAATCCAGAGAGCAACTTTTTTTTGGCCAGTGAATAATCCACTGAATCTTGTCCTTTAGTGGCCATACCGGCTCGTCAAAGCCTGAACCCGTCAGATCTCAGAAGCTAAGCAGGGCTGGGCCTGGTTAGTACTTGGATGGGAGACCACAATTCCAGGTGCCACAGTGGGGCGCCAGTTGCAAAAACTGTCGTTGTGTCCTTAGGCAAGGCACATCACCCACATTGCCTAGTATGAAAGTGGTGTGTGCGTGAGTGTTGGTGGTGGTCGGAGGGGCCGATGGCGCAGATTGACAGCCTCGCTTCAGTCAGTCTGCCCCAGGGCAGCTGTAGCTACAATAGTAGCTTACCACCACCGGGTCTGGAGTGAATGAATAATGCTCTGTAAAGCGTCTTTGAGTGTCCAGAAAAGTGCTATATAAAACTGATGCATTATTATTATTATTAACAGAACCTGACTGCATCAGCACCAGCTGTTTTTTTCACTATATGCAAATGAGCCATCTGGCTTTAAGTTTCGTTTCTGTAAAACTTTAAACCAATGTGCGCGAACACATTCTTACTAATGGTATATACTGAGCAAGAACCAGAAACTTGTAGAGCGGTGGTAGAGACGACCAATCGAACATCAGAAAGAAAGTTTGGAGTGAGCAAGAAACTTGTGAAAAGTGGAGGAAACTCGAACTGTAATGAAGAAAACGAAAGCTCATCGCAGCTAAAAGCCGGATTCAACTGGAGTTGGCGGAGTTACTCAGAAATGACATTGAGGATGAAGAATTCAGTGGATTTAGTGATTTGGAGTGAGATGGAGAGTAAACTTATTCTGTTCTGTTGTTTCTGCTCCAGTTTTGTGAATAACTGTTCATATGTGAGGTGAACACACCAGACACATGTTCAGCCTGTTCTTCTCTGTTCTATTTGTATTTCTATAACTCACTTTTCAAGATAAAATGTCCGTTCTTGGTCTCTGATTTTATTAAATAAATTCCTTCATTACACATTTTTTGGTTGGTGCGACTTCTAGTCGGTAGTAATACGGTAGTGATTAGATTCGTTTTAGGAGTTATCAGTAGTCTGTAATCTGACCAACAATCTGCCCCTAACCCAAACTGTGTGTGTCTTGTGTCTTTCTGTGTGTAGGGACGAGGACGCCCCTGCCCAGGTCCCTGATGACGCTGCCGTTAAACCTGAGGGCTGGCTGGACGATGAGCCAGAGTACATCGGAGACCCCGACGCTCTCAAACCTGACGACTGGTAACATCCAATACCCCCGTACTGTGTTTTTATACAGAGTCTCCAAGGACAGTTCAAGGTCACATTTACACTAAACAATAAAGACATTGGTTTAATAGATTCTGTTTTATCTTTTCAATATCAGTGTCTTAAACCTCCTGACAAAGTGTTGAGAGCAGGATTTGAATTGAGCTACGGTTTCCCCCTAATTGAATAATATTAAAGTGGTAGTTCCCAAATTATACTCATTACTTTTGTGGAAAATAACAGGATGCTTTTTCTCAGATATTGTACATGTGTTATATAACTTTTTATAACTGAAAAACATACAGCCTCGTCTTTAGCTTTGTAGCTCATCTAGTTCCATCATTAATACAAGAGAAATGTGAATAAATATCTGTTCAGCATCTGCATTTTTACCGATAGCTTGTACTGTAGAGAGCTGACGTCTGTGTGTATTTAGGGACGAGGACATGGACGGTGAGTGGGAGGCTCCCCAGGTCCCTAACCCCAAATGTGAGAGTGCTCCTGGGTGCGGCGAGTGGAAGAGGCCCATGGTGGACAACCCCAACTACAAGGGCAAATGGAAGCCCCCCATGATCGACAACCCCAACTACCAGGTAAGACCCCGGAGAGGAGCAGATCTACCTCAGATCTGTGCACAAAGGAAATTACGAATGTGTAGAGGGTCGACGGTGGTGTAATTTGTAAGTGTTCACCCTAAGGCCAGAGGGTCACAGGTTCACCTACAGACAATGAGTACATGTGCTCGAGTAGCCCTGTTATTAGCCTTATCCCTCAGAGTGGATACGTATAACCCCCTGTACATGCTCAATGAGTATCCTGGATATTTAGACTGGTTGCTATAGTAACTAGGTACATATATGGCTGGCAAGAAGCATGTAGAAACTTTGCTAACTTAAGGCTTTTTATTAGGTGTTGCCATGTATCTGTAATAAGAACTGGAAAAGACATGCCCCTTCTGTCTGTCCACGAGAGAGATCGATTAGTGGCTGCTCGAATTGTCCTGTAGAGCGCAATGTTTTTTGTGTGAAATCAAACTGCCCATGTTTGGGTGACAGGGCATCCACAGCTTTCATAAAGGTCGGATTTTGTAGGTATTCTTTTTACAATATGAACTTTTAAAAATGTTTTATTTGTCAAAGCACCTAAACATCAGCTTTGTAAGAGCTGACCTAGCCTCGCTCTGAGCCCGCACTCGCTCTGCTCTAGCAGCTTGTGGTCTGATTGGTCAGAACTGCACGTTTCTGATGTCACACTTTGTGGCGTAAGGCCAGTGTTCAGGAAGTAATGTGAAAGTAAAAATCTTTCTTGCTGCAATGCGTCAATGAGCACAGGTGATTGAAAACAACACACCATTTTGGGTTCATCTTCCAGATTTTATTATAGTTCCATGGGTGTTGCTAATAAAATAATACAAATAATAATATATAATATAATATAATAGGTGTTGCTAAGGCCTTGTTAAAGTCCTCCTAAGGTATTGCTAAGCACAGTTTCAATCCATGGTCCTGCTTTCTCATCAGGGGGTGTGGAAGCCACGTAAGATCTCAAACCCGGCCTTCTTCGAGGACTTGGAGCCCTTTAAGATGAGTGCCTTCATCGCAGTGGGTCTGGAGCTGTGGTCCATGTCCTCAGACATCTTCTTCGACAACTTCTTCATCACCGACGACAGGAACGTTGCAGACAGGTGGGCATCAGAAGGATGGGCCCTGAAGAAGACTGCTGAGAGTGCTGCCGAGGTGAGGACTCAACCACAAACTCTTTTCCTCTTTAAATGTTAATTTTATGATGATTATTTATTTAGATTTGTTTGTATTGTAATTTTAATATCTTTCTTATTCTGTAAAGCACTTTGACTTTCTTTGTGTATGAATTGTGCTATACAAATACCTTTGCCTTACATTCTGCTTCTGGCTCTCTCCTTCTCCTGATTCTTCTCCTCCTGATTCTTCTCCTCTTGATTCTTCTCCTCTTGATTCTTCTCCTCTTGATTCTTCTCCTCTTGATTCTTCTCCTCTTGACTCTTCTCCTCTTGACTCTTCTCCTCTTGACTCTTCTTCTCTTGACTCTTCTCCTCCTCTGACTCTTCTCCTCTTTTGGCTCTCCTCCTCTGACTCTTCTCCTCTTTTGGCTCTCCTCCTCTGACTCTTCTCCTCTTTTGGCTCCCCTCCTCTGACTCTTCTCCTCTTTTGGCTCCCCTCCTCTGACTCTTCATCTCTTTTGGCTCGCCTCCTCTGACTCTTCATCTCTTCTGGCTCTCCTCCTCTAGACTCTTCTCCTCTCTTGGCTCTTCTCTTTTGGCTCTCCTCCTCTGACTCTTCTCCTCTTTTGGCTCTCCTCCTCTGACTCTTCTCCTCTTTTGGCTCCCCTCCTCTGACTCTTCTCCTCTTTTGGCTCCCCTCCTCTGACTCTTCTCCTCTTTTGGCTCCCCTCCTCTGACTCTTCATCTCTTTTGGCTCGCCTCCTCTGACTCTTCATCTCTTCTGGCTCTCCTCCTCTAGACTCTTCTCCTCTTTTGGCTCTTCTCCTCTTTTGGCTCTTCTCTTTTGGCTCTCCTCCTTTGGCTCTTCTGCTCTTGGCTCTTCTGCTCTTGGCTCTTCTCCTCTTGGCTCTTCTCCTCTTGATTCTTCTCCTCTTGATTCTTCTCCTCTTGATTCTTCTCCTCTTGATTCTTCTCCTCTCGACTCTCCTGACTCTTCTCCTCTTGACTCTTCATTTCTTTTGGCTCTCCTCCTCTAGACTCTTCTCCTCTAGACTCTTCTCCTCTTTTGGCGCTTCTCCTCCTCTGGCTCTTCTTCTCCTCCTCTGGCTCTTCTTCTCCTCTTGGCTCTTCTTCTCTTGATTCTTCTTCTCTTGATTCTTCTCCTCTTGATTCTTCTCCTCTCGACTCTCCTCCTCTGACTCTTCTCCTCTTTTGGCTCTCATCTGGCTCTTCTCTGACTCTCCTCCTCTGACTCTTCTCCTCTTGACTCTTCTCCTCTTGACTCTTCTCCTCTTGACTCTTCTCCTCTTGACTCTTCTCCTCTTGACTCTTCTCTCCTGACTCTTCTCCTCTTTTGGCTCTTCTCTTTTGGTTCTCCTCCTCTTGGCTCTTCTCCTCTTGACTCTCCTCCTCTTGTTCTTCTCCTTTGGCTCTTTTCCTCTGGCTCTCCTCCTGTCTCCTCCTGTCTCCTCCTGTCTCCTCCTGTCTCCTCCTGTCTCCTCCTGTCTCCTCCTGTCTCCTCCTGTCTGCTCCTGTCTGCTCCTGTCTGCTCCTGTCTGCTCCTGTCTGCTCCTGTCTGCTCCTGTCCCTCACATTGACCTGTCTCTTGTATTTCCAGCCTGGTTTGGCCACTCAGATGCTGTCTGCAGCGGAGGAGCGCCCGTGGCTGTGGATCGTGTACGTCCTGACAGTGGCTCTTCCTCTCGTCCTCATCATTGTTTTCTGCTGCACTGGGAAGGTACGGCTCCTCTTTATTTACCCTGATACTGAACCATCAAAATTCACCAGCTCCAAATGATGTGATGATTTAAGTAGTTGGACGCAAGTAAAGGGCTGTTGGCTCGTGTGAAATGAATGAGTGAGTGCTAAGGAGCTGACTTTAGACCTTTTGAGATGTTGCAGGATTTTACATATATCGGCAGCCCTTGTCTCTAAGCCGCTGGTGTCCACGTCCTCAAAACATTTAACATTAAGTTTGGGCCATCTGCTTCTATTGCCTCTGAAAGCTTTGGTCTTTTTGAGTCAGTTCGTCGTTCGTTGAGTCAGTGCTGCCAAGCTCATGTGCAGCAGCTCTATTTCCTTCTTCGACAGCCAGACCAATTGGCCTTAACTTAAAAGTGCATCATCTGCATTTCTTCGTGTGTTTTCCATGAGGAGGGTGTGTGCATGAAGCACAGAATAACTGTTCAAAACACAATTAAACTAGCATCCTCCTCTGCGCATCATCTCTTCCACCTGTCTGCCTCGCTCTTGCACATCCATCACTTGCGCTCTAATGCGAACGTCTCCTGCAGAAAGAGCCGCTGTCCTGTCTGGTATCACTTCAGTGTCTTGTACAATTTCAACAGATTTCAGGCTCTCCCGGGGGTGAGGCTGGTTGTATTGATCAGATATGAGTGGATGTTCGGCTCCTGAAGTTTGAGACACTTCTTGTCATTTACACACTCACCTGCATTTAACACATACGGGTTAATCAGACATATCCCACTCACTAATGTTCATTTAGCGTCATAACTTCTTTTATCACATGGTGATAAACTGTTTTAGTGCTGACAACATCGTTAGTTTGCGTTGCTACTTCATGTTAACCTCACAGACAGCGGAGCTTTCTGCACTCCGGCTGCGTGCACATCCGCTCCGCTGTGCTGATACACAAATAATCCGTCCATATATTAGCCACATCGTTGTATAAGCCGGGTTCAAAGTGTGAGGAGAAAGTAAATCACAACATATCTTCTCTCTCTCCCATCTCTCCATCCATCCTCTCTGGCTGCTTAACTCTAGAATAGTAGTATTCTCAACATAGTGATCCATGACTGTTGTCCACAGAAATCCAGAGCTCAGTCCCAGCTCAGTCTGACCGGTCTGCAGGAGGAGCACCAGGACTTGGTGACCAGTGTCAGCAGTAGAGTAGCTCACACTAGGGCTTGGTGATATGCTGCTAAAAACTGACTAGTTTTTAAAAAAGTTTATTTTTATTTTTATTTAATGCAGACTCGAAGCGCACACTTTCCCCCCTCAGCCCCTGTCATGCTCTGAGTGAGTGACAGGTGGAATTATCCAATCATAGTGAAGTGTGAAATTGTCAGAAGAAGCAGTGTAAAGGCTGCCACACATTACAGGAGAATTTGCCAGATTTTGGCATCTCCACAAGTTCAGGGAAGTGTGACCCGATTTTGTGTTTTTGTGCGCAATTGTGAAGCTGCTGCGCTCTTCCTGTGTGGTGTCAACACGATTCCGAGCCGCCTTTTCATATCATATACCGTAAAAGACAATAAAACAGAGCGTCACGGGCCAACGTAGTTACGGATACACTGGTGCAAGATACAAACTCAGTATAGCAAAAATGCTTATTACTTTTGTAAAGTTGTAAAGTTAAACTACAGTATTTTAATTTATTATTTCATATCCTCTGCAAATAATGACACCCTTTCCCACAAAACAGAAGTGTGAATCCAGATTGAAGCATTCTTTAAAAAGGGAGAGTAGCTCCTCCCGTGTGTCTGTTTACATCCACACACGGATCGAGGTGAAGCGGCAAATTCGCGATAGTGACTCTACTTCCTGTGTTTTATTGCCAATCTTTTATGCTTTAAAAATAATGAATCTGAAGTATTGCACCACATTTCACAAATAATAACACAGTTTTGACTTGTATCTAAACTAGAAATGCAGAGCTCTGATCTTTGAACACTTAAGAGTCTCAGAGTCAGTGGTTTTATTGTAGACAGGAAACTTTATATCCTGTGGTTCGTAGACATATCCCGCTGCAGTCTTTGCTTTCAGGGATTTAAAATGTCAAAAGATTCTCCTCATCTCTGTGCTGTGCGCTTTTTTTTTTTTCACAAAATCGTTTAGAACAAAAAAATCCTGTAGTGTGTGGCGACCTTAAGGCAATGTATCACCCCTTGGATCTAGTCTCTTGATTTTGTAATATAAAGTACATTTTAGGCAAATATCACCTAGTCCTAGATTAAATAATTTCTTTTTTTTTTTTTTTTTTTGTTACCTTTGCTGGTGCATTAGGAGTGTACATGTTGTTGTTCTTTTAAGTTTAAAAGTGCACTGTGTAACCATAGAGATGCTATTACTTTGCCTGTAAAGTTCCAAAAAATGATATCAAACTTGTATAAGATGCATTTATTCGATTATAATTGTGTCTGTTGCTCAGAAATGCAGACTACAAATAAAAACATGCATTCTGGCTGTGAGTGGGGTTGCCTCTTCATAAACCTGCCTGGTGGCATCTCCTGCTTGTTCCTATGGAGATTGAAAACTTTAATGCCGTACTTTGGATTACTGGAGGTAAAGCAATAACTTCTCTATGAAGACAAGTAACTGGCGGGCTCTCCACCTGAAAAGTTACACAGTGCAGCTTTAACTTATCATGTTGTGCTGTAGTCTGAATATCTGTGGCTATTTTTGTTTTGGTCTTTTTGTATCTTAAATAAACCTCGCAGCTTGGTGGGGATTGTAACGCTCGTGTTGTGTTTAAACCCATAAACCGTCATTTTGTTTATGTAGTGATAATAAAAGTTGTGTTTTTGTGTGTTTAACAGAAGAAGACCCCGGCTGCAGAATATAAGAAAACAGATGAGCCACAGCCGGACGTGGAGGAGGAAGAGGAGGAGGGCCAGGACGAAGACAAGCCCAGCCCAGGTACTGCTGCTACAATACTGTGCTAATACTGTAGGGGGCAGTGTTTCGAAAGCACTCAAACCATTTAAGTCTGAGTAACGGCAACACATGTATTATACCTGGAGAACTAAAGGGGGAAAAGAGAGTGAGGGGGCGGAGGAGGAGCAGGGTCCCATCATACTGTTAAGCACACCAGTACAGTTTGCTCAAAGAAGTTATGTTAGACCAAGTAAAGAATTACATAAAACACCAATTAAATCTTAAAGTTTTTATTTCAAATACTTAACTCAAGACCTAGCTCTAGTATTTAGTTATTTTTTTGTAAAACAAAATAAATAGTATAATGTAACAATTATATAATAATACAAATTAAATAAATAAAATATTATATTTAGTCCTAAGAAACTACTAAAGGTACAACAAGGCCCCATCATAAGGGACCTCCTTGGGTTCTGGACCTGGGGAGGAGGGTCTGGAGGACTAAAGGGGAGAGTGAGGGAAGGTGGAGGAGGGTCTGGAGGACTAAAGGGGAGAGGAGAGGAGAGGAGGGGAGGTGGAGGAGGGTCTAGAGGACTAAAGGGAAGAGGAGGGGAGGTGGAAGAGGGTCTGGAGGACTAAAGGGGAGAGTCGGGGAGGAGGGTCTGGAGGACTAAAGGGGAGAGGAGGGGAGGTGCAAGAGGGTCTGGAGGACTAAAGGGGAGAGTCAAGGGGAGGAGGGTCTGGAGGACTAAAGGGGAGAGGAGGGGAGGTGGAAGAGGGTCTGGAGGACTAAAGTGGAGAGGAGAAGGGGAGGAGGGTCTGGAGGACAAAAGGGGAGGGGGGGTCTGGAGGACTAAAGGGGAGAGTGAAGGGAGGTGGAGGGGGGTCTGGAGGACTAAAGGGGAGAGTGGAGGGGGGTCTGGAGGACTAAAGGGGAGAGTGAAGTTTCTTCCTTTGTAATGGCGACTGGTGGTGTTAAACAGGTCAATTGACCAGGGTGCACGGTGTAACTTTTTGGTTGTGGATTCGTCACCTGCTTGTTTCTATGGAGACGTCATTCCTTTGCCTGGAATATTCCACAGTATGACATTAAACAGCTTTACATTTATTCAATTACAGGTAGTTTTACAGCTCAAAAATAGCTAGAAAAACAGGCATTCTGACTGTGAGTCTCCTCTCCACAGATCTGACCCGTAACTTGGTATGGTTTGGTCTCCATAAACTTAGAAAGGTTTAATACCATACTGTGAAACATTCCAGACAAAGAAATAACTCCATAGAGAAAAGCATTTGATAGACACTACACCATTGCCTATTATTTTAATCCTCCAGACTGTGTTAATCCTGACTCTTTGACTGGTAAATTTGAGATGTGATGGCTAATTTTGTCTTTTTTTTTTTTTCTTTCTTTTTTTTCTTTCAGCAGAGGAGACTGAAGAGGTGGTGGAGAATGCACCTGAAGCAGCAGAAGGAGATGGAGGAGAAGAAGAGGAGGAAAAGGTCGAAGAGCCAGAGAAGGACACAGAGGATGATGAGGTAACCATGGGACCGTACATCTCCAGACCAAATAAGAAATAGGCTCGTTCTGATACCAGTTTGTGAAATTTGATCCAATTCTGATACTTTGCCTTTGCATTGTGTAACTTTTCTCCATCGAGATGTTATTGCTTTGTCTGGAATGTTTCACAGTCTGTGGAGAGGCAACCCCGCTCAGTCACAATGCCTGTTTTTCTAGGGACTTTTGACCAATAAAACCACCTGTAATTGAATAAATATAAGGTAGAGCCATTTAATGTCATACTGTGGAACATTCTAGGCAGATCAATGACGTATCCATAGAAACAAGCAGGTTTTGGACCCTCCAACGCACCTTCGATATAATAATTACTTTGACAAACCTAGTAGTGTTTAGTCGTAGTATTTTCCATTGCTAAGGGAACTATGAGGAAACCTTTAATTAATCAAAGGGGAAAAGTTATTTTATGTCATTGTCTATTGTTTATTTCTTGCAGAAAAAATAATTTTGGATGTTACAAAGAGGTAAAAGCCAGAACAATTTAAATGAGCCATTTGTAAATTTCCGTCTTGATTCAAAAATATTCTGATCATGTTTGGGGCTTTTTTTTCTTTGAGATCTTAAAATCACAAGACTCTGAATCACTGATTTTTCTTTTCTGTGACATAGTTGAGGGCGGGGCTAGGGGGTAGTTGAAAACGGGTCTTCTTTTGTGTTCAATTTCAAGGTGTTGGTTTCTCTAAAGCTTGACATTTCTATCTATTTCCTAAACCAACCGTATGACTAATCCAGAACAGGTTTAAACTTGAACAAAACCACATCTAAACAGGGTTCTTCTAATTTTGATTTTTGTGGTTTATCTCCATGGAAACAAAACCTTTACTCTAAATATTTAACCTGCGCTGGATCATTCAAAACATGTAGACTTAAAATAAGACTCGACTCTTAAACAGGACTAAACAAGGATTTAAAGCCACAGTGTGTAACTTTTTATACGCTAAAATAAAGCATTTTTTTTTCTTTTCTTTAATTTTGGTTGTGTTTATTGCACAGACAAACAAGCATACGGTACTTACTCTGCTTGCATCTCCACAAACCCTCCCCTTTGACTATAATCTTCCACTGTCCTTTAGAAAGTTACATACTGTACCTTTAAATATATTTATGTGATGGGTCTTTTGAAAATATAGGACATTTTTCTTCTACAACTGCACTTTGTATTTGAATCACCTGCAAACTTGATTTTACTCGACTCTTGTGAGCTTTAAACTGTTATAATGTTCCCTCCCCAAAAACATACCTGGAGTTGTTTTGTTTCATTCACACATTTGAGTAATTCTTTATTATTAGTCTGTTTACATCTCCTAAACTCTTTTCTAATCTACCAGATTTGACCAGTGACCAGATTTTCAAAATAAAAACTGGGACATCCCCGGTTTGTGGTGGTTGGTAATAATAAAATTGTGAAACAAGTGCGTAATTAAGGAAAATTGTTACGCACTCAACCCTAATGTGAGTCAGTATAGTCACATTTTCTTTGTGTTTTGGTCATTTTTAAGCAGCTTTTCTGTATTTTACCTCAACAAATGACATTTTATGCCTCTCATTACTGCTGCCAGGGATCAGATTGGTCAAAAATAGGGACACCTTGGACATTTCTCGTATAAAACTGGGACAAATCACTGGTTTTGGATAAATCTGCTGGGACAGGGGACACAGGGCTCAAAACGGGGACTGTCCCGGGTAAATAGGGATGTCTGGTCATCCTATTCTAATCCCATGTACCCAGTGCGCTCAGAGTTGTGCGTCAGAGGGGAAATGATGGAAACTGAGGTATGGTTGGGATTGTTGATTAGCCAAACATAACGGAACGCTACAATGAAATTATCCAAATTATTCTAGTGTATTACCACATGACATCAAAGTGGAACAGAGTATTTTCTGTTTGAGAGAAGAGCTCAGCCTAAATATGCAGGGTTTGTGTGTTTAAACGTGTGTGAAAGAAACGAAACACAACTCCAGGTCTGTTTGTGATGAGGAAACATTATAACATGGATCAGAAAACGGTGAAATATGGGACCTTTATCGCACTATTCTCAGTTACAATTTTTAATATATTCCTTTTATTTTGTAGAAACTGGAGGAGGATATTCTGCGCAGATCTCCCAGAAACAGGAGACCTCGAAAGGACTAAACGAACTCCTGTCGCAAAAAAAAAAAAAACCTAAACCCCGCCCCTTCTCTCTGAGGGCATTGGATAACATTCACCGGAAGCCCCTCCCCCTCCGCGCTGAGGAAGAATCTGATTGAACGAAAAGCCTGGGACTAAGAATTTTCAGAAACTGTATCATTCCATAAAAACATCGAGAACCGCCGTCCGTCACTACGCTAACACGAGGCAAACTAATATGCTAAAGCTAATACAGGTAGAAAGAAAAAAGCCAACCACAGACAAACAAATGCAAATCTTATTATGTTTGATAACTAAATATTAAACTAAATCAACTTTCTTGAAAATCATGTCAACAGTGATGTATGCTAGGCTAACACCAATGCTAATGACTTGCTGAAAATGGTGTCGGGAGACATCTCAAGATTTTCATTAAACTATTGTAGTTTAAATTAGGGATGATAAGATATTGATTTTTGGAACTGATGCTATATCCATTGTGGCAGGTCACGATATTTTCCGATACCAATATTTGTCTATACCAATATTGAGCTTTTAAACTCTGAAGGAAGGACTGAATTTTTGCAGAATTTTTTTGGACACGCCAAAACTCAGAGCAGAAAAAATGTTGGTTAAAATATTTTTCAATATCGGGCTGATACCATAGACTGTAAGTGGACATGGCTAACCTGCTAGTTGCCATGTTCCAAATAGGAAGTGAGCATGGGCTTGCTTCTGGCTCCATCGACTGTGGCTCTAATTGACTACATTGAAAAATTTTCTTTTTTTGGTCTTAAAATGTTCGTATTAACCCACTCTACATGATCCTTGTACTCACTATTTTTCCCTAAATAAACTCATACTATGGAACTGGCTCCAAATTCGCTCCCATAACCGCTAGCCTCGTGAGCTTCATTTGATTGGAGCCGAACGCTACAGCTGACGGCACACTCCCTTAGTCCACTTATTTATACAGTCTCTCTACAGTACGATATCTGCTGATCTAGAAATATAACTAACCAATATAACCATTAAAAACCATCAATAAACCATCTCTAATCTAAAACAGAATAGTTTTGTGACAAGTTAAATCCTGATCTCAAAGTAGCTTAAGCTAAAAGAGCCAAGGGTTACAACTTTTTTTCTTATACTTAGGCAAACTTTATTGATCCACAGTGGAAATTATTTGGACACAGTAGCTCACACATCACAATATAATATAACAAAGATAAAATATATATATACACATACACACACACAATCAATCTAAATACATAATAAAATATAAAATCTATTCTAAAATTCTATTTAAAAAAAAAAATGAGCTAAACCCACTTACTTGCTAGGTTAGAAATCTTATGCCTCTTCATTGTTACTGCTAAATGTTTAATTCGCCTAAAATCCATTTCAGTCGCTTAAAAGTGTGCTATGCAACTTTTCCAGTGGACGATGAATGCTATTAAACTCAACTATCTCCATGGAAACGAGCAGGAGATGCCACCAGACCAAGATACGGGTCAGATCTGTGCAAAGGACGGCCTGCTGACTGTAGTTGTACGCCTGTAATTTAATGAATGGAAGATGGATGAAGTTTAACTCCACCTTTGTGAAACATTTCAGACAAAGGAATACCATCACAGTGGAGACAAGCGGATGGCGTACCCTCTACCCGAAAAGTTACACAATGCAGCTTTTAAAATCTAAATTAGTTTGTGACTGGTGAACGATCCCCTTTTTGAACCGACCCCATTTGTAAAGATACCGGCACTAACTCTAGCGCTTATTCACTGTTCACCTGTTTACCCCAAATACCCACTGCCAAATCTGCCCCATGATTTTATAGGCATGGCACTTTTACCCCACAGTGAAAATATTAGTTTTTTATATATATAAGCCATGCCCAACTTTGTAAAGAAATTTTAAAAAGCAAAAAAAAAAAAAAAGGTTTAAATAGCTTAAACTAGGAAAACATAGCTTAAAGGTGCATTGTGTAACTTTTCTCATGGAGTTTCCGTCAAATGTTATTGCTTTGTCTAGAATGTTTCACAGTATGGCATTAAGCGTTAATCTGCATGGAGACCCAAATCAGACCACGTTATGGGTCAGATCTGTGGAGAGGTGACCTTGCCAGTCATAATGCCTTTTTTTTTTCTAGGTATTTTTGGGATATAAGACCACCTGTAATTGAATAAATGTAAAACAGAGCTGTTTAATGTCCTCCTGTGGATCATTCGGACGGACCCCCAACCAAAAACTTACATAGTACACCTTTTAATAATCCGTTTTGTGTAACTTTGAAACTGTATTTGCAAATTGTATATTAGAAAAAACGAATGAATTCACAAACATGTTATAAAAACTAAATTTCTTGACTCAAATATTTAACTTGTAATGGATCCTGTTTTAATCTGCATAAAACAACATGAACTGCATATATAAATGGGCATAGCTAACCTGCTAGTCGCCGTGTTGTAAACAGGAAGTGAGCATGGGGTAATTCTGGCTCCATCGACCCCAATTCACTTTCTGTAACTGCTGTTAGGCTCCAAATTTTGGTTTTAAAATGTTTGTATTAACCTGCATAATATGATCCTGGTATTTTTATTTTGCTGTTTCGTCCGTAAATCAATACTTAACATGGAACTTGACTCCAAATTCGCTCCTATAACCAGAGCCTCGATGAGCTTCATTTGACTGGAGCTGAACACTGGGTGACGTCGAGCTCACTTATCCCACTTCTTTATACAGTCTATGGTTTCAGTTTAACAATTTCAACTTTAAAATCTGATCTATTTTGAATCTTGAACTAAGCAGCAAGTCTTTAGTATTTACAACTGTGCAATCCAAATCTAATAACGATTCTAACTTGCCCAGAATTCAAATGAAATCAAAATCTTGGCTGTGTTGGCTTTATACTTTAAGCAAGCAAGTTTTCTCTAACATCGATTTTTTATTTTTTTATTTTTACTCCCGAATACTGTGCACTGAATGGTCGGCGGGCGGTGGGTAGGTTTGTAGTAGGTTTGTTTAAATAATAAAATAATTATTAATAAAATTGTTTGGACGATTTTTTTTTTTTAGCCTCAAAGCTCCATGTTTTTTTTTTTCGTTTTTTTTTTACACTTTTTTGTCTTGTCTTGATACATTCATGTTTTTTTCCCCCTTTTTTCTTTTTTTTTAATTAGGTGGCTCTAGTTACATGTACATGGATAATTTTCCTTATTTTCTCAGTATTTATGTTTAATAATTTTGAATTTTTTGGAGATTTCCTCTTGTCGGAAGTTGGAATTTGAAAACTATTCCTTGCACATGTAACAGGCCTAGATCTGCCTAGTCTAACTCTAGTCTGACTTCTGCTGTCGATTGCTGTCATCTTTTCTAAATTTTGTATTTTATTTGTAATATTTTTTTCCTGCAATGTTGTTTGTAGAGACAAGCGTGATGCTGAGATACTGTGACCGAGGCTGAGTGTGCATGGAACAGATGTTTGATGAATAAAAATACTAAACGAAATCTGCTTTCAAGTGTGCATTCTTGTAAACACTTACAGTACTAAGGAGCCATATTACACTATTTTCTATGTTATAATGTTTCATTCACACATTTACCAATCACAAGCCCTACATATTTAGGCTGTGTTCTTCTCAAAAAAAAAAAACACTTGCTAAGTGGTATACAGGAAATGCTCCATTGTGTTTTTAAACTCCATACGTCTTTAGATCTATTTTGATCATTTCAGCTCTGGTTTTGCCTAACTTGAAACCTTTGTGCACCAACAGATATTAGAGACTTTTCTGTTGACAATTTCAACTGAAAAAAATTAAATGAAGCTACAACTGAGGGTTATTCTAGAGAAATGCTGAAGAAAACAATTCAGTTGAGGCTAAAAATAGCTGGTAACCTTAAAACTCCCACTTCATGGAATCATGAAGTGGAACAGCATTCTGAGCTTTGGGGATGACAGACTAATAATATTCTAATGTGTAAATGAAACAAAACACAACTCCAGGGATGTTTTTGAAAAGGTAACAACATTATAACATGACTTAAAGGTCACAAGTGTCCATTTTTGTGTGATATACAGAAACTTTAAAGGTACACTCTGTCCGCCACTTTCTTTGCCTGATACAGATGCCTAGTGTGGTTATCAACACATATCCAACATTAATTACTCTACAAGTGTTTTCAGTGATCAAAAATACCTTGAAAAACATGTTTCATTTCTGTAAGTGGAGGCACCTCTCCACAGATCTGACCTGTTGGTCAGGTGGCACTCCATGGAAAGAGTTTAAAGTACTACTACTCATAACACATTAGTCTTACATAGCGCTTTTATCCAAATGCTCTAAGTCGCTTTACAATTTGATGCATTATTCATTCATTCCACACTCGGTGCGGGTAAAATACTATTGTGCCTGGGGCAGACTAACAGAAGAGAGGCTGCCAGTCTGCACCGTCAGCCCCTCCAACCTTCAGCATTCACACCCTCCATCATACTAGGCAATGTGGGGGAAGTGTCTTGCCTAAGGGCCACTGTTATTTTCTCAGTGTTCTCCCATCCAAGTCCTTACCAGGCCCAGCTTTGCTTAGCTTTCTGAGATCTGAATTTAGGCTTTAACAAGGAGATTTGGCTTCAGGTAACGTTGTACAAAAGAAAAGGTAATGCGTACGGTGACCAGAATTTCAAAATAAAAAACTGGGACGTCCCCGGTGTTTTGGTGGTTGGTGATAATAAAATTGTGAAATGAGTGGGTAATTAAAGAAAACTATTATGTAGAGACCATTCATGAGTAACACACCTTTCTGTTTTGGTCGTTTGATCGTGAGCAGATTTTTGGGTATTTTACCTAAACAAATGACAATTTATGCCACAATTTATGGTAGGTATCAAATTGATCAAAAATTTATTTTCTTATATATTTCTTATGAATTTCATTTCTTATATAAAACTGAGACAAATCAATGGTTTTGAATAAATCCACTGGAACAGGGGACACGGCTCAAAACTGGGCTTGTCCTGGGTAAATAGTGACGTCTGTTCACCCTAGTAGTGCAGCTTTAATAAACGTTTTCAGTTCATTAACCCAAAAAAGGCAAGATGTGGATATGGCTTGCAAACACGTAACTGAGTACAACGTGGGCGTGCAGCCAGTGACACGAGTGGAATTTGTCTGAGCAACAGTGTATGAGTAAAACGCGCCTAAGCTGTCATGGGAAAAGGAAAAGAGAGACATCCCGATGGGGGCGGGACTTTTGACCTGTTTTAACGCAATTTTAGTCCCTTTGGTCTCTGTAGATAATATTTTGTAGGTCTACGTATTTTAATATGGTTTAATATGGCTTGTCATAATGTTTAGTGAACTATTAATTGTTTGGATTAATTAACACAAATCGCTTTTCAACCTTTTTTATTTATATTTATTTTTTTAATTTTTTGTTTGTTTTTATTATTTGTTTTTTATTATTATTTTTGTATATTTTTACTATAATAATAATTATTATTATTATTTTATTTTATTATTTTATTAATTTATTTTTACAGTTTTTGGGTACGTTCTGTCCTGGTTCCAATCACTCACTTCTTATTGGTTTAAGCAGTTGTCAATCACCAGTGACATCGCACCGGCGCCCCTCCTCCTGTCGCGGCTGGAAAAAAATTGAAAGTTTCCAAGATGGCGGCGTAGGACTGCTCTTTCGCTGAAAACAATAGAAACCAAACACACGGGAATAACTGCATTTTTACACCGTTTTCTGTCGCGCCCGGAGCACACACATCCCCAGCCCGGAGTTGACCGGACGTGGACCATCCGAAGCGGCTGCTCGGCGGAGGAAGCTTGAAAGTACCATGTTTTGTATAAGCGTCTGAAGGCAAAAACACAGTTAGCAGCTAGCGGCTAACTGCTAACTCCGCGGATCAGCTGTAGCAACAACCGCAGCCTCGCAGTAAGTTTATTCATTTTGCAAACTTTTCAAACATTCTTAACTAAAACCTAACTATCGGTCATGAATTTTTATTAGATTTATCCGTTAGAGTGAGATCAAACTCAACAGATAGCTAACCATGCTACCAGTGCAGAGAATCAAACTTTGTGACAACTTTGGGCTGCTTTTTAGACTGTAGTTTAACCGGATTTTTCATCTTTATAAATGAAATACAAGATGGAAAGTATAGAGGCTAAAACGGATTACAATTGGCAGATATTTCATTCGGATTTCTGTGTTTTTATTGGATTTCGTGACGGTGCAAGTTTGATTTAAGAGTAGAGGAATGTGCCAAAGGTGCTTCAATACAATGGCATTTTAGTGAGTTGGACGGGGGCGAAAGAATGGGGCTGTTCTAGTTTTTCACATAGAAAACCCTCCTACACAATATTAGTTTTGGTGCTACACGCACACCAAACTATTATATTTACGAATTAAGAATCTCTAAGTGGAAATTTATGTCACTAAAATCAGAATCACTGTCTGTAGTAGCGCTGATAAACCGCAAGAAGTGCAGAAATCCACCCACGTATATTACAGGGCAAATCACAGGGCTAATTTTATTTTCAAGTACTGTTATATTTGTATGGGAGAGTCTCAGTCTTGTTGGCAGAAATAGGTTTCACTTTGGTCATGTTTAGTCCTGGTTTAGTCCATGTTTACGCTTGATAAAGTTACAGTTCTGGTTTAGTCCTGTTTTAGACCAGGTTGTTCAGTTCATTCACGATTTGAACTGCAAACATACGGTGACCAGACATCCCTATTTCCCCGGGACAGTCCCAGTTTTGAGCCCTGTGTCTCCTGTCCCAGCAGATTTATCCAAAACCAGTTGTCCCAGTTTTATACAAGAAATGTCCCAGTCATCGCTATTTTTGACCAATCTGATGCCTGCCAACAGTAAGAAGAGGCATAAATTGTCACTTGTGTGGGTGAAATACAGAAAAGCTGCTTAAAAATGGCAAAAACACAGAAAATGTGACTCACATTAGTACCAAGTGCATAACAATTTTACTTAATTACGCACTTGTTTCACAATTTTATTATTACCAACCAACCCAAACTAGGGCTGGGCGATATGGACCAAAAAATATATCTCGATATATTTTTGCTATATCTCGATATACGATATATATCTCGATATATTTACAGGAAAAATAACCCCCTCCCAAACTACTGCAAAAACAACAAACAAATTTTATCTGATTAATATTCATTTAGTACTGCACTTAAACACTCTGTGCCCCTTTTTGGACCCTCACCCACAGTTTGAGAACCTCTTCTTTAAGAGAACTTCCACTGGCACTTTAAAGAAAACTGCTTCAAAGTGAAAAAAGTGTGCAGGATTTTTAAACCTGTATTTTGAAATTCCAAACTGGAGTTGCATTCTCTTGTTTTAAAGTGATGTTTAGTCTCTGCACATTTACCAAACAAAACGCACATTGTGACAAATATGATGCACTCAGTGTTCAGACCTTGAGTCCGTGATAAGACTGAGTCCAAATGCGCTCGAGTCCGAGACAAGACCAAGATAGAGCTCTCGCTTTGGCTGAAGTCCAGCGGTGTGGGGGTGTCTGTGAGTGGTGGGGCAGGTGTGGGTCCTGCTGCGGGGCGCTCCTCGTTTAAGGGGGCGTGGGGGTGTTTTGAAGCGGAGTTTGTTCGTATGAGTGATATCGGCCACACGCGGAGCTCATGCGCGGTCGGAGGTGTCATGTAGTTGCACGCTGGGAAACATGCATTTAGAAAGTTTAACTCATCATGTTACGTCTGTGCGCAGCTCCTTATTGTGGCTGCAGAAGCACTCGCACAGATGCACCTGTTTTGTTTTCCATGTTCGCGCGACGAAATATTTACTCGCAAATGCGAGTGAAATGGGCGCACTGTAGAGCCCCTGGTCCTAGTCTTGGTTTAGTCCGCGGCCGAGCTCCGGGCTCTGCGGCCGCGTTTAGTCCAGGTTTAGTCCTAGTCCTGGTTTAGTCCTAGTCCTGGTTTAGTCCGCGACCAGCTCCGGGCTCTGCCGTGGAGCTCGGCTGACAAAAGCAGGAGGCGGAGGCGAGCGTGGCACAGAGAAGGCGAGACAAGCGAAGCGGCGAAATCAGAAGTAAACATAAGCATTATAGCGATATATCGATATGTCAGAATTCATATCGAGTTTCAAAAATATCTCGATATATTTTAAATATTGAGATATCGCCCACCCCTAACCCAAACCCAATGTCCCAGTTTTTTTGTTTTGAAAATCTGGTCACCCTATGCAAGCAACTACTGACTTTTGGCTCTTTCATGGGATCTGAATCTTCTGGGTCCATTCATTTCAAAGACAGGCTCTTTTTATACTTATTTAGCCAATGTGAGAACTCGTTTTAACAACAATGTAATCACAGACAAATGATTAAGGCTCAGATTTGTTTAAAATTATTCAAATTGGGAGTGGAAATTGTGCATAATATAAATAAAATCTTGTTACTAGCTGTTATTATGATGCCAAATATGATTTTTGTGTTGCCTGCTCTGCTTCTACTGGTTCTTGTGTTGTTTCAGAATTAATCACTACAGAAATGCGTAAGAATTAGAAAGAAAAGTATTTGGTTCTTGTAAAACTTTGTGTAAAAATGTATCCAATTCCAGCTATTCACATTAAGGAACTGTTCAAAAGAGCAGACTCATTCAAAGAACATCACATCACTACAAAACAACAATTATTTGAGTAGGCTAGTCAATGCCGTGATTTTTTTTTTTGTCCAACAAGTATTGTGATATTGCATTCAGCTTTTTAATGTGTTTTTAACCAGAGAAAGGGAAAAAAGCAAACTGAAGGCTTCTGTGTAGAGAGTATTTACATTTAACTGTGCCTCAGCCTTTTACGTTGTCATATCTGTATAGCCCAGATAGTGATTTTAAAATAATTGATGGTAATTTTAATAACCAGAGGAGGAGCCCTAATTTGGACATTGGCCTCCTCCTGTCTCTGTTTTTGCCTCCTCCTCTGTCTCTGCTCCTGCCTCCTCCTCTGTCTCTGTTTTTGCCTCCTCCTCTGGTTCTGCTCCTGCCTCCTCCTCTGTTTCTGCTCCTGCCTCCTCCTCTGGTTCTGCTCCTGCCTCCTCTCTTTCTGTTCCTGCCTGCTCCTCTGTTTCTGCTCCTGTCTCCTCCTCTGTTTCTTCTCCTGCCTCCTCCTCTGTTTCTTCTCCTGCCTCCTCCTCTGTTTCTGCTCCTGCCTCCTCCTCTGTTTCTGCTCCTGTCTGCTCCTCTGCAGTAGTCCCGGTGCTGTTGGCAGGTTGTAAATACTGTCCTGTCTACAGCAGATGTTAGCAAAACAATAGAGTTCTCCATAGAAATAAAGTGAGCCGCAGACACAGGGCAAAGTGAGAGGGACAGTGTGAGGACTTCACTGTAAGAGACTCTATTCTCTGCACAAGTGAGACACACTGAGCTTGATTTAGGCCTGTTTGAGGCTTCCACAGTGTTTACTAGTTGTCAACAAAACTAACACCAAAGCCAACTGAAATATGAATCCATCTTTATTAGGTAGACAGGCACTGGCTTAGCCTTGGTTAAGTCCTGGCTTAGTCTTGTAAATTTGTGTGATAAATAATACTGTTAAAGGTCCTATATTACACAAAATTGACTCTCATGAGCGTTTAGTCATGTTGCTACCTTGTCAGAAACGTACCTGGCACTGTGTTTTGATTCATTCACACATTTGAGTAATGCTTTATTATTAGTCTGTCTAAATTTCCAAAGGTCAGAATGGTCTGTTCCTCCTTGTGATGTCATGAAGTGGTAGTTTCCAGGTTAACAGTTCCTTTTACCTTAAGAAAAAAAAAAAAACAGCTCCTTTTACCTTTAGTTCAGTAGAGATGGGCAGTTCCTGGACTGAAATCCTCTAGTGGTGTGTGGGTAAATTCCTGTATTACCACATGACATCACAAGGTGGAACAGAGTGTTTTCAGTTTCAGAGGAGAACTAAATATTAGGGCCCGACCAATATATTGGTTGGCCGATATGGGCTCTTGGAAACTTATCGGCTATTGGCCAAATTCTTGCCGATATGGGCCGATATTCCACGTGGACATGTTTTCCCTTGTTATAAAGCTTAGACTCTATATTCTGCTCTTTTAAGCCAATTTACAGACGGATAAATGTCCTGATATGTGGCACCGCAGCAGTGTTTATCTGCGGAGTCATTTGTCTGTGTCCAACCTACCCCTGAACACATCACCATGTGCATTTGTTTATAGCTGCAGCCATAGATGCATGTGCACAACACTGACATTATGTTCTTTTCACGGACGCTCCGTGTGAGTCTGGATTAAAAGGACAGTTCTTAGTGCAGACTTGTGATCTGAGACGAGGCTGTGTGAGGCTGAGTGCTGAAATGTGTCGGTTTTGAAGCTTGTTTTGGTTCTTTGTCATTGGTTAGCAATAAGTTGCTGTAGCTCACACACATAAACAGGCTGTTTTCTCTTCTAGTAGCGATTGTAAAGTGACTATAGTGGCCGTATATACAGGGCTCTACAGTGCGCCCATTTCACTCGCATTTGCGAGGAAAATAAAACAGTCGCACCAAACATGTATCAAACATTAGGGGCGCACTCACACTAGGACTTTAGACTCGTGCCCAAACCTGGATCGCCCCTAAAGCGCGGCACGCTTGCCCAGCACGAGCGCTGACCCCAGCGTACGAGCTCCGCGTGTGCGCTGATATCACTCATATGAACAAACTCCGCTTCAAAACACACCCATGCCCAGCTTCAACGAGGAGCACCCCGCAGCAGGACCCACACCTCTCCCACCACTCAGTAAACACCCCCACGCCGCTGGACTTCCTTCTCCGCTAAAGCGAGAGCTTTGTCTTGGTCTTGTCTCGGACTCGAGCGCATTTGGACTCGGTCTTATCACGGACTCAAGGTCTGAATACTGAGTGTGATCATATTTCATTACGGCCGCTGCAATAAACTTGTACCGGTGTGCGTGACTACGCGGGACGTCTCTCTGCGGCCTGTGCACTGGAGCCCGCAGACACTGTGCGGCCCGTCAGCACAGGCTCCGCAGCGTGCGGCTTGTCCACAGGGCGCACCCTTGTGTACCAACGTGCGTCACAGGGCAGGTTAAGCATCCCACCTATCCTTCCGCCTCACGTCAAATACGCCAATACTAATTTTCTGTCAGTGTCCGCACAGAGCACACCCACAGCACAGAGCAGGCGATATGTGGGCTGAAGTTTGCCTAAGAAAATGCCAAATAAATCTGTCACTTTGTGCGTTTAGTTTGGTAAATGTGCAGAGGCAAAAACCACTGTAAAACCACTAAGAGAATGTAACTTCACCTAGGAATTTGAAAATACAGATTTAAAAATCTTACCTATGTTTTTCACTTTGAAACAGTTTTGTGTAAAGTGCCAGTGGAAGTTCTCTTAAAGAAGAGGTTCTTAAACTGTAGGTGAGGGTCCAAAAAGGGCCACAGAGTGTTCAAGTGCAGTACAGTTTGTTTGGCTTATTTTAAATCTAAATATTAATCAGATAAAATGAAGATATATTTAAAAAAACCCTGCGATCATGCAGGAAAAGTACAGTCATAATTCTTTTGTTTTTTGTATTAAATTCATTCAAATAAGTTGGTGTGCGCAAGTTCTGCACTGTAATAATCGTTCGAAATGAAAACCTACTTGTGCCCCCATTTTTTTTTTCTGTGCTCCTAAAATTTTTAACTTAGGGGCACGTGTGCTCCTCAAAAAAAAGTTAGCGTAGAGCCCTGCGTATATATGTTACTGGACACGCACTGATATGGAAATGAGCTGTTTATAGAGATGTGAATTATTGTCATTTAGCAAATCATTAATTACTGCGACGCACACACATTTACCGCTAAAGGCTAATAGGCTAATTCTTTACTGGCTAGAATGTCATATAAAAATGCCATTAGGCCGACCTACTGTCTTTAAATATGACGTAAAGAGGCAAAATAACACTAAAAGTCGCCTAAATAAACCCAATTGAAAATCCGATAGAGCCAAACCTAAGTTTTATAAACAACTGAAGATTTACAGTGAATGTTTACATCATTAATATATCGGTGATTATATCGGCTATCGGCAGCTCCAACTCCCATTTTACCAGTATCATATCGGCTGCAACAAACTCCATATTGGTTGGGCCCTATTAAATATGCAGGGTTGGTGTGTCAAACATGTGAATGAAACAAAACACTGCTCCAGGTCTGTTTGTGATGAGGAAACAACGTTGTCTCAACTCGCACATGATTCAGCCATTAATTTGTGGAGTCCAGTGCAACATGTATCTGGGGCCATGTCAGTGCAGTTTTGTCCCTTTTACAGAGATATCACAGTTGAAGTGTGCGTGGCCCTTGACCCCTGTCTCTCTGTCCCTCCCTCAGGCTCGTCCCTATGATGGGCGACTGTGTGACCCCCAGGCATAGTGCGGTGATGGAGCGGTTGCGTCGGCGGATAGAGCTGTTTCGGCAGCACCATCACAGCTGTGAGTCCCGGTACGACCGAGCGTCTCTGGAGAGACTGGAGCTGGAGCGGCAGCAGACCTACGCCCTGCACCAGCGCTGCCTCCAGGCCAAAGCCAAGAGGAGCAGCAAGCAGAGGCAGAGCCAGCCCAGTGTGGGAGAGGCCCCTGGAGGGAGGGGCCCTGAGGGGGCAGAGGGGCCCGAGCAGAGCCGCAACACCACGCTCATCGCTGTGAGTAGACTTGTTATCTTATTCTGTATATGTATGTACACAAGGACTGTTTTTGGATCTAATACTGATATTTGGACTCGGGCTGCTGCAGAAAATGCCAAAACTGATATTAATGTGTAGATATTTTTCATCTCCCAAGAAACTGCAGAACAGTTATATTTAGAAACAGATATTTGATCCAGCGACTCTTTTAGTATCTCCACTGATATACCAGCACCAGACCGGTGCATTCCAAGTGTGGATAAAGATAAAACCACAGTGAGCTCAGAGGACATGGATAATTATGCAGAATAAACAAAGTCCATGTGAGAGCTCTTGTCATGTCTGTGCAGATGATTTGACCAAACTTCTGGTTTCACTCCAAAGAGGTGACACAAATGTTCTTTTCTCTCATTTTCAGTATCTTTAGAAAAATTAGTATCTGTGATGATAATGAACTGAAAAATGGATCTTCATCTGGGATTCATACCAGTATTTGCATCAGAACTACCCAATTATAAACAATAAAATATGTCTAAGTGTATATTTATTTAGAAATATAATCATGTGGTTTAGTCCAGTAATTACAGATATATTAACTGTCGTAGTAGAGACTGCTGGGGCTGTTAGTTTAGCCCCAGTTAAGACCTTATTTACACAGTACACAAAGTTTCCCAGAACATTCTCAAATATAATATGTATTTCATTCTGAAGTTTAGTTTCTCTGTGTTTCTGGTGTTTCTTTGTAGCTCCAGGAGACTGTGAAGCGTAAGATTGAGCGCGCTGGTTCTCCTCCGGGGCAGGTGAACGGATTTGGGGACGGATTTCCTCCAAATAAAAAGCAGTGCCTGGACATTAGTGCCACCAATGGGTCGCCTCTAGACTCTAAACTGGGCCTGGTGGAGTCCATAAGTGCCAATGGGAAACACGAGAGCAGCGATGGAGATCCAGGAGTAGACTTCCACCCCAAAGAGATGAAACAGGTAAGAAGAAGGAGTCCTGGTTTAGATCAACTGTAGTCCTGGTTTAGATCAACTGTAGTCCTGGTTTAGTTTAGACCAACTGTAGTCCTGGTTTAGTTTAGACCAACTGTAGTACTGGTTTAGTTTAGATCAACTGTAGTCCTGGTTTAGATCAACTGTAGTCCTGGTTTAGATCAACTGTAGTCCTGGTTTAGGCCAACTGTAGTTCTGGTTTAGATCAACTGTAGTCCTGGTTTAGATCAACTGTAGTCCTGGTTTAGATCAACTGTAGTCCTGGTTTAGGCCAACTGTAGTTCTGGTTTAGATCAACTGTAGTCCTGGTTTAGATCAACTGTAGTCCTGGTTTAGATCAACTGTAGTCCTAGTTTAGGCCAACTGTAGTTCTGGTTTAGATCAACTGTAGTCCTGGTTTAGATCAACTGTAGTCTGGTTTAGATCAACTGTAGTCCTGGTTTAGATCAACTGTAGTCCTGGTTTAGATCAACTGTAGTCCTGGTTTAGTTTAGACCAACTGTAGTCCTGGTTAAGGTTAGACTGTAGTCCTGGTTTAGGCCAACTGTAGTCCTGGTTTAGTTTAGACCAACTGTAGTCCTGGTTAAGGTTAGACTGTAGTCCAGGTTTGGACCAACTTTGCGTTCAAACAAAGATCAGATTAAAGTCTTAACTTGAGTAACAGACCTTCAAACAGAGCAGTGCCTCCAGTTAGCCTCCTCCCAGGGTATGTAATTGATAGGACTATTGAACCACTGAACTCACAATAATCTTTTCCTTTATTATTTAGATGGTGGATTTTAAAATAAGAAATGTAAATGTCAAATCCAGATATCATCAAAAGCGAAAAAAAGGCAAACACATTTTTAGAAGACACTTTACTAAAGAAACTCTTATGTTGTGCCCAGGAGCCAGACGACATCCTGCCCATCATGCCACCGTCTGGCTCTCACTCTGCCAGCCTGTTCCCCGACCTGAACCTGAATGAGCAGGAGTGGAGCGAGCTCATGGAGGAACTCAACTGTTCTGTGCCCTACGAGGACATCCAGGACATCCTCAACGACGACTTCGAGGACCGCAAGGACCCCCTGGAGCTGACCCCTGGAGCCTCCAACGAGCTCCAGGGACCAGGGGCACAGGCGGCCGCAGGAGGGGCTCTGTCCGGGGGGGCGGGTGGAGCGGGGTCTGGGGCGTCTGGAGGAGGGGGCAGACAGGCCGGTCCAGGTCTGATGCCCCCGGATCTGTCCACTGTCAAATCAGAGTACTCTCCGGCTGCTCTGGTAAGATCCACCTCTTTAATGCTCATCATTGTTTTGTCAGTTTCTTACTTTCCATTTAATTTTGTTTGGTTTTATTCCTGTTTTGCTATCAGTTAGATTTAATTTTGTTTAATTTTAGGCTTTGTTCTGTAGAAATGTTGTTGTGACCATGGCAACGGACAAAGGTGGGGACTTGACTTGGACTTGAGTCAGACTTAAGTATTTTTTGGACTTGACTTGATAAAATAGACTAAGACTTGGGGCTTGACTTGGACTTGAGGCTTGAGAAGACTTGAGAAGCACTTTTAAATCTTTATTCTTTCTATTCTGGCTGTACTGATTCACGCCAAGACCTTGTCAAGACATTTAAAAAGGAAAATTTACATTTCTACAACTCCTATATACTCTCTGACTGCTCACATATAAATACACTATGACTTTTTAAGTACAATTTATCTTAAAAGTCATATAAATTGCAAAAATCTAAGCCATATTTAGTACTTTACGTTTAATTTAATTACATTTTTTCAAATTAATTATTGCATTTATATAGCGCCTTTCAAGATACCCAAAGCTCTTTACAGTTCATTGTTCATTCACTCCACACTCAGTGGTGTAAACTACTATTGTAGCCACACTGAAGTGAGACTCCAATCTGCACCACCGGCTCCTTTGACCACACACCACTTTCATACTAGACAATGTGGGTGAAGTGTCTTGCCTAAGGACACAACAAGTTTTTGTGACTGGCGCCCCCCTGTGGCACCTGGAATTCTCAGTGTCTCCCATCCAAGTACTAACCACCCCTCGCTGAACTTCTGAGATCTGACAGGATCAGGCTTTGACAAACTGTATGGACACTTAATTTAAAGATTTTAAATGAGCTCAAAAGCAGACGACTTGGATTTGACTTGGACTTATGGGCAAGAAACTTGAGAGTCGACTTGGACTTGCCTGTATTTGTCTTGGGACTTGACTCGGACTTAAGGTCAGAGACTTGAGACGTTCAAAACAATGACTTGATCCCACCTCTGATGACAGTCATGAGCATATTAAATACTGCTAATGTGTTTATTCTCTTGACAGGACTCTCACTCTCCCATGGTGAACATCCGCTCCTCTGTCCCTCCCTCCTCCTCTTCACATCCTAACTCCTCACTCCCTAACTCCTCGCTGCCTAGCTCCGCCCCCTCCGCGCCCCCTCCCTCCTCCACCCCCCCAGCATTACACGCTCAGTCCCAGGGGTCCCGACCGCTCCAGAACCACCTGCTCCCCTCCAAAGACCTGTCCCCGGCCCAGCAGCTGCAGCAGCTGGCTGCGCAGCAGAGGCAGCACCTTCACGGAGCCCTGCAGCACAAACAGAACCAACCGGGGGCCAAGTTCCACCCACAGACCCAGCATGGGCACCCTCCAGCCTGGGCGCAGATGGGAGCCCCCACCCAGAGTCCCATCGGAGGAGCCTTCACCATGGACAAGCCCACCAGCCCCTCTGTGTATCAGCAGGATATGATGTACAATACTGTGAGTGTCTCATTGAGCTCAGAGTTCTTTCAAAACATCTGTGAAAACTAAACTTGTCATTTTACTTCATTTGAAAAATATATGGATTCTACTGGTTTCATGCACCAAAGTTTTACGTTAATATTATTTCAACTCTACATTCTTGCTGTGAAGCTCATCTGCTGTTATTAGCATTATAGTTTCACAGCCTCAGTGCCACTCTTAAGTACAAAAAAGCTTCAGATATAAGCACTTAAATCTATCAGAAAACAACTTAAAAGTAATGAAATTATCTTGCTGCATGGACCGATAGTTTTACTTGACAAGTTATCTTAAAATAATCTACCTCTAGACTAGAATTAAGCACAAGACGAATAACCTGATATACTGTACAGTGTATTCTAACCAGGTCCTAGTTCAGATCTGACATGGTTCATTTAAACACTGAAGATTGAGTAAAGTTCACATTTTCACATCTTAATTTTGGACTCTCTTTCTTACTGTAGAATCAGAACCAACTACTGTTGCCCTCTCAGCCTGGGAAAGGCTCTCCGAAGGCGGGCAGTTTCCACCAGGGTGGTCCCCCGGTGATGGGCCATTCTCTGGGTCACTCTGCTCCTCCTCAGCAGCAGCAACCTGGAGCTCAGCTCAGCTACAACAACACCAAGCCTCTGTCCCACTACGAGGCCCGAGCTCCTCCCAGCAGTGACCAGACCAAGAACCAGCTCATGACTCTCCTCAGACAGCAGCAGCAGCAGCAGCAGCAGCAACAACAGCAACAACAACTCCTGAAGCAGAAGAGCCTGAGCTACAGGCCACATCCGCAGCACCCGCAGCATCCGCAGCACCCACAGCACCCTCAGCACCCTCAGCACCCTCAGCACTCACAGGTGACTGCACCATGTTATTGTCAAGATGATATTTACACTTTACCAGACTTCTGTATCCAAAGGCTCCAACTCTCTCCTTCAGTACCTCTGTATAATTCTGTTTTTACATTTTCAGGAGCAGAACAGTTTTGGTGGCTCTGCTCTCCAGCAGCAGCAGCCTGGTCCTGGGGGCACTGGGCTGGGCGCCGGCTCTGCCATGGGGGCTAACCACGCTAACCCTGCAGCAGCTATGGGTGGAAGTGCAGCGTACCTGAACAGCCAACAGATGGCAGCAGCACTCAAACAGCAGCAGCAAAGGCAGCAGCAGCAGCAGTACCTGCAGAGGCAACAGATGATCGAGCAGGTACAGGCTTTAGACGATTCTCTTTGTTTTAGTCCTGATCTGCTTTATACCATCATGTAAACAAGGACCAAAACCTGTCTAAATTACACAGTAATTTATAGGGGATTGAATGTATAAATGTTACTCTAACTGTTCTATACTTTAGTATAACTGTTCTGTTTGTAGGAGAAACAGCGTCAGCAGCAGGACCAGCAAATAAAGAGACACCTGTCACGTCCTCCTCCACAGTACCAGGACCAGAGCGGGCAGCCACCCCCTCAGAACGCCTTCACCCAGCAGCAGTTCACCGGTGAGACACGAGCTTTAGGCACCACTCACTTAGACTTGGACGAACTTTATTGAGCAACAAGGGAAATTACTTGGCCACAGGAGCTCACACACCACATTATATTATAATAACCAATAGTCAAAAATATAAATATTTATAAATATATAAATATAAAAATGGTAATAAAAATGTCAAATAAGGCACAATTGTATAAATGCATAAGTACAAGTAAAGTAAAAAAACAAATATAGTACTGTAATATAAATGCAGTATATCACAGTTGCATAGGGAAAACAGGTCAAAGATGGTGTGATGATTGACAGAGCACAGGCTTATCTGTTGTTGTAGGGAGTATTTTCTGTTGCATAAGGGTAAGTTGTTGTACAGTTGTATGAAGTATTATCTGTTTGTTCTATAGTTGACCTGAGTTGACCGGTACCGGTAGTTTCTACTACTAAGTAGTATTAGTATTATGGGCCACGATATGATACATATCTCGATACTGTGAGCTTTCGATTCTAAGTTGTGCAAAGTGCAGATGAAACACCCATTTTCATCATTAAAGCAGTAAAAAATGTCAAATGTGATGCATAAACAAATTTCTTTCCACTAAACAAGCAACAAAACTGTAATGCTGTAACTAAATTATTTAGTAAAATATAAATAAAAAAATACTCTTGGCGATATATTGATACAGCAGCCCACTGTATCGATACTGTATCATCACATTGACCAATACGATATATTGATATTTCAGTATTTTTGCACACTCCTAATTATTACTCAAGTAAACAAATGTAAATAAACACTCTTTGCTAACTAACTCTCTCTTAGGTTCTTCTGCGTCGATGGGAGGCGTTGCTTCACTAGGCCCTGCTAACCCCGCCTCCCGGATGTTCCCTCCACCCCAGGGCATGATGGGAATGGGTGGCACCTCTGTAGCCCCGCCCACAAACCCCCAACAACCTCCACAACCTCAGCCTCAGCCGGACATGCTGGCGGCTAACGGCATGTACAGCAACCCCAACATGAGCCAGCAGCAGCGGCAGCAGCAGCTCTACCGCCAAAGTCTGATGATGAAGACGCAAAACAACGCCGCCATTTTGAAACAGCAGCAGCAGCAGCTCGGGGTGAGACTTCCAGGACAGATGGGACCCAACATGTCTGCCACGCTCAACACCAACCACCAACCACCACAGAACGTCACGTGGAACCAGCAAATGGCCAACTCGCAACTCGCAAACCAGCAACTCCCGAACCACAACGCACAAATGCCCAACAGTCAGCTCGCCGGCCAACAAATGCATAGCAACTTTAGCAACGCTGCTCAGAACGCTTTCCACTTACAGCAGCAGCAGCAACGACTACCCAAGATGCAACAGTTCGCCCCCAACCGACCGCTCAACGCCATAAACCCAGGACAGCAGATGATGCAGCGGGCGCCCACCAGTCTGCCGCAGCAGCAGCAGCAGCAGGGGGCAGATATGGGTGCGTTTGGGCAGGGGGGCGGGGCCAGGGGGGTGGCAGCGGGCGCGGGACTGCAGTGTAACTACGGCGTGGGCAGGACGAGCAGCCAGGCCCAGCAGCAGCAGCAGCTTTCCTGTGGGTATAACGTGGCGCAGGGCAGCTTCGCAGAGGAGAGCGAGCTGGTGGACTCTCTCCTGAAGGGACAGACCAGCCAGGAGTGGATGGACGACCTGGACGAGCTGCTAGCCGGACACCACTGACACTAAGGGGACAGGAAGGGGTGGGGCTTACAGGGGAAGTAAACAGGAAGGGAAGTGGCGATGAGATTCCACTGCTCCACTGAGTTACAGTATTAGCCGAGGTTTTATTCATCTTCCAAGCAGAGATACAGCGCTTAACAAATTTATTAGACCACATGTCATGAAAACATAAACATAGTATATCAAAAACTTGAACAATTTCATTGCTATTTGTTTAGAAAATGACCAATTGGAATAACAAAATAGTCCTTGACAAATGATAACCAAAAATGTCCAAAAATATTTTGTGGAGCAGACAGCTGCATTCTTGCTGCTTTGTTTTTATGTCAAAAAGTCTCTTTTGTTACCGAGTTCCAAATAGTTTCGAGCTGTTCCCAGAGACTTGCTTTGGATGGATGTCATTTTTGGAAAACATTAAACTTGAAAATGTAAGGATGGCAACAATATTTCTATTTTAGCATTAAAAATATAATTTTGATAAAAAGATTTTGACAGATTAACCATTTTAGAAACAGAGATATTTTGGTGAACAGAAATACTGTTAAATTATGGCAGCAGTGACAAACACCTTATACTGGGTGGTGTCTAATAAATATGTTAAGCACTGTACAAGACCAAAACATTAGAATTTGGTTAGTGACTAGTTACTAATAAGACTCTTCCAGTGTTTGCAGAACACCTCATACACTTCCGAACACTAGCCCCAGTGCATTTGGTATGGGGGAATTGGTCCAAACACCACAAGCTATGAAAACTCAGAGCTGTTTGAAAAGATTGTCATGAGCCGCACTGGTTTATGAAGATTATTAAAGGGCCCAAATTCTGCTATTTTCTGATTCATGTTCTAATGTTGTTTCCTCATCACAAACAGATCTGGAATTGTGTTTTATTTTATTCACACATGTTTAACACACAAACTTGCAGAGTTCTTTGCTCAAACTGAAAACACTGTTCCACCTTGTGATGTCACGTGGTAATACAGGAAGTGCTCCATTGTGTTTTTAAACTCCACACACCTTCACTAGAATCATATAGAGGGATTATCAGAGTGCGTCACTTGGCGCTCTACTACACATGTCTCCTGCAGAAAGAGCTGCTGTCCTGTCTGATGTCAGGTCAGTGTGTTGGAGGATTTCAGCAGATTTCAGACTCTCTCAGGTTGTGGGGCTGGTTGTATTGATCAGGTATAAGTGGATGTTCAGCTACTGAAGTTTGAGACATTTCTTCTTGTCATTTACGCACTCCCCTGCATTTAACACATATGGGTCATTAAGACGTATCCCACTCACTAAGGTTCATTTAGCATCATAACTTATTTTATCACACGCTGATGAACTGTTTTAGTGCTGACAACATCGTCAACTAATGCTGATAAACAAATAATCCGTCTATAAATGGACACGATCCTGGTGTTTTTATCTCATTATTTTGTCCGTAAATAAATTCCTATTCCTAATATGGACCTGGCTCTAGATTCATCTGTAGAACTCCTAGCCTCATGAGCTTCATTTGACTGGAGCTGAAGGCTGTGGGTGATGTTACACTCCTTTAGTCCACTTCTTTATACAGTCTATAGTTATGTCATATATATCAACTACATACGTATTCACTGTTACTATGTGTTGCAACTGTTAAGCACAGACAGTGGCTCTTTCTGCACTCAGGCTGCGCAAATCTGTCTATAGATGATTTCAACCCTGGAATTACCGATCTCTACTGAACAAAAGGTCAAATGCAGCTCTTCACTTGAAAACTACCACTTCATGACATCACTCGGTGGAACAGAGCATTTTAAGCTTTGGAAATGTGAATGAAACAAAACACAACTCCAGGTATGTTTTCGAGGAGGTAACAACTGTATAACGTGGCTTAAAGCTCACAAGAGTCAATTTTACATCTGCCTCCCCACCTTGTGATGTCGTGAAGTGGTAGTTTTAAAGTTAACAGCACCTTTTACCTTTAGTTCAGTAGAGATGGGCAATTATAGAGCTGAAGTGATCCAAATGATTCTAGTGAAGGTGTATGGAGCTTAAAAACACAGTGGAGCTCTGCCTCTACTACCACATCACAAGGGGGAGCAGAGTGTTTTGAGTTTGAAAGAAGAATTCAGCTTAAATCTGCAGGGTTTGTGCGTTAAACATGTGTGAATGAAGCAAAACACAACTCCAGGTGCAGCAGAATCAGAAAATAGTGAATTATGGGCCTTAATGCAGCAAGAACACCCTGTCTCACTGGGTACAAGTTTGAAATGTAATAGCTGAATTATGGTTGGGGAAGTTTGGAGTTTAAAGACAAGCCTTAAGTTGAACATAATGACCAGCAGGGGGCACAGGTCCAAAAAGTACTTTACCTGAAGACTTCATATTGAAATGTGATTGGTTCCAGTATCACACGTTTAGAATTAGAATTAAATGAAGACGAACTGGCCAGGAACAAATGCAAAGTTTAAATATTTTTGGAAATGAAAAAATAGAATAATAGACGTATATAAAGTCAAATATATTTTATTAATAGAAATTAGATGGGCTCGGATACATATAGCTGTAATTAAGTTTGCAAAGTGAATCAAACAAACAGAATCAAATGAATCTATTCTGCTAATTTGGGCTGTTTTATGCTGCTTCAAACATTTATTTTAATTGCATGTTTATGGCATGTTAATTTTTGAAAAGCACACAATTAAATGTTATAATGGCCAGTTGAACGATTACATAACATGATATAGTGTATGTATTTGAGGAGCCATAAAAATACTGTTTTATTTTGAAATCCAACACACGGGATGATAGTTGATAGTTGTGTGTCTGTGTTCTGATCGCCTCAGTTCAGATTTAGTTTTGTTCGTTTGTAGCAGCATAAAAATGGTCAAATGTTTCTTATTGACAAAACTGTGCTGTCCTTTAAAGAGAAAGAGGGGGTATTATTCTAAAATTGACTTTTTAGAGCTTTCTACCATGTTATAACGTTGTTCCCTCATCGAAAACATGCCGGAAGTGGTTTTCAGAGTCATTCAGGCATGTCTGAGTAATTTAGTGATCTCTCCGGGGCCTTATTCAAACGCTCTTTACGGTTAGTTATAAGATGGTGTACAAGGCTCCGCCCACAAGCCTACATTACCCATGCTCCCACACGACAATTAGGGCTGAGTATCATTACGAAGTTGCAGATACCTCGATACTTAGGCCACGATACGCTTTTCGATACAGTGCACTTTCAGTTCAGTTTGATTCGATACGGTTCAGTGAAAAAGAAAGCCTAAATCGTGACTGTGATACTAAAAGTTTACGAAGTCCACTAAGTTTGTGCAAATGAAAAATATGAATATTATTTTGAATTTAATATGAAAAACACCCATTTTACTCTTCAAAACAGTGAAAATGTCAACACAAATGTAGCTATTACACAAACTAATTTAGTGAAATATACCTTAAAATACTATTGATACAGCAGCCCACGATATATATACTGTATCATCAAATTAAACGATACCATATGTCGATAGTTCAATATTTTTGCTCACTCCTAACAACACTCTGTGAGTGACTCAGAGCATCGAAAACCAAACAGAAACTTATTAAACAGAAATGTGAATACAGCATTTTCAAAACAATAAAAACATAACATGGTGATTTAAATGTTTTGCTATGTAACAGTTAATGCCCCATAGACGCATAATACCCCCTCAGCACATCACGTTTATGTGTTTTCAGCTCAGATTTGTTCACAAGGCCATAAAACTGTGCTAAGTGTCTGTTCTAGGGCAGTGGATCCCAAATTGTGGTTCTGGTGCTTCTGGGGATCCGGAGAATGACCAAGGGGGACGCAGTGGCTTACGGGGGGAAAAATGGCTTTCTTGTCTGAGTGTCTAGGCTCTATTCACACCTACGTCACAAACCAGGAAGACGTTTGGAAACACGCGATGACAACTTCCGACGGGCTCAAAAAAAAAATCTTCTGGCGGGCTCTTTTCGCGATAGTAAGTTAGGAAATCTAGGGAAAATGAGAAAATGTCCCAGTTTTCTTCGTCTACATGCCACTGTAGTGTTTTGTTATGTTCCACTAATCAATTCCAACCATACATCAGTTTTCATCATTTCCCCACTGACGCACGACTCCCAGCGCACTGGGAACATGGGATTAGAAGAGACGAGGGCGCCAAATTCCAGATGATTCCAAACGGCACATATGTCTGCAGGCTTCATTTTACCAACCATCACATTTACTTGTCGGGAACTGCACCGGAAGTCGTCATCGCATGTTTCCAAACGTCTTCCTGGTTTGTGATGGAAGCGTGAATAGCGTCTATACTTTACAAAGCCGTGAGTCTTCAGATGGGCGTGATTGACAGGTGGTTCAGCCAATCAGGGACGCGCATGGTCTGTTTGTATCAAAACAAATGCGGCTGATTATGAGGGGAAAAATGAAAGTTAAAAAATATCACAGGGGACTGAAAAACGGGGAATTTATGCAGAATCAATGAGTGAAGCAATATAAACTTTTGGTTCAAGGCACGACTGTGGGCGTGTGCACCAGACTGACATCCCTCTGTATAAAACTACATATAAAAATATATAAATACACAGTTATGAGTGTATTTCCCAGCCAAATCACGTGTAGTATTTGGATTTCTACAAATATATGAACAGATATTGTAAGCTTGGGGATCACTGTTCTTGGGTCTGTACTTTGTAATGAGAGTATAGAAAATCAAAATATTTAGTAGCTGGTGATTTGAAACTATAAAACTGTTCTATGTAAACAAATGGCTTTTGATTTGGGTTATTTATGGTCAAACGTTTGTCTCCACTCCACAGCGCTTTTATTTTGAAATCCCAAAGGTTATCCATTTGTTTCCTGTTGAGAATATATCTGAAATCTTCCTTATTTCCATCAGTTCTGTTTTACACGGGGCTCTTATTGTGAAATCCCTCTAACTGGAGTTTTATTGTGAAGGTCTCAGTGGAGCGTGGGGGTTCCTGTTTCGAGCCTGGAGTGTTGTACTACTGCCGTTACTCTGTAAATGTTGAATTTTTTTGTTTAAACATTTTCCTAAAATTTGCAGAAAATAGATGTATTTTTATATTGTTTTGTAAAGAATTTTGTACTTTTTATAAAACTGTTCACTGTAAAAGAAACTTGTAAAAGAGAAAAGTGTAAATATAGCCTAGAACTGTAGAGACGCCTGTGTCTGTGGTTTCATTTAAGACGGTTGAGTCTTTGTTTAGTCCAGAATGATTTAAAATGAGGAGGGCACATTTATAGTTCACATATCCCCAGATAAAAGCTCAACATGTTCAAATCAAACAGCTTTTACAGGTGCTTAACTTAACACCGTACACATGAATGACAAGGGGTTTGTTATAATTTGATGTTTTATTTCAAGACAATTCTCCAGTCAGAAAGCAGAATGAGCCTAACATGACTCTCATTTGTCCCAGTTTCAAAACTGAATTCCAGTGTGTTTGAACCTAAAATGTCTCTCTGATCTGAACAGTCTCTACATAAACTCCAGCACCTGCACCAGTCATGAATCAGTGCTAGTGCAGCCTGTGCAGCTCAGGGAGGGAATTCTGGAGGTTCTGAGCTTCACATTCAATTCAATTAAATTTTATTTCTATAGCCCGGAATCACAACAAGTGTTTCCCCAATGGGCTTCACAGTGAAAAACATGGAAACATCATCTAACATAGACATCAGCAAACACATTGTCCCATCCTCAGTCTCTCAATGAACACACGATCCTTGGTGCCAGAGAGCAAAAAACCCACCTGCAGGTGCAGTATGGGAAAATTCTCTCCAGACATTGTTGCCAACCAGCTGTCGCCATGCGGCACCTTCAGACCTGAGAGCTTTGAGGAACCAGTCACTCTGTAGAGAGCAGGGTTCAGATGTACAGGCAGATGTGTGGGGGACTGGACATTGGCTTATTTGGGTTGAGGGCTTCATCCAGGCAGGTGGGGCTCCATCCAGGCAGGTGAGAGGAGAGCGGTAGCTAAGGTCTGGCCATGGGAGGACATCTGAAACATCTGAAACAGCTCCACTCCCCAAGGGGTGCGGAGACACTGATGAACGGCAGTGAACACATGAGGCCTGTCCATAAACTGAGCATGAGAAGGTTAAATACTCTCCCTGTAAATCCAGAGTATGTATTCATGTTTTTGAAAGAGTTAAAATCTTACATAAAACCAGTTTTATTCTACTTCTACCACTGCTACTAACTACCTCCCTACTGCACCAGATTCTCTGTGAATGCATTTGATTCACAGATACTTCAGAGATAAGACGATCACTTCTAAGACCTGATGAACTGCATAGCTTTAATTAATGAGAAGACGCTGAGGTGCTGTACCATGAGAATGATGAAAATAAGAAGATGAAAAGAATTGAAAGGTTAATGCCACCCAAACAGAACACAGATTTCATTTAAACCATCTACCATCTGTAAGTGTATTTGTTTTTACACCACATGTCAGAGATGAAACCTCAGCTGCCCCCTCTGCCCTCACCTGACCTGACACCTCCCCTGACCCCTCACCTGACCCCTCCCCTCACCTGGCCCCTCCCCCTCCTGGTATTAGCAGACAGAAGAGTCAGCAACAGAGCTGCTTTATTGGTTCACATGGAAAATGACTTAATACAGCAGCTAAAACAGATCAGCGAGTCAAGTCATGTCATAAACAAAGGTCAACACGCTAGATTAGCTTGGGCACTCAAAATGCACTGGTTTCTTGTTGTTACAGCCCAGGGTGATCTTCTGCTTCTTTATGTCCCCCCTTCCTTCACCTTCTTGTATTTGCAGTTGGGTGGCTTCTCTCCGGTCTCCAGCTGACACTCGAGCACCCTAAACTTCTGAAGGCTCTTGAACAGATTCTTCTTTATGCTGGTCCCGTTGGTGCAGACCTGTGTGACTTCCTTCAGGTTGGTTTCGTAGGTGGCGTCTCCCAGGATGATGGAGTTGCACTTCTTGCACCCCATGTTGAAATCCTTAAAGTGAATGTAAAGGATCAGGGTACTTTTTCACCAAAGCACACATCATTGGTTTACATCATTATATTAAGATTTTACAAAAAAAAACATTGACCAGTTTTGTTTAGTTTTGTTCCCGTTGGTCATAGCAGCAGTTACAGAGAGGGGATGTAAAGTCTGCAGTGGTGGCTAGAGGGTTAACTCCACTTTTTTCCACTTAATTGAGAGGCTACGATAAATACTGAGCACAGGCGCCATCCCACCAAACCAAGTCATAAATAGAACAACATGTCAACCTGTCTATGTACCTTAAGGACTGAATTCATGTGCTTGTTGCAGTCCGGGAGTGTGTTTCCATCGAAGGTGTGCTGCTTCACAAACTTATCACCTTTGTTTGTGTTGGAGAGAACCAGAGGGAGAGCCAGAGGAACCAGCAGAATGTAGAGCAGGAACACGGCCATATCTGAGGAGACCAACAAGAAGGTAAAGTAGGTTCATAATGCAGATAATACAGGGTTTTACTGAGGACTAAACCAGGACTACACCAGAGCTACACCAAGATTAAACCAGGCCTAAACCAGGACTACACCAGGGTCAACCTAGAACTAAACAACTAATCCAAAGCTTAAAGTCACAGAAACTGAAAGAGATAATAAACTGGTCTGAAGCTATATTACAGAAAGCCTAAAGGATCTAAGACAGGACTAAAAAAGGTCTAAAGGAGGTCTAAAGGAGGTCTAAAGGAGGTCTAAAGGAGGTTCATAGGAGGCCTAAAGGAGGCCTGAAGGAGGTCTAAAGGAGGTCTAAAGGAGGCCTGAAGGAGGTCTAAGGTGACTGTGACGGTACCTCTGTGCGCTGTCTGGTCTGAGTAGATCTGCAGATGTCTGTGCTTCTGGTCCAAAAGCAGAAGTGATGGAGACCTGCCGTTTGACACCAGCTTCGCCTGTTCCTAACGCCTTTCACAAGTGACAAACTGTACCGCTACTTCATCGTTTCTTTCTTAAATGACTTCTGTTGTTTTAAAGTAGATGTGACACAACAGCAACGAAGATCTGTATATGTGCACTTTTTAGTGCCTGTGGTAAATATATGTCATATCTTTAGTCCGTGTCCAACCATGAAGTCAAATTAAAACTAGAAAAAACAGGCAAGGTTGTTAATAAAACTGTTCATATAATAAAAGTTGCCATCTCTAAGTGTATTTGTTTTTATCACCAGTAGATGTCAGATGAGCAACCTTACTTCACCTGTCCCCTCCCCTCACCTTTACCCTCCCCACACCAGTACCCACCCCCCCCAGGCAGTAGCAGACAGAACAGTGAATGACAAAGCTGCTTTATTTAGTCTAAAGGGAAATGACTTAACACAGAAGAACATGAGGAAAAAACAGTTAAGCGATCATGCTAATGTAAAGCATGTAATAAACAAAGGTTAGCATGGTCAATTAGTTTTAGCAATCCAAATGCACGGGTTGCTGGTTCACGCAGCCCAGGGTGATCTTCCTCTTCTGTATGTTCTCCTCCTTCAGCTTCCAGTAGTCGCAGTCGGGTGGCTGGCCTCCAGCGGTCTTCAGCCTGCACTTGATCACCCTGAATGTCTGGACACTTTGGTACAAATTCCCCTTTACGTTGGTCCCCTTTGTGCAGACGTCTGTGACTTCATTCAGGGCGGTTTTGTAGCTGCCGTCTCCCAGGATGATGGTGTTGCAGGGCTTGCACCCCATGTTAAGAGCCTTAAAGTGAATATGACAGATTAGTGTATTTCACCAAAATATAGTTAACATCATTCAAGATTTTACTCAAAAAAAAAGTTTTGCTTATTTCTTTTTTTAATCCTTGAGAACTTTATATTTTTAGTTCCTGGTGAGAAACTGCCCGTTTCAGTAAAGCCACTGCTGTTACCTACCAACAGGGCTCTACAGTGCGCCCATTTCACTTGCATTTGCGAGTAAATATTTCGTTGTGCAAACGAGGAAAATAAAACAGTCGCACCAGTGCGAGTGCTTCTGCAGCCACAGTAAGGAGAGCTGCACACAGACATAACGTAACAAGTTAAACATTCTAAATGTATCAAACATTAGGGGCGCACTCGCACTAGGAATTTAGAATCGTGCCCAAACCTGGATCGCCCCTAAAGCGCGACACGCTTGCACAGCGCGAGCGCTGACCCCAGCGTACGAGCTCCGCGTGTGCGCTGATATCACTCATATGAACAAACTCCACTTCAAAACACACCCACGCCCAGCTTCAACGAGGAGCGCCCCGCAGCAGGACCCACACCTCTCCCACCACTCAGTAAACACCCCCACGCCGCTGGACTTCCTTCTCCGCTAAAGCGAGAGCTTTGTCTTGGTCTTGTCTCGGACTCGAGCGCATTTGGACTCGGTCTTATCACGGACTCAAGGTCTGAATACTGAGTGTGATCATATTTCCTTACGGCCGCTGCAATAAACTTGTACCGGTGTGCGTGACCACGCGGGATGTCTCTCTGCGGCCTGTGCACTGGAGCCCGCAGACACTGTGCGGCCCGTCAGCACAGGCTCCGCAGCGTGCGGCTTGTCCACAGCGCGCACCCTTGTGTACCAACGTGCGTCACAGGGCAGGTTAAGCATCCCACCTATCCTTCCGCCTCATGTTAAATACGCCAATACTAATTTTCTGTCAGTGTCCGCACAGAGCAGACCCACAGCACAGAGCAGACCCACAGCACAGAGCAGGCGATATGTGGGCTGAAGTTTGCCTAAGAAAATGCCAAATAAATCTGTCACTTTGTGCGTTTAGTTTGGTAAATGTGCAGAGGCAAAAACCACTGTAAAACCACTAAGAGAATGTAACTTCACCTAGGAATTTGAAAATACAGATTTAAAAATCTTACCTATGTTTTTCACTTTGAAACAGTTTTGTGTAAAGTGCCAGTGGAAGTTCTCTTAAAGAAGAGGTTCTTAAACTGTAGGTGAGGGTCCAAAAAGGGCCACAGAGTGTTCAAGTGCAGTACAGTTTGTTTGGCTTATTTTAAATCTAAATATTAATCAGATAAAATGAAGATATATTTATAAAAACCCTGCGACCATGCAGGAAAAGTACAGTCATAATTCTTTTGTTTTGTTGCGCAAGTTCTGCACTGTAATAATCGTTCGAAATGAAAACCTACTTGTGCCCCTGTTAGAATAAAATGCTTATTATGATGAAGTTATTAAAAATGTACATCAAGCTAAAAGTAGTCTCAATGATATAAACCAGGCTCATTTTGCATGAAAGAGCCTTTGTTAAGAATCTGTGTGGCATGACAACACTATATCTGCTAAAAGCAGATGTTTGAACTTTTGACCTCTGCTAGAGGGGACAAAATCCCTCCTCAACCATATATCTGTGCTTATCTGATGAAATGTAAACCTAAACCCTGATGTATACTGACATGATGTATTGTAATGACACAATAAAAAGTCGTGCCAGGAATGCGGAGTTGGGAGAGGCATGGACGAGCCTAGACAAGCGCACGTCTTGTCTCCCCCGTGTGCACATAAAAGAGAACTGGCTCAGGTGATTTAATCCTCAATTACGGTAGGAGACTGGCATTTATAAATTGTCAGAGTATTCTCACTGCTTGTGATTTTATATTTTATGACAGCCCCCATTTTTTTTTTCTGTGCTCCTAAAATTTTTAACTTAGGGGCACATGTGCTCCTGAAAAAAAAAGTTAGCGTAGAGCCCTGCCTACCAACCACAATTTTAAGAAAGGCCAAACTTGTCTAAACTATGCAATAGTAATGATTAAACTAATACAAATAAATGGCAGCACCTGTGTGTTAAACCAATATTTAACCTGTTTAATGCTAATTTCAGATCTAATGTAGGGTGACCAGACGTCCCTATTTACAGTCCCAGTTTTGAGCCCTGTGTCCCCTGTCCCAGGAGATTTATCCAAAACCACTGATTTGTCCCAGTTTCATACAAGAAATGTCCCAGATGTCCCTATTATGACCATTTTGATACCTGCCAACAGTAAACAAACTGCCATTTGTTGAGGTAAAATACAGAAAAGCAGCTTGAAAATCACCAAAACACAAAGAAAATGTGACTATATTGACTCACATGTCATGAATGGGCCGAGTGCAGAACAATTTTCATTAATTAAGCACTCGTTTCACAATTTTATTATTACCAACCAACCCAAATTGGGAGTGTCCCAGTTTTGTATTTTAAAAACCTGATCACTCTAGTCTAATAAATATTTAAATAACTTCAAAGATTGAAATAATTAATACCTACAAATAATCAGATTGTCTTTACTACAAATGTAATTTTATCATTAGGTTTAATATTTTAACAAAAGTTATAATTAGCACTGACACACAGAAGTCCTTGTAGTTTAAGATCTCAATTCAGGAACTTACCCTCTCTAGTAGCCGCGTTTCCCCAGATGCTCACAGAAGGGAAGATGCTTAAGAAATGATTTAACAACAACTCTAATAAATGTAAATATGATTTATTTTACAGATAATAGAGTCAGTCAATTAACAGACAATTTGAGTTTGGATCCCCTTAGAAGCCCAATCCAGGAAAGACCCAGAGGAACGTATTAGGGTTACATTTATAGTTTCTATACAAAGGACATCCCACTCTTGAACATCTGGAATTGATCAACTTGCTTTGCACAAAACACCCAACCATATATGACCTGACATGATCAATTGTCACCATAGTACCAGTTACCAGATGTCTCTGGAGTGCAGTATCTCCTAACCTCTGACCCTTTTAGGCTCCAACTAGTCTGAAAGCCCCCAACAATACCAAAGAATCTTCCTAAGAAAGTCCAAGTCAAGTATAATGTAGTAGTATAACAGATACCACATCCTCCAAAAGTGTCTTCTGTGTAGGTAAAGCTATTACCTATGTTAGAACTAACTGCTATTATACTTCCTGTTTTTTGTTTTGTTTTTCTTCTCATCTTTCTTCCACAAACTGCCCTTTAACGTTAGTTTTTCCTATAAGGCGCTGTGGACTTTTGAGATGCTACAGGCGTTTTACACCATATGTAGCAGCAAAAGGGGCAGGAGAACCTCCAGAGGAAACACTTTGAGGGAGTGAACCATTTCATCATCGACAGAAACACCAGAGCGGAGTGAGAGTGAGGCCTTTCCTGTTGTGTTCACCTAGCGCCCCTGGAGGCTGCTGTGATGCTGCAGGACACAGAGGAGGGAGGGACACTTTTGGCTCTTCTCCTCAAACTGCCCTGACACAGGATCTGCTGACCCTCCCAGACCAGTCCTCCTGTTCAACTGACCTGAGACCTTTGACTGAGACACAAAGACACTGAGAAGAGCAGCGGAAATGTTTCTGCAGCAAAACTCGAATTTCCCTCAGCATCAATAAAGCCTCTCACTGATAAATACTGAGCACAGGCGCCATCCCACCAGACCAAGTCAAATAGAGAAACATGTAAACCTGTCTATGTACCTTAAGGACTGAATTCATGTGCTCTTTGCAGTCCGGGAATGTGTTTCCATCGTAGGTGTGCTGCTTCACAAACTTTTCGTAAGTTCCTTTGGAGAGAACCGGAGGGAGAGCCAGAGGAACCAGCAGAATATAGAGCAGGAACACGGCCATATCTGAGGAGACCAAAAAGAAGGTAAAGCAGGTTCATACTGCAGACAATATTGATAGTTTGCAGTGGCATCACTCGGGGGGTACTCTCCATACAGTATATCTCCGCTAACAGAATCTTTCTGCAGTTATCATGGTGACAATGCACACATGGCAAAAACACACAAAAAAGTTTTAAGTCGGCCTTTTCCTGGATTTTAATGGTCTGTCCCGGGAGAAAAAAATATTATGCAAGCGCACCTCTGGGCGTCCCGATACTCAGTCCTAGTTTAGTCCTAGTTTAGTCCTGGTTTAGTCCTGGTTTAGTCCTGTTCAGTCCTGGTTTAGACCTTGTTTAGACCATGGAGTGTAACTCTTTTAGACGCCTGATGGCAGCTGGACCCCTCTCCTCCTCTTCGCCCGGCTCCTCCTCTTCGCCCGGCCTCCTCCTCCTCACCCTGCTCCTCCTCCTCGCCCGGTCTCCTCCTCTTCGCCCTGCTCCTCCTCCTCGCCCGGTCTCCTCCTCTTTGCCCGGCATCCCCTCCTTGCCCGGCTCCTTCCCCGGCTCCTTCCCCACCTGGGTAGCTGTGGCCATACCGAACTGGCCCACGGGCCTGGACATCTATAGCCTGTCCGTCCATGGGAGTGGATCTCTCCTTCACTGTAGTTCTCCCCGAGGTTTCTTCTTTTTCCCAGGACCCTGGGTTTTTTGGAGTTTTTCCTTGCTGAGAAGGAGGGTCTAAGGACAGGGGATGACTGGACAATGTTTCATTTGCTGCTTTACATGAATGTTGTTTATTCCTGTTTTGATATGTCTCTGTGTATGTTTTACTCATCCAAATCTTGGTACCCCTTGTTGTTGTTGATTTTGGGCGCTACAAAAATAAATTGAATTGAATTGGATTGGTTTAGACCTGGTTTGGACCTGGTTCAGTCTTGATTTAGACCTGGTTTAGATCTCATTTAGACCTGGTTCAGTCTTGATTTAGACCTGGTTTAGATCTCATTTAGACCTGGTTCAGTTTTGGTTTAGACCTGGTTTAGACCTGGTTCAGTCTTGGTTTAGACCTGGTTCAGTCTTGGTTTAGACCTGGTTTAGTCTTGGTTTAGACTTGGTTTAGTCCTGGTTCAGTCTTGGTTTAGATCTGACTTAGACTTGCTTTAGACCTGGTTCAGTCTTGATTTAGACCTGGTTTAGACCTGTTTCAGTCTTGGTTTACACCTGGTTCAGACCTGGTTCAGTCTTGGTTTAGACCTGGTTCAGTCTTGGTTTAGACCTGGTTCAGTCTTGGTTTAGACCTGGTTTAGACCTGGTTTAGACCTGGTTTAGACCTGGTTCAGTCTTGGTTTAGACCTGGTTCAGTCTTGGTTTAGACCTGGTTTAGACCTGGTTTAGACCTGGTTCAGTCTTGGTTTAGACCTGGTTCAGTCTTGGTTTAGACCTAGTTTAGACCTGGTTTAGACCTGGTTCAGTCTTGGTTTAGACCTGTTTCAGTCTTGATTTAGACCTGGTTTAGACCTGGTTCAGACCTGGTTCAGTCAGGAATACCTGAGATGTCAAACAAACTTAGCAAAATCAAAATCAAAAATAAAATTATTTTTCCCCTCCTGTGGGCTCTCCACCTGCAGAGGGGTCATAGGGGGGGTCAGGTGCTATGAGGATTGGGCAGTACGCTGCCCCCGCGACCCAGCTGGATTAAGCGGGAGAAGATGGATGGATGGATAATAATAATAATAATAAACACATCTGTTGATAGTAACCAAGCAAAACTAACATAGCTCCATCACAAGGTTATGTTCATTTTCGTTGCAGAAGGGCAGTTTTTGTCATGAGTTAGATGTGTGAAGGGTGTCGCTGCTTAGAAGCAAAAAGGTTGATTGGGTTCCGAAATGTCCAGGTTTTTTGTGAGACATATGTGGCAACCCTACCAATCAGATTTATACGAAACCAGTGATTTGTCCCAGTTTATACAAGAAATGTCCCAAGTGTGCCTATTTTTGACCAATTTGATCTAAACCAGGACTACATCAGGTCTAAACTAGGGGTGTGTTCAAAAAATCGATACGGGGATACATCGTCGTGGGCCTCTTGGCGATACACGTATCGATACGGAGGCAACAAACATTATTTATCAAGCTTCAGCAAACTGCGTCTGATAAGTGATCCTTGCTTGCATTGCGCATTTCGTATTGTCAAAGGCAGCATTCCTTCTGCACTACAGCCTTGTTAAGGCCATATCTTAAGTTTACTTTCATCAAAGGTAGCTGCATGTCAGCATACAGCCTTGTTAAGCCATATTTACATTAATAAACTTAACAGCCACCCGCGCGCCGGCGGGCGATTACACAACATTAACAAGAGCTCCGCCAGCGGGGCAAAATACACCCGTACTTTGAATTATTGTAGATAATCAATAGGGAAATCTGGCTCTTGCAGTAGGAGTATGAGTATGACATCATCACATTCTAGAATCGGAATTCCACCAATCAGATTGCAGCAACAGAACTTAAAGACACTACAAAGCTTTAATGTGTCAAAGCTCAAAGAAGCAGAGAATGTGGGTTGTTCTCGCTTTCAGCAGCAGAACATTTGAGAAGAGAGTTCAGATCTACGGCACGTAACATAAAAGGACAGAGAGGAGAGGAAGATAAAAAGTAAAACCACCATATCATTCATTTTATGCCACACAGCGAGCCCAAAGAGCCATAACTTATAATTCCCGAAAATATTCATCGCATTTCTTACCTTTGAGCCGGTTCTGTCGGTCCGAAACGGGTCCAATCCAGGAATAGCTGTGCTCAATTAGTCCATAACAGTCCACAGAAAAAGAATATCCAGTTGTTATACACCCGTTGTAAGACGGGACGTATTATGCTATGGCGCTGTCCGTCCGTCCGTCCCTCTGTCTGTCTGTCTGTCTGTTCTGCTGCTGAAAGCGAGAACAACCCACATTCTCTGCTTCTTTGAGCTTTGACACATTAAAGCTTTGTAGTGTCTTTAAGTTCTGTTGCTGCAATCTGATTAGTGGAATTCCAATTCTAGAATGTGATGATATCATACTCATACTTGTACTGCAAGAGCCAGATTTCCCTATTGATTATCCTTCCATCTGTCTGTCCGTCTGTCCGTCTGTCCATCTGTCTGTGGACAATTTCTTGTCCGCGCTCTAACTCGACAACCGTCTCACCTAGGAATGTCAAACTTCCAAACTGCACCAACAATTAATTAATTCAAAGTACGGGCGTATTTTGCCCCGGTGGTGGAGCTCTTGTTTTTTTCATAAAATAATTCCATGTGGAGAAATAATCCAAAAAGTCAGAGTTTGTCTGAATGGATGAGCGACGCATCTCT